>CM046032.1:32681067-32781067 GCA_025215565.1 Flaveria ramosissima
AATTTTCGCAAAACAGCAGCTTCAGTCGCACGAGTGATCCATTCGCACGACTGGACTCCATTCGCAGTGCTCATTCGCACGACTGGACCTAGTCGCACCCTCATTCGGCCGACTGAACCGTTCGTTCGCATAGCTCATACGCACCAGATTCATTCGCACGACTGAACCATTCGCCCTGTTCAGTCGCACGGTTGAACCAATCGCAGAGTTCATACGCACGATAAGACCATTCGCATCCTTCAGTCGCATCAGTTAAAGTTTATTTGATTAGATTCTAAGTTTATTAGCCATGGAAGATCAGATGTCAGCCTTTACTGCTGGGAAGGACTCAAGAATTCAGAACCTGCTGTTGCTTGAGAGTGAGGTGGGTAATCACAATAAACCACCAAAGCTCTTGACTTTAGATGAGTTTCCCCACTGGAAACAACGTTTTGAGATCTACCTAAATGGAGTAGATCCTAATCTGTGGGAAGCTATCGAGGTTGGTTATAGTACACCGGTGGGAGCAGATGGAGTAAAATTAACGTTAAGTGGGATGACAGACGCACAGAAAGTAAAGTACAATGCAGAGAAAAGGGTTTATGCATTGATCACTCAGTCAATCCCCAAAGACATATTCCACCAGTACTCAGAGAACAAGCAGTCCAAGAAACTGTGGGATGAGCTAGAGAAGAGATATGATGGGAATGCATCATTGAAGGCAATCAAGGCAAAGGAGTTAAAGAAGGAATTCGATAACTTCTCATCGATTGGTAACGAGAGTTTAGATGAAGTCATAGACAGATTCTACCACTTGATGAGCGAGTTGCATACACATGGAGTGGAAACGACTATGGAAGAGAAAGTAAGCAACTTCGCAGACGGATTGCCTGATAAGTGGGCTTCATTCGTGTCGAACCTTAGACAGAATGAAATGCTTATAAAGTTGGATATAAATGACTTCATTCTCAAGTTGCGTGAAGAAGCTCTTAGGATGAAGTATAGAGCTCAAAAGTCTGCGTACACACAGAATCCAACTTTATACAACGCCACGCCTCAAGCTAAGACATCTGGAGCACCTCTCCAGACAGCATTTGTGTCTAGCTCGTCAGGTCCTTCACATGCTTCTCCTTCTGGATCAGACTCGTCAGGGTCATCTTGTACCCACTATATTGGATCAGAAGCAAGTGCTGCCAAATTGAAGACCGAGAACCTCGGTAATGTGACCGTAGAAGTAGCACGAGAGCATATGGATCTTCTAGCCGCAGTAGTTCATTCATATGATGGACTTGTGGCTGGGAAGATTGGAAACTGCCATCTGGCAGATGAAGACTACGAGCAGGTAGATGAAATGGAGCTTGAAAGAATGGATATAATGTGGGCCTTAGCTAGCGCTGTCCGAAGGGCAAAGAAGTTTGTTAAGAAGACAGGACAAAATTTGATAGCTACTAAGGACACCACATTTGGATTTGACAAGAGCAAAGTGACCTGCTTCAACTTGGAGAGAAAGGGCACTTCAAGAGGGAATGTGTCAAGCCAAAGAAGACGGGTAATGGGAACCCGTTCTCATCCTTTACTCGCCAAGACAAGCAAGCTTCCAGTTCTACTTCATCAAACAAGGACCCAAAAGCCTTGACTGCTCATGATGATGAAGGACAGGACTGGAGTTTTAGATTTGTCTCACCAGAATCTAACATTGCCAGTGTTGAAGATATTGATGATGATTCTGCGAGTGAAGGTGATCTAGCAGTTGAAATAGCGATGTCACACAGTGAAGAAACAACTGCAGCTGAGGTCAGTTACAAGCCAAAGGAGGAGACTTCCACGTCAGAAACAGAAAAGTCAGAATCACCAGAACCAGAGACGTCTGATGCTGCGTTGATGGCTAACTCTTCTGAAACAACACAGGTAAGTACAACTGACCAATTGTTTAATAATCATGCTTGTTCTAACTGTGATATGTTTAGGAATAGCATTGATGAAAAATTTGCTAGGTTATTAGATCACAATGATAACTTAGTAAAAGATTTACAACTATGCACTGAGGCCAATAGAGTATTAAAACAAAATGAGCATAGTTATAAAGAAAAGATAGACCTATTGACAAAACAGCTTAGGGAAACCGAAGTAGTTGCCTTTAACCAAGCAAATGACATTAGGTACTATCTAAACTCCCTAGAGGACACTAAGAAGCAAAAGGCAGTTCTAGA
Organism: Flaveria ramosissima; assembly: GCA_025215565.1. Taxonomy (NCBI): domain Eukaryota; kingdom Viridiplantae; phylum Streptophyta; class Magnoliopsida; order Asterales; family Asteraceae; genus Flaveria; species Flaveria ramosissima. The sequence goes on from CM046032.1 coordinate 32,683,257, forward strand.
AGTAGAAGTTAACTCCTTAAAACAGAAACTGCATAGTTGGACTAGTTCTTCACACATAGTTCAACACTAGTGAGAGAAAGGAATAATGGGGAGGGATTAGGCTACAAAGTGGTTCCACCACCACCTGAAACCTTGATGAACACCAAGTCTAAACCAGTAAACAACAACCCAATCAAGGATCATGTGGTGACCACTCCTCTTGTTACTGATCCAGACACATCATGTTCATCTACTGAATCTGGACAGAAACAAAAGGAGACCACTTCAAAGGCAAAGGGTAAATTGCCTTGTGTTAATCTGGAAAATGAATTGAAAAAGTTAACTTAAAGTCAGGATCAAACAGAGTCAAATCAGAACCCAAAAAGACTTCAAACGTTAATTTTTCACATGCTACAAGTCAAAAACCAGTTAATCAAAAAGTGGAACAAGTTAAACAGGTTAAAACAGTTAAATTTGTTAAACCAGAGAAAACATCAAACATGCAAGAGTCAAAACCTAAAGTGATTGATGTTCCTAAAGTGTCACGCATTTCTCCACAAAGAAAGTCTACTCATAAAGTTGATAGTAGATTATGCTACAACTGTGGAGAATGTGGACACATTGCCTCCTATTGTCCTTTCTATCAGACACCTAGGAAGAAGATTGATCTTCAGGACTCTAGACCTAGGTCTTCTAAGAGGACTTCTCTAACTCCACCTAGAAGATCTAGTGAACCTAAAGTCAAACCTGTAAGCCAGACGACTGTTTATCATAAACAGGCATTGCACAAATCTGGCTTATGGAAAGAGAAGTCATCCTGTGTGTCTGATACTGATGACAAGAAGGAATCTGAGCTACCCTCACCCTCTAAAGGTCAATGGGTAGAGTTTATGATGTGTGATGCCTCTGGGAAACCCAAGACAGTAAAGGCTTGGGTTCCTAACCTAAACTAATACATTTACTTGATAGTGCAGGGTGTTCGGTATAGCGCTGAGACTAACACGTGGATTATAGACAGCGGAGCATCCAGGCACATGACAGGAAATAGAGCCCTTTTATCAAACGTCAAACAAATAAAAGGAGGGCATGTTTCCTTTGCAGGAAACAAGGGAGGATACATCACAGCACAGGGAGAAGTGGGAAATCAGAAAGTTAAGTTTGATAAGGTGAACTACGTTCAACAACTTCAGAATAACTTACTGTTGTTTCCCAAATCTGCGATAAAGGATTTAAAGTCATCTTCGACAACAAGAAGTGTTACGTGCTGAAGAAAGACTATATGATTCCAGAGGACCAAGTTCTGATGACTGCTTCAAGATATAAGGACCTTTATGTCTTGGATCTGTCAACAGCTGCTCCAACGGATCATGAGGTGCAGTGCTTTCTATCTAAAGCTACTGAGAAGGACTCAATCTCCTGGCATAGGAGAATGGGACACATTAGTCAAAGGAAGATGAATCACTTGATTCAGAAGGATTAGTGAGAGGAGTAAATGTCAAGAACTTCCAACTTCCTGACTTTTGTGTAGCTTGCAAGAAAGGCAAACAGACAAAGAAGTCTCATAAGGAAAAGAAAGTTCATTCAATAGAACTTCCTCTTGAACTTCTTCACATGGATCTGTTTGGTCCAGTCAGTACAAGGAGCATTGCAGGCGACTTGTACTGTTTTGTGGTCACTGATGACTACTCAAGGTTCACTTGGGTAATGTTTCTGAAATCCAAATCAGAAACATTTGAGTCGTTCAAGGAATTAGTCACCACTCTGGAATCTCTCTACAAGCTTAAAGTTAGACAAGTACGCTCAGACAACGGGACAGAATTCAAGAATCAATGGATGGAGGCATACTGCAAGGAAAAGGGAATTGTTCAATTCACTTCAGCCTACACGCCTCAGATGAATGGTGTTGCCGAGAGGAAAAATAGAAGCTTGATAGAGACTGCACGGACTATGCTGGCTGACTCGAAACTGCCTATCCAATTCTGGAATGAGGCAGTAGCAAATGCATGTTATACACTGAATCGAGTCCTAATAGTCAAGCGCCACGGATGAGCTACTACAAAAGACGCTTGAACCTTTTGGCGCGCCGTGTACACTTCTGAAGAAGACGCAAGAAGGAAAATTCAGCGAGAAGGCAGATGAAGGAATCTTTCTAGGATACAACATACCGAATAAGCGAGTTTACAATAACTCAACGGGTCTTGTAGAAGTGTGGTGTAATGTCGACGTTCAGAGATATACCACGCCACCTACAGGCAAAGGACCTGCCTACTTCTTCGATTATGATGGATTCTTCAAATCCTTCAACATACCTCTCTCTCCCTCGGATGATGAGTTAGCTACTAGGATGATGTATGATATTCTGAATACACCATCTAGCACACAGGGAGAATCATCTACTCAGTCAGGGGGAGTAGTCGACGACAGTGACTCCTCCTCTGAAGATGAAACTGAAGCAGATGACCAGAACAGTCAGGAGGAACAGGTTCCAGTTCCTGAAAGTCCACAAGCATCTACGAGTGATGCTCCATCGACTTCAGAACCTCAAACTCCAACTACCTCAGATGCAGAACAAAATGTTCATAATCTCGGTTCTGAGGTGGCTGTTCCAACTACTCCAGGATCACGACTAAACGTCTATCATCCCCTTGACAATGTTATTGGGGATGTCAGATCAGGAGTACAAACCCGAAATCAGTTATACTCAGCTGATTACGCCTCGGTTATGGAGAAAGGATACATTCATGATGGTGCTTATCGATGTTTTGTCTCGCAGGTTGAGCCAAAATATGTCAGTGAGGCACTAAATGATGAGGCGTGGGTGAGTGCCATGCAAGAAGAACTTCTGCAGTTTAAGAAGTTAGGTGTATGGACTCTGGTTGATAAACCTAAAGGTGCTAAAGTCATTGGCACTAAATGGGTACTAAAATGCAAGAAGGATGACCAAGGGGTCATTATCAGGAACAAAGCTCGACTGGTGGTTCAAGGTTTTCGCCAAGTCGAGGGAATTGACTATAATGAGGTGTTTGCACCCGTGGCAAGGATGGAAGCTATTCGTATCTTCCTTGCCTATGCATCGTACATGAAGATCAAAGTCTACCAATTAGATGTAAAGAGTGCATTCCTTCATGGGGAAATCAGAGAAACAGTCTATGTAAGTCAACCCGAGGGTTTTGAAGATCCTTACCATCGGGATAGAGTTTACAAGCTCGACAAAGCTTTGTATGGGCTTCATCAAGCTCCTCGAGCTTGGTATGAGAAACTCTCAACTCATCTTGTGAAACACGGCTTTCGCAGGGGAGTAATTGACTGTACACTGTTTATTAAAGAAAAGGATGGCGACCTACTGCTTGTACAGATATATGTTGATGACATAATCTTCGGGTCAAAGAACGAAGAGTTATGTAAAGAGTTTGAAGCAGTAATGAAGAAAGAGTTTGAGATGAGTGCCATGGGGGAGATGAAGTTCTTTCTCGGGTTACAGGTGGATCAAACACCTAATGGAATCTTTCTACATCAGACCAAGTATGTAGGAGACATTCTCAGTCGCTTTGACATGGAGAATGCTTCTGCTGCTGGGACTCCACTTGCTACGAATCATGATATAGCACCTGATGAGAATGGAGATCTAGTAGATGCCACTATGTACCGAGGAATGATCGGATCCCTCATGTATCTCACTGCCTCAAGACCTGATATTATGTATGCTACATGTCTATGTTCAAGATATCAGGCTAAACCAAAGGTCAACCATCTGATCGGGGTCAAGAGGATTTTTCGTTATCTGAAGGGTACACCCACACTTGGATTGTGGTACCCTCATGATGATGACTTTGAGCTTACCGCGTATAGTGACTCGGATTACGGGGGCTGCAAGATGAACTACAAGTCTACATCAGCGGGGTGTCAATTCTTTGGGAGAAGATTAGTTACCTGGCAGTGTAAGAAGCAGACATCGGTTGCATTGTCAACCTGTGAAGCCGAATATGTTGCTGCTGCAAGTTGCTGTTCACAAATCATCTGGATTCAACAGCAAATGCGGGATTACGGTTTAAAATTCTCATCTACTCCTATTTTTGTTGATAACTCCGCTGCAATTGCAGTAACTAAAAATCCGGTCCAACATCCTAAGACCAAACACATCGGTATTAAATACCATTTCATAAGAGATTGTTTTGAAAAGAACTTAATTGATGTGGTTAAAATTAATACTGATTTTCAACGCGCTGACCTCTATACTAAAGCCTTTGATAAACCACGTTTTCAATATTTATTAGAGGTCAACGGCGTTAAAAAGAAAAGTGAGGTAATTCCTGATGATGAAAATGTGTAGTCCGATGTCGTTTAGTTAAATTTATTTTATTTAATTTGATTTTCTATTTGATTTTATTTTTATTTAAACTCATGTTATTTGCTGTTATTAAAATCCTAAAATAATTAAACCAGAAATGATTTTAGTATTTTAGGGGGAGAATATGTCAGCAAGTTAACATTAAAAAAAAAAAAAATAAAAAAAAATGAGGGAGAAGGAGTAGCTAGCTGAAATAAGGTAGATTGTGTCTGTGATACCGATTCAATACCTTTGGAAAATGATAGTACACAGGAACAAATCAAGAGGGACTTTAAAATTTAAGTTTTAGAAAGATGCAAAAGTTCAAAGTATAAATCTGTGTAGTCTAAGCAATACTAAAAGGAAAGATGATAGAAAACTGGCAACTCCTAAGGTGACACAAAGAAAGTAGACTTAGAGGCTGCTAGACCATATATGATATGTTGGTAGATTCAACACAATAGACAAATAGACCTGATTGGTGATTTCAAGATAAAACTAAGTTGTTCAACTGACTGTGGGCTTCCATCTTATCACTGGTTAACACAATCAACAATATTCCAATAAGGTGTAATGAGCAAGTAAACGCCACAAATGTGTGCGGATGACCATAACTAGAGCAAAGCAAGAAAAAAATGAAAGACAAATGCAATAAAGCTAATGACTTATGTTGTTGGTGCATTTTGTGCAAAATAAAATAATCTGCTCTAACAAGGAGATAGGTTGTGTGCCTCTCTGCTGTGCGATGGCACTGACCTGAGGATAAGCATAACCTAGATATTCTAGAATTCATTGTTGTTTGCCGCCTCTCTGCTGTGCGATGGCACTGACCTGAGGACAGGCTTCTCTTTGAAAGCTCTAAGAATAGTCTCTTCTTGTAATAATACCCGTAGACCGCTCAAAAGCTCCTGAGGAATGTTGATTACCATATAAGTGTGGGATCCACAAATGTTAGTTGAAATAATTAAACCTAAATTAGTCACCAGTCTGTGTCAAAAGTCTGTGTATGGATTTAAGTGGACAAACATACTGACAATCATTGTGGCTACATTCTCAAGGTTCAAATCAATGTGAAAATCTAAGAGTTTCAGTATGATTTCCTTATGTTGCTAACGACTCTGGATGAACCCGAGAACTTGAGCATCAAAAGGTTTAATAACTAGTCCCAAATGATTTGAATTGCCTGTATGATTCCAAAAATTGAATTGGTCCAGATATGATAAATCTAAGTTGAAGCTATCTATTCCCGAACCAAATCCCGTAGATATCAATCTCTGGATTTATCTCTCACAAAAAGCCAAAAATATGTCTGTTTATGTAATTAGTTTAAAGTCTTAAATTAGTTAGTCGTTTTAAGTTTTAATTTGAGTCAAGTGTCGGGCTACATCAGGAAAATCAGAAGGAATCAACTCACTAAAAGGGTCATGTCTGAGATGACCATATGTGCTTTGAAAGGTTAAATCAGTCACGTCTGAGGTGACAAAGTGTTTTTTAAAAGGGTCACGTCTGAGGTGACCAAAGTGGTTAAAGGATCACGTCTGAGGTGATCAAAGTGTTTTCAAGATAAAAGGATCATGTCTGAGATGATCAAAGGCTCATAACGTTAATTTAATTAATAAAAGAGTTTAAAGTAAATTGGTAAAAATGGCAGAAAATTAACTAAGTATGACCCATTCGCACGAATGGACCATACGTATGGACTAACCATACGAATGAAGTCCATTCGCACGAATGAACTATGAGTATGGACCATCCAACCGAATGGACCATACGATTAGTCCAGTCGGAGGATTGAGTGCGAACGAGTGAGTCAGTCGCACGACTGAACTTCAGTCGGACGACTGGAGAAGGGCGACTGACCCAATCGCACGACTGAGTCCCACTCGCACGACTGAAAGGTGCGTATGAACTCAGTCGCACGATTGGATCTAGGGTTAGTATAAATAGAGGTGGAGTCGGTCGCAGAGACTCATCACCCTCAAAGAAACCCTAATTCGCACACTAAAGTTACTCTGCCAAAATTTCGTTTGATCTCCTAAAACCTTCGTTTCTTGCATACTGATCATGACGTTCGATTCTACAGGTATTTGCGACAAGAACATCAAAACATCATTCAAATTCGACTCCTAATCGGGATAATCAGACCCGATAGAAACCTAAGACCTGTGTGACAACTTGACCTAACTAAATGACTCAAGTAAATGAATTAAAGATTTAGGTGTTACTAATGAGTTGCGAGTCGAATAAAACCAAAACACGAATAAGTCTTAAATTCAAGTTGGTGAAAAGCAATTTGAATTGAAAGGACATGAGGTCATACGACTGGTCGTCGGATGAACTTCAGTCGCACGACTGAAGGGAGCGATTCACTTAACCGCACGACTGAACATGCGAATGAGACTCAGTCGCACGACTGGTGTAACCGCTAAAGAGTACATGCGCATGAGTCCAGTCGCACACTCAGTCGTGCGCATGAGGTCATTCGCACGTCTGAACCTCAATCGCACGATTCAGTCGCACGACTGTCTTCAGTCGTACAACCTCAATCGCATGACAGATAGTTTTATTCAAAGTCTAAGTGTTTCATTATACTCTTAGCCAACGGAACTAACGTTTATATTGTTATGTGTTACAGATGGCGAGTCGATGGAACATGAGCACCAAGCACAACATATGTGCTCACCTGGATTTGACATCCAGGAATGCAGCTGACTTCACAGGCATTATTACATTTCTACAGAGATCCAGGATCGCTCATGCTATATCCCACTCCATGCACACCATACAGATCAGTGCAGCAGGCCTTCTGGGAAGGCGCGTCTGTAGATAGATCCACTGAGCCTCATTGCATCAGGAGTTCGATTTTTGGTGAGGCTATCACTATATCAGAGGAGGATCTGAGGATTGTACTACAGTTGGGGATGATGCGGATTGTCCTACTCGTCTACACCCCCTCACTGTCAGAGGATGTTTCATGAGAGCCAAGTACTCTGGGGACATCAATGCTGGGGTACTCAACAAGAGTAACCTCTGTCCCCAGTTTAAGTACCTTGCGCACGTGCTGCTGAAGTGTATAGCATCCAGGAAGGGAGGTTTTGACGAGCTTTCCGACCAGATCCAGAACGCATATGCTGCGTTGGTGCTGAACCACCCGTTCAGCTTCTCCAAGATGATATTCACCTACCTGGTGGAGAACCTCGAGGGAAAGGGAAGGAAGGCTTCTGTATGTACCCCAGATTTCTACAGATGATCATTGACCAGAAGCTTCCCTCCCTGCCGAAGGAGAAGGAGGATGCTGTTGTTCTTGAGGTTATGGACGACACTACACTCGGCCGGATGAAGGTATACAGGGGGAAGCAGGTGAAGCCCCCTGTCAGGAGGTTGTTTGGGCATCTGGCCCGTGCTGATTATGTGGCGCCAGCCAAGAGAAAGTGGCGCCACGAGGACAGTGACTCGGATGTTGAGCATATTGCCATACCAGATACCGACTCTGATGATGATGATAGCGGCGACGCCGGGGATGATATGCCTGCCCCATCTAGAGGCACTGATTCAGACGTTATTCCCCGGGGTCAGCCACTGCCGGAGGGTCGCTGAGATGGCCGGTTTCCATCAAGAGTTTGTGACTGGTGATATAGAGGAGGAGGAGTCAGATGAGGAGCCCCTCACCAGGACTGTGGGAAGTAAAGTTGTTCCCACAGACCACGGGCTTAGGGTGGTTGGTGAACACCCTAGGGACTCCTCAGAGAGAGACACTGACCCGAACTATGTTCCGGGTTCAGTAAGCAGAGCTGCAGGGGGCATCCACTTCCACCGGACTAGGAGGAAGCGGATGGCTCAACCCCATGGATTGAAGAAGAAGAAGCGTCGCTTGACCTTCGTTACTACTACTTCCAGCACCACAGCCACCACTACCACCACTACTACTGACATACCACCCATCACCACAGCCACCACAGCCACTACTCCCACTACCACATCCACCACCTTACCTACCACCACTGTATCCTTCCCATCCACCACACCAGACCATTCACCACCTACTTCACCAGCATCAGCCCACCGACCCATATTCACCACTGCCACTACTGCCACCCCACCACACATCTGCTGGACCTTCAGCCCAGCCTTCACATGCTTATGGATTCACTCTACCTCACATCGGGGTAGAGGAGCAGCTCTCAGCGCTAAACCGTATGGTGATGCGTCTGCTTGCTGCGGATGAGGAGAAGGCGGCGCAGATCCGCCAGCTGACCGACCTGACTGCTGCCCAGTCTCAGCAACTGGCAGAGCAGGCTCGGGTGATCGACCAGCAGAGAGTCGAGGTGTCCCAACTCCAGGACATGCAGGCTCAGTCCGTCAAACGTATAGAGGAGTTGGAGACGACCAACAAGACTATTATGCTGAGGTTGAAGGGGTCGAAAGATGAGCCCCTGAAGCTAAAGGAAGGTGACGGGGATGATGGAGATGACGATGATGAAGATGAGGATGATGATGAGGAGATGATGATTGATGATGAGACTGAAGAAGACAGGACAGAAGGACGTGATGATGATGACGAGGCAGAAGGAGGGGATGCGGCTGCATCGGCCTCTGCTTCAGGTCAAGAGCGGAGATCTAAGCATCGACAAGACCAGTCATCCACTACTTCTGCTCCTCCGAGCGACACGCCCCAGATTCAAGACAAAAGTACTGATTAGATGTTTTATGTATTTATTTATTTTGTACTTGAATCATGTAATGGAAAACCATTGTATTAAATGTTTTATATATTAAGTAATATAAGTTTGTTTATTATTACTAATGGTTTATGTGTTGAATGTTTATATCAAACAGATCCAAACTTTCAAGGGATGAGTTTGACTTTGCTCCCCTTCAAATGGTCAAGACTCAATTAACCATGATTCTTGACCTACAAGGGATAGTGAGACGGTCTGTGAGTTATACCCCTGAAGAAGGGAGATAATTCATGACCTGTCTGATGAGCAACTGGCAGAGATGTTCAGACTCAATCCCGATGAAATAGTCAAGGACGCTCCAACATTGATTCAACCAGTGATGAGAACTGAATGACATTGATGAAGTTGAGGTTGAAGACATTACTGCAGAAGAGTACCCTCAGTATGCTCGCCGAGGGAAATGTGGTCCCCAATCTGGGTGAATCCCTAGTCAGTGATACTTTTGAGGTACTAGACAAGATGGAGCAGAAACGGAAAAGACTGAAGGAACAGCCCAAGCCTCCAATGCAGACGTAGATATTCGCAAGGCTGAGTGGGCTGCCTGTTTTGAAGAAGTAAGAGCCCAGCGCGCTGCACCAAGAGAGATGCCTACACCAACTCTACAGAGATAATTCGACCTGTCTGTGAGCAACTGGCAGAATGTTCAGACTCAATCCCGATGAAATAGTCAAGGACGCTCTAACAATTGATTCACCAGTGATGAGGAACTGAATGACATTGATGAAGTTGAGGTTGAAGACATTACTGCAGAAGAGTACCCTCAGTATGCTGACGCCGAGGGAAATGTGGTCCCCAATCTGGGTGAATCCCTAGTCAAGTGATACTTTTGAGGTACTAGAACAAGATGGAGCAGGAAACGGAAAAGACTGAAGGAACAGCCCAGCCTCCATGCAGACGTAGATATTCGCAAGGCTGAGTGGGCTGCCTGTTTTGAAGAAGTAGAGCCCCCGCGCTTCACCAAAGAGAGATGCCTACCAAGCTCTACAGAGTCAAGAACACCATAAGGTGTCAGGCAGGATTATCTCATGGGCTTACTTTGAAGACCTTAACGCTTATGCATTAAGAGGGAGCAGGGCATAGAGTACTTCAGGTTCCCACATGATCTGAAGACTCTACCTGTTTTGAGCTCAACCAGCTGGCTAAGCTAAAGCTGCTGTATGCTGACCCAAGAAAGATGTCAGGCTGGTTTGAAGCTGCCCTGAAGAAAGAGTACCACACAGGTGTTCAACTTCAAACCCTCAACACCTACGAGGTATATCAGACGTTCTGAAGTTGATCCCATAACTGGTAAGCCCAAGATAGTGCTGAAGTGGAGTCCCCCGCGTACATGTCAAGAATCCCTCTCAGGAAATGCCTCAGGACTTCACTCCACACTTCAAATGGTGGTACTATGATTGGAGAAAACCGCTGAAGCTGTCATAGTGTTGAATAAAGAGGGCCAAATGGATACTATCAGGGTATTCGACCCAATGTGGCTAACCAACTTGTCTGCTAATGATGTCTACACATTATACAAGTGGCCACTGTTCTATGACACACAAGATATTGTACAAGCCTCCAGTTCCAAAATGTTATAGACTCTGCTTTGCGTTTCGAGATACACGCAGGAGTCACTAAAGAGGAGAAGTATAAAAGTATAAGGAGGTGATGCAGAAGACAAGAGAATAGATAGATCTAGGTCCAAGGGGGAGTTTGTTGATGCATGTATGTCCCTAGATCATGAGCTGTAATGTAATAAATCTTGTCTGTCTGATTATGATGTAAGTTGTATTGATTAATGAAATGAAATGAATTGTTTGTTACATGTGATGTTTAATATTTCATTAATGAGTTGTGATTGAATTGATTGGGTTTATGAATGTTTGAATGAGTGCACATTATGTTATATTAAATAAAACATTCAAACGTAACTTAATGAAGTTCTCATGCGAATGGCCCATGCGAATGGACCACACGCATGAATAACTTCATACGATTGACTCAATCGCACGACTGAACAGGAGACTGGATCAGTCGTATGATTGACACATAAGATTGACTCAATCGCACGACTGAACACTCAGTCGTGCGGATGAATCAACCGCATGGTTCAATCGCACGACTGAACCATACTTATGGCCCAGTCGCACGATTGAACAATACTAACCTATAAATAGACCCAATTCGTGGGAAAATGCAAGCATTCATCCCATTACGATTCCAGACGTACCCTAGCCGTCCAGAAGCCTCCCAAATCGTTCTCCAAGTTCACAGAACACATCAGATCGGTTCCTAATCGATTTCTGACGTTGATTTCAATTCTTGATTGATTCATCGTGTGTTCTCACTGATTGGATCGCCAATCAAATAGGATTCCGCACTATTTGAGTTGGTTTAACACGCAATCACTCGGTATTTCGTTCAAATACCAGGTCCTAACAATAAGCTTCAGCAACCATTTAAAGCGTTGCTACAGGAAGACTCAGGGTCTGCTTGTCCTGATGACCCCCTCTTACTTTCCATTTCCAACGGTATCCATCAAGGATCTCATAAGAGTTTCGATCATGGTGAGTGTATTCAGATTCTCTGTTCTCTTGATAGAGACACAGTAGAATTTCCACTCTTGGGTAGAGCACTCATGAACTTTCTGTAAGGTCTCTGAGTTCATGAGTAATTCCCACAATTGAAGGGAAGAAATGAGGTCCATGTACCTGAAATTTGCTGCTAAGAGTGTCTCCAGCACATAGGTGAAGTTCTCAAACTGCTGCTTCAGTGAGTCCTTCTTGAATCATTTGAGCTTGAGTACATTTGAGCAAGCGCATCAAAGAGTTCTTTGGCAGACTTACAATGCTCAAACCCACCATGATAGAGTTTGGAATTGCAGTCATAAGAACAGTCATAGCATGCTATCTATGTCAAGCTTCTTCCTGTCTTCATCAGAAATAATCTTCAACGGCTTTCTCAATCATGAACAACCGTTTCCACCAGCTACTTTTGGCTTATACGGGCCATTGACAATGGATTGCCACATCTTGCTGCCTTGATACCTGATGAAGCCTTCCATTCTTCTGCTCCAAGACCTAAAGTTTTCAGGGTGATGATGGGTGCTTTGGTCATCGTCCTCATCTCTACTTCAGATTTGTTGAGGGCCATTTTGAGTGAGGTATAAGGAGGAGTGAAAACTGGTTGATTAGGATGGTAAGATCTCACAATCAAGAGCCTAAAAGCTCTGATACCAATTGCAGGATCGGGTTTGTCACTTAAACACTTGTATTTCTCTCAAACTCACTTATGAAAACACTCAAATCAGATGAAGTAATGTCTTTTACAAGAGTTAATAATAATATAATAGTAGCAAAGGAACAAGCAGATATAAATTTTCAAGGCACTTGTATATATTACTTCTCAACTCAAGATATTACAAGACTCTTACAAGCATGAAACAAGAGTTACATGAGAAACTATATATACTAGATCCTACACACGCCGGATATACTTTGATACCAGCTGGAAACCTAAGACTAAAGCATATACTACAATGCTAAAGTAAGGTATCTTAGATAAAGTATTATCAAGATATGGTAGTCATGACATGTCCATGACTTACCTTTTGTCACCAACTAAAGATGGCAACTGTACTAACATAAAAAGTAAACAGTGGATTAAAGTATGGTCAACTACATGGCTTTTGAGAAAATGCCATGCAGTATCTCAGAGATTTCCAAGCGGAGTGTCAGATAGACCATACTTACTGTCCACTGGATATAGGATTGTCTTCCGAAGGTTATTTTCTCGGAAGACAAGTTCTCTTCGAAGCCCCTTATACTTTGGAAAGAGGCTTCCGCTATGCTTCCGAGGCTTTGAGGACTTCTGTACTTCGGAAGTTGACTTCAGATCTTTCTTTCTAAGTCTTGATCTTCGGAAGTAGGTTCTTTGTCTTCGGAAGTTGGAGTTTTCCTTCGGAAGTGAGTTTTACACTTTGTCTTCGGAAAAGCTCCTTCTTCCTTCGGAAGTTCCATACTTAGCTTCGGAAGTCCTTTGTTTGTTGTACCAAAATCTTCTAAGTGACTTGGTTTTGGTTGCACCAGCCTTTCTAGATCCAACAATAATTAACTGTTGTAATATATATGTTATCTATTACATTTGTTTTCTACAATGTGACTGCTTAAACCAAACCAAACCGTATCCAAAACAAAATTTAAATGAATGAGATATCCATGCTTAAAGTTGAGTGTTTAAATTAACAAAGCCTGTCCCGGATAAAAGGAGGGACTAGAGAAGTTTATATCTTGACAATTTGACTAAACTAAAACAAATTCAAAGGAGTTAGTTATGCTAAACTATAACAACTATTTGACTAAACTAAAACAAATTCAAATAAGCATCATTATCATCATAGGGAGTTTATATCTTGACTATTTCTACCAGGCCTGGAGTATGGCTAGAGAAGCTCTGAAGCTCAACCGCTTGTCAGAGAAGCTCCTACGTGTTGTGTTGGAGCTCAATAACTTGTCTAAAAAGCTCCTTCGTGCAACGATTAAGCAACATCATCTGGTCAGGGACTAGCACGATTATAGTTTAGCAGGTTGTATAGACCAGTTCACAACATCTGCTTATTAGTATAAACAACTAGATTGTTTCATGCAAGTTGTAACAATTGTACTGTTTGATGTAAAAGAAAGTTGAATAATCTCATACAATTTATTAACATCATGTGATATTGCATTGGAGATTCAATATTTTTGTTGTACAAAGGGAATTTCAACTTGTGTTTAATTGTAAACACCAAGATGAATTTCGGTTGAAAAACACCTCTAAACACACCGAAAACACCTACTTGAGTGCTCTATAATCTTTGATCTTCATCTTCTTTCTTGAGGTAACAATTAGGGTTCTTAATTCAACCCTGAAAGTACTAATTATTTCGGTTGTTGTACACTAGGAAACAAAGGAGTTCTCTTATGAGACTTGAAATTTTTTAAGGGACACATGTTGATTGAAAGTTCTCAGCCAACTTCATCATCTTCTTAATCTTCTATCTTTTGTGTTCTTGCATTTTAATTATTTCAGTTTGTAATTGAAATGTAATTTACTATTTTATATTTTTGTATAGTATTACATTAATATAAGTGGTTTTGTTATTATTTTACGAACGATTCATATATAAACTCTTACAATGAGTCCCCAAGGGTGTATGGAACACCTTAAGTGGATTTCACATCCTTGTTAGGATAGCATGGGCTCAAACCCTTTGTGGGACAATGAAACTATATAGGATGGGTTATAACATCTTAAACAAATCCTATGGGGAACATGGAAATGATAGGTGATGTGTTCATAAGAAATGCAATATCTCAAATACATTTAATGTGCTTTAGATGCAATGGTTGTGCATAATTGGAAAAATTCACAATCAAGTATGCTTATATGAGAGTAATTCCAGGAAATTGACCATTTAAGAAGTCTTCGATTAAGCTAACAGAATATAATCGTGAGCTTGTTATGGACAAATCTTAGGAGTTGTTAGCTAGCATCTTAATAATAATTAAAAGACCATCTCTTAATGATTTATAGTCTTTTAATTGTTAAGAGTTAAGCTTAAGTGTGAATCTATAACCTATAATAAAAAAATATTTTCTCAAGACACGTGTCATCATTCTAGCATATCAAAAAAATTATTTTCCCGCCTCTTTTTTATAATAAATTCAAAAATTTTATTAATTTGACTTTTCTTTTTAACTAAAATATGTTAAAACAAATATATTTATATTTGTGTTTGTTGTCTCTTTCATATTAAATGATAATTATTGTAAATAAATAAACTGAACTATTAAACATCTAAAATATTAATGTAGTTATTTTAATAATTTATTAATACATATTGAATATAAAGTAACAATTTCTAATTCATTGTGTGTTATAAATTTTAAATATTCATTAAAATTTTATTTCACCAATGGATAACAACATCTAGAAATTAAAAATATTCATAAAACTAATGATTTTAATATGTTTTATTTATTCCACCCATTTAATACATGGACTCTAACCTATGATTATAGGTATCAATTTAACTTTTAACTATATTACAAAAGAAGGTTGAATGTAAAAGAAAATATAATATTATTGAAGCTATTTAAAAGGAACTATTATTATTCTTATTACTATAATAATTTTACTAATATTTAACTAAAGTATAATGTGTGTTATGTGTCATTTATCAAATTGCAAGATACGAACAAAAAGGTATTTAAAATAAAGCCGACTCATTTTGAGTGGTATATGAAAAGATAATACCGTATAACTAAACTCTTAGCTCGTAATATCGACACGTCCAATATATGTTGTCAACCTTATCTGAATTGTTTGTAAACTCACCGGTCTTTTGTTTGATAACAAAGAATCTTTTTTGTTTCGATTTTAGATGATTACGATAAGAATATTTGAATCTTTTTTTTCATGTGGCCCTTGTAATCTCTAGGATATCTTGTGGTCAAAATTTTTTTATAATCAATTATATTATGTACTTGGGGTACGTGTATGCCACACGTTCACATCAAACAAGTTGATTTTCTTTTTGAAAACTTTTATGAGATTAGTGTTTCAGGAATCATTATACGTTTTCACTTATATTTTCAGGTAAAAAAGTCTCTAAGTGAATGAAAGTTGGATCGAGATCGGACTTAAATTTTTCGGTAAACCCCGTTTGTATATCTTTAATTCGATCTGAATTAACAGCGGACTTATGAAACCTGAACATTTAATTTTTCATGTGACTCATGTTGCGTTTATTTAGTTTTATTAAATAATTATTAGTTTTTAGCATAATTATTGTACATAGAATATATCAATTATTATATGTGAAAATTTGATGAAGAGTTAGAGAACTGGGGACATTAATAAAGCACTTTAAGGAATGAAAAGGAGACCTAAACTTTTATAGGCCAATCAAAGTGGTCAAGTAAATATATGGACAAAAAATTCCTTTGTTTCAATACCAATCAAATCTTATGGATTAGTTCATCAAAATAATAAAACGCATAGAGAAGAATCGTGGGAAGTATAGATTAAATTGTATTATGATTTTATAAAAATTCTATAACACATTGTTTAAGTTTTTAATTTTTTTTAAGTCATATATATGTCTATACTACTATATAATATAACTTTTTGAATAACATGTAATTTTAATTTATTTTTAAAATACTTAATAACAATATTGTTGCATTTGATACGATTAATTATGCATAAACAACAAGAAAACAATATGATAGTGTGCAAAATGAGGTAATTATGTAATATATATCTTACATCGGCCAAACAAGAAAACAAAATGAGAGTTCAACGCCAATATATACTTTAAGAGAAACAAGCTCATGATTTATGCATCATTTCTTGTGCGAAACCGTGAAAATTTTCAATTTCAATTTCAATTAAAATTTGAAAATGTTATTTTTTATTTTTTTATTTTTTTCATATTCAGTTTATATGTTTGGGTTTGAACTCGGTTCTCCCTAAGTCCATTTTAACATGGTACATAAGTCATATTTAAGTTTGAAGCGTTTTTTTTTATTTTATAAATTTATGTTTTTCGGTTTATAAAAATTTATCGATACATTACTAGAATAATCAATTAGCGTTTATCTTCAACTTTAAATTCTAAAAAATTTAGATACAACTTTGTTCCTTCATATAGTAATATTAACATGTTTGCTATTCCGCATTAACCAAACAAGAAAGCAAAATAAAAATTCAACACTACAAAAAAGGATACATGAAATTGAGCGAAAACAAACCTATGCATCATTTGTTGTGTAAGACAATGAAAAAGATCAATTCCAGTAGAAATTTTAAACTGTTATTTTTTTCATTTTTTGATTTTTTTCCTGATTCATCTTCGGTTTATATGGTTGAGTTTGAACTCGGTTCTCCTTTAGTCCCTATTAACATTGTAGATACGCCATGTTTAATTTTGAAGCATTTTTTGCAATTTATAAATTTATGTTATTCCGTTTATAAAAGTCTATTGATATCATTTAAAAATAATTGATTAGTGTTTATCTTCAACTTCAAAAAAAAATAGATTTAAAAGATAGACAACGTTTGCACGTCGACATTTAAGATTTTGAAGAACAACAACAATTTTCTTATATCGATTATGATTTAATTATAAAATTATTTAAAGACAACTATCTACAGAGTTAGAAAAGATGTTATCTCGTCACATAGTGCGGTTATACCTATTATTACTCTATAAAACATTTGAAATGGACATTTAGTAATTTATTTAAAGTTTAAAACACTTAAGAAAAGAATGATTGAATTTGGTACAAGTGTTGCTGAATAAATAACTCATCATTTATAATTTCGTACCTCTGATGATTAATTATTTCTATCTCCCATCGTACCTCTGAGAAATATGCACTGATGTGCGCTTATTATGCGTGTGTTGTGTACTTTTGGTGCATGACCAAGAAAAAGTGGATGTTTCCTAATTTGTTCTACAATCAAAGTTTTAAGGATTTTGTTTCGTTTTGATTTTTCTATTTGAATTTTGACTCCCATAGTCCGGCTCATCCTAGTTCATCGGGTTTGACAATAACCGTCTGGTTCAACAAAGCCAGTCGAATACATGATAACCGGACCGGTAGCATTAGAAGTTTCTGGTTGAACAAGTCAAACCAGCCAGTCCAATTCGATTTTCTAAACATTGAATGTAACTAAATGTAGTGAGTGCTATCCTATCGCCGTAGCACGAAAGCATTGGAGACGGGCAATTTGATAATTTTTTTAAAATTTTAAGAGACGTAAGATAATTGTTGTTGCATTTTATACAAATATTGATACATAAATCTATATTATATATACAACTTTTTCCCTAATCAAACTATAACAAATATTTATAACCCACATCAGTTGTATAGTAAAACTAAGGCGATACCCAACTCCTATATAAGGAGCCATTTGCTTCAAGTTAAAAGATGAGTTGTGTTTTACGAGTATTCCTTCTTATATGTCATTAAACATTAAACCAAATTGGCATAAATCTTTTTGGTTTTTCTATTGGCCGTACCGGCAATGGCCGGTTAAACTGATCGATCCGGTACGGTCTAGTTCTAAATTACAAGTTAGCATAAGAGAGGGTTAGCCAAAGATACAAAATTTTACGAACTTTTATACCTCGTCGCATCATGCGATCTCACACATTATTATTTAAAAGTTTTAAGACACATAAGAACTATGTGCTACATTTCGTACAAGTGTTGTTGCATAAATAGTTCCAGATTTACAATTTTGTCTCTAAACCAAAAGTGTAGTCAATGTTTTTATCCCACATCAATTGTGTAGAAAAACCAAAGCAGTATTTAACTCCTATATAAGAAGCTCTTCCCTCAAAGTTAAAAGAGAAAGTCGTGATTTATTGCATGCCTTATTGTATGTCGTTAAACATAAAATCAAATTGGTAAAAAGTGATGGATTGTATCAATTTCTTCTTAATATTCCCGTACTGCGTGGTCTTGTGAAGATCCAAAATATCTTTCATGGAGAACGCGTAGATAGGCTGGATATGACACCAAGAACTTACAGCTTGCCGAATGACATAAGCTATATAACATCTCGAGAATACATGTCTAGTGTTTCGTCTACCTCTCCATACATGTCTAGTGTTTCTACATAATTGTGTTTCAACTTGTATGTTTCTTTTCACCAAAGCTGAGAGGGAAGGAAGCCGATCTTTGTACGCCCACCAACCAAAGACGTTGATTTTTAATGGGAGCCATTTGTTCCAATAAAATCTACTAGTTATTATGCCCCTGGTATGATTTTGAAGGTGAATTTTGACGGATTTGACCGAGAATTCACCAGAAGGATCTATTGCCCATACCCATGTATGGATGTGAAGACAAAGTAGGTTTGTTTATCAAATTAATGCATGACTGAAGTTGCGTTACTTCCTCGTGAGAGGAAGGGATTCTTGGCCAACTCCATCTGAAATCTTGCAAGGCAGTTTCTCCTATTCGGTCAGCAATGATGCAATCTTTTATTGTTTCAAGAATAAATAGCTGGGGGAATTTTTGGCACAAAGGTAAGCTGTCAGCCCATTAGTCGATCCAAAATCTTATTCCTTTGTCATCCCCTGGTCTTCCTTGAACCAAGCTGTGCAGATTAAGATTATAGGAGAGCAGTGCAGGACCGGTTAAGGGCTTAACAATTACAACACAACAACACAAAGAGAAGATTAACTAAACTTGATCAAACAGTAAACTGGATTAACCAAGATAATGATACAAAGAACACAAGTAATGATAAAGAGACAGAACAAAAGATTTGGGTTTCAAGGAGGTAGTATATTGCTTTCTCAAGTTCTATTACAAGTGTTACAAAGCATAAGGAAATATACTAGAACTTGGAATACTTATACTACAATCTACAGCCGGCTATACTTTGAAAGCCAGCTGGATACAATTGACTAGACACAAACAAAATCAATTGTAGAATCAAAAGGCATATCTGCCTTTTGACCTTGTGACTATGACATGCCATAGCTCACATCCTTATCTATTACAAAAAGGATAAAGTACATAAAGTAGAAAGTTACAGACTCAAGACCTCAATGTACAGTTACCAAAAGCATGGACCTTTTCACCAACTCATGTAAGTTGGTGACTTTACAGAGATGCAACGGAAAGGTGTCCAGCTTTATGAAACAGTACATCAGATAATGCATGTTACTAAAAGTCTTCGGAAGAAATCTGTCTTCTTAGGATGAAGCTTCGGAAGACTTTGTCTCTGAGGCTTCGGAAGACTTCATATTTGGCTTCGGAAGATATTGGCCTTGGCTTCGGAAGATTTTACACTTAGAATATTTCTAGTGTATGGTGTTAAAACTTCCGAAGCAATTCTTCTTCAGTACTTAGTGCATTACTTGCAGAGAGACATTGGATGTTTTGGTTTGCATCAGACTTAAGGGAATCCCTACAAGCAGCAAATGGGATACTTTAAATATGCTAGACCAAACACCTTGCCACGTTTCACAGGGATCAAAGACACGTTCCTTGGTCGGGAATGCAGAGCAATTATGATCTTTTTCCATAGGCTTCCGCTATTAGTTTGGAAATGCCATAAATATTTTATTAAGAGCGTGATATTGGCTTCCTTGAGTGATCCGAGACCAAGACCCCCTGATTGTATTGGTGTCATGACTTGCGCCCATGAAACCTTATTGATTTTGTTTTTGCTCTCGGATCCACCCCACAAGAACCTCCTTTTAAGAGCCTCGAGCTTATTAATAACTTTTACTGATGCTTTATAGAGTGAGAAATAATAAGTAAGGAGGCTGTTCAAAACCAAGTTAATGAGGGTTACCCGACCACCGACCGATAAAGTTGCTGCCTTCCATTATGATAATCTAGCCTCAAATACTCGGATACCGGTTCCCAACTATTAATTCTGTTCATAATTTCTCCGACCTTCAATCCCAAGTAATCAAAAGGTACCGTATCCATGTTACAATGAAGTGAGCTGGCCATACTGTTTACCAGATGCTCATCCATCCCTATTCCAAACAGTTTTGACTTTTGTAAATCGATCTTCAGACCTGAGACTAGATAAAAACACCTCATAATTCTAGCAAGGTTTTTTTGCATTGGATATGGACCATTCCCCGAATACGATAGCATCATCTACATGAAGAAGATGTGATAAAACTGGGTCCCCATCCGGAATTTGTATTCCATTGAAAATCCCCATACTAGTCGCTTTTTTGAGATAGCCGGTGAAGGCTTCCGTGGCCAAAATAAAGATAGCATGTTCCCTTGACGCACCCCCTGTTGACATAGGAATTCTGACGTAGGAGATCCATTTACAAGCACAGAGGATCGTGAAAAGGCAAGGACACCCCGAATCCAACGTCTCTATTTCTAAGGGAAGTTCATTTGTTGCAACATGGAATCAATAAAACTCTAACTTATGGTATCAAAAGCCTTATCAAAATCGATTTTGAGAATGAGAGCCTTGTGTTTCATCTTCTTAAGCCAAGATAGTATCTCATTTAGGATGAGCGTCCCATCGAGAAAAGGTATGCCTTCAAGTATTTGGTATAGTTGTATATGTCCTATTTTGTAATTAGAAAATTATTCGTTGGAATGCCTTTACTTGAAACCCGAGCTTAAACTTACCTAAAACCCACATTGATGTATTAAATACTAAGGATACAACTAACAATCCTATAATTTAAATAACTTTAAATTTACAAAAACTTCAACATACTATTCACTATATCAATATATTTGGATTCAACATGAACCATAACTTTTTGGAACCCTTAAAAAAAGTTTTTAAACTAATCTCATGCTACATACTATATCTTAATACATTTTCCAAGACTCTCCCAATCTTCAACTTACAAGTTCTTTTGACATCCTACCACCGAAAGTGTTACCGCCATGTAGTTTAACATGTGACAAATTAGTATAAAAAGAAGAATTAATTGCTATTTTACTTTCTATGGTTTGTTATGTTTGTTATTTTCTTAAAAAAAGATTTTTTTTATGCATCTAACTTCTCAAGATCTTAAAAATGTGTAATTTTCATCCAAAAACATTGACTCTATTAATTTACAACATTAAACATAATTCATAAAATTACCCTTTCTAATACCAAACAGATGCCCTAATTACATAATCCTAATAGAGTAGATTTGAATCACGATAAAGAGGAGATGACGACTAGAGGCGATAGTCTCCATCATCCAACACCTTCACAACAGGTTTCCAACCACCACCAGAAACCAACTCCATCCTTCTTTCCCACTAATAACGTCAACAATCTGGTGATTCAATCGATGATGAAACTTTCAAAGATAAAATCTCAAGAAACATAGAAGTTTAAACAAAAAACTAAGAAATGTTGATTCTATGATGGGCTTGGGCCAACAAACTTGTTTCATCAATGGCCCGTATTGGTTACCACAACAACACATAGGAAATGATTACACTTTACAAGTAGTTTCATCAGCAAAACCAAAACAACCACCGTCGTTACCAAATTCTAGGGTTTTTAGATCTGATCTACACCATCCAATCGGCGGTCAACACATTCTCCGATGGCTCCACCACCCGGCCCTTACTCCGGCACCAGCACCCTCGCTCTGGTAAAACATTCTCATTCAATCCATTTCATGCTTCATATGTCTGTCAATTGTTAGATCTAATCGATCTTTCGATGTGATATGTTAGTAGAGGCTACACCTTTGGTGAATTTTTGTCATTTGATTATTAAAGGTTTAGAATTTATGTTCAATTACCAATTGATTATATGCCTGAATCCGGATTTGTCATTTGTGGATCGAGGATTGCATATTGATGCGCAAATTCTGATTAAATTAGAAAACAGCGGGATGGAGTAATACGCATTATCGTGTAATATCCTCAATTTATAACCGATTGTTATTGATTTTGTGCAAAGCGGTAGCTAAGTCAAGCATAAGGTACGCCTGTGTTGATAAATACATCTAGGGCTATGGTTGTGAGGCTAATTTTTCCTATATTACCATTAGGTTGGGGATGGTTAGCAACTAAATTTTATTGATCAACATATCATAGTGTGAAGGTTAAGAATGTTACTAGAATGGATGGTGGTTATAACAGTTAAATTAAAAATTGTTAAGACGATGGTTGCATATCGGAAAGTGGGGTGCAAGTTGTGACTACAACCTGGTCCAAAAGAAGATTGTAATGCATCTTTTATGAAACCCGAAATGTCTAAATTAGACATTTTGTTCGATACATCCCAACGCTCTTGATCAGTTTATCCCATAATTGTCAAAGGCTTAGAGGCGTCCTCAAGCAGTCAAGCTGCAAAGAGTAAGCCTTAAGCCTAGGTGCAAGGCGTTTGAAAAGCAAGAGCTTTTTTAAGCAATACACGTAATATAGACATGTCATTTTTATGTTCTAGACGTGTTTACACTGGTTTACGCTAGTTTAGACATGTTTCAGGCTATTTATAGATGCTTTAGACCATTTTAGATGTTTGTGACCAGTTTTACATGTTTCTGACCAGCTTTGGCCAGAATGTGCGCCTTGAAGGAGCAAAGCGCTTTTGTTATGTGTGGGCGTCTAGGCACCCTTCTTGCTCGCCTTTGGCAACTATGCTTGATTCGTTTCTTCACACGTTTGTGTATTAGTGTATTCCTGAAAATATACAACACACAGGCATTAACAATGTTAAATGAGTTATGAGTCCATGGTGTTTTGGTTTTGATGATTAATACGAAACCCCTTTATGAAACAATAATCTAAAAGCTACACTTTGTAGCACCCAGTTATGAACTCTTTTGTATGTAGCCATGTGGTCATTCCACTGCACACTGTCATGAACTGAAGACTATATAGCTGTGTCGTTGTTTGAAAACCCAAGTTCCGGTGGATATTATTTTGTGTGGGTTAAATTAGTATTTAACCATTGTATCAGAAAATTTACTTCTAAGGAACACCCAAACTACCACAGAAATTACAAATAGCACTCTAGTTGCTATGACGAGCTCTCCATTTTTAACCAAAATTGAAAACTATCCATTTAGCTACTGTTTATTCAAAGCATGTAGGTTGTCCATGAGGGAACTGCCATGTGATATTGCTTGACATGCTAAATGGCTAATGACTATTTTGCATATTTTGAGATTGTCTAATCTTTTTTTTAGTGTAATCCTTCATCTCTCAAGTCATGTTTTTTATTTTGTGCTTATTCTATAAACTGAAGATCTTTTTCTATGTTAATATATTGTTAAGAGTTTTGGATTTTGTTAACGTAGGTGGCTCGTGTGTCTGCCTTCTCTGTTGGACTAGTTTATGGCAGCTTGAAACTCAAATACCTTAAGGTATTGCATCATTCCATAACTATTACTACAAGTATTCCAATGTTTTATTATATTATCTTATATGGATAGTTTTCTTGTGGATGTATGCTGCATGAGTTGATTTTCTCTGCTGCTAATTTGTACATGCATATAAGTTTCATATATTCTCTTATTCTCTCTCTATCTATATATGTATGCTAGGTTAGTATGCCATGTATTATACATGTTGAATAAATAAAATATTAAATATATAGTAACGAATTTTTTAATTATAAAATGATATTTTGAGATAATATATGATTGAAATTATGCACGAGTAAGGACTATAAGTACTAAGACGATGATATCATTTTTTAATATTTGTGTTTAAACCATATTTGTTTTATTTTAATAAATTTACAAACCGTTTTAAAAAATTGTCATTTTAAAAAGTTTTCTTATTATAACTCCGAATTTCAAGGTTTATGAAAATTATATTTATTAAAAACATCGATTTTTAAAATGTTTCGTATTTTTATAAATGTTTGATGTTATAGAAAAATTTCTTATTTTATAAAAATTTGTTTCAATAGAAATTACATTTATAAAAAGATCTTTTAATTAATTAAAAAACTATATTAATCTAAAAAAAATTAAATAATATCATTAGTAGTTAATGTAATTTTTTAATATGAGAAAGAAGCGGGAAAATTAAAAGTAGGAGGTCTAGAATTGTGTCAAGTGTCCATCCAAAAACATTCTTTTTTAATTGCTGAAGCGTTGTTAAACATTTTTTATGCACACATTTAATATTTACTAGGCAAAAGCAAACTCGCAAAGAAAGGCTGCCGCCAAGGCGCACCATTAAAGGGTGAAGTGAATGAGGTACTGATTTTCGTTTCGAATAATTCTTCTTGATGATGATTCCGAGGGGGCCCACACAGGCCGGGGGATCTTATGTTTTGCATGTAACTGTTTGATTTTTTGTTAAGACGGTTTTACGTGACTTTTTACTCGTTTCTACCATGACAAATGGTTATATACATTCCCTTGACATGAAGCATAATTTAAAAATGGTATTTTGCTAGAATAATTGTTTGTTCCTCTTATAATGTCTTGATTTGACATGTACTATTGTGTAGTATAACAACACTGGAACTAGTTCAAGTTATGATTATTATTTGTAGGGCAGCTGCTTCAAACCTTAAACTTATTTGTGAAAGCCATAATTATTCTTTTGATACAGTGGAACCACCATCAAATAAAAATGGATTTATATAGAAAATACCCAGTAAAATTATATAGACGAACATACTTCTTTACATGACATCTTCTCTTCTTCATTGTTGTCTATTTCTATTTGTATGACTTGTTGTAGAACCTGCTTTTCACAAACCACGAGTCATAAATATCAACCCTCAAGCAACCATTAGTTTCAAGTTTTAACCAATAGGCATTTAGTTTACGGTATCAAGTTGTTGTGGTGTCCTATTGAATGGTGAGGGTTTAATCGTGTTCTGAAGATATGATGTAGATTTATAGCTAGATTAGCAGGTGTGTGAGTTTGTTTTTCGAAAATTAAATAAATAGTTATCTCTCGTCTACTTCTCACTTGATGGAGATTTCTATATTTGGTATTACATACTGTTGTTGTCTTTCTAGGTGTTTTTTCAAATTATAATCATCAATGAAATATAACATGAACTACGTCACTTCTGGTTGAAAATTTCAACTTTTAATATGTAGGCGTTGTTAAATTATCTTTTTGTATCAACCTCAAGATTTAGGGACTGATTAAATGAGTATGAATCAACGTGTCTAACTTTACTGCATATGTGCATCTTGTACTCTACATTAGACTTGCGAACCTATGTATTGTTATGGTTTTACAGGGCCCTTATAATTTCGTGTTATAAAACATATGCTTGTTACAATTGTACAACAAACTTGTAAGCAGAGATACATGTTATGATTTTAGTGCATCATTGTAAAACATGTGCATCAGATCAAACCACGCTACAACAATGCCTCAAACTAGGAAAGTTGAATACATTGTTGTAATGTTCTAACACGTCATGGTCATACTTGTGTGCCAGAAACCGTTATGATAGTGCATCAAACTTGTAAAATTCGATGTATCATTAAGACATGCAGATTATGAACTGTTTAGGTTTGGCATGGCCAGGGGTGCTGCCCCTTAACCTTTGCAACATACCCTTTTGACCTATGTTTTCTTTGTATGCATCATTCTAAATTCTTTTATGCACCATTAAAATGAATAATGAATCAAAACTAATCAAAACTGTGTAAAATAGATAACAAGACTAATAATAAGTTAAAAGAAACATTCTAGATTTTCAAGTATAAAAAGGTTGGTGGAATAATGAACTGTTTAGCTTAATTTTTCTTCCTTATAGATTTACTTTTATAGATTTACTTTTTAGGAGCCGGTTACTATACAAAGTGTTACAAACGTGCGAAGCGTACGAAGCAATTTGAGCCGTCCGTTAAAATTTGATATACGTTGCGTGATAATTCCACCTCTTTTTACAAAAAAAGTGGCGATAATGTAATTTCAATACTCAAGCATAATTATGAAGCGGTGGACAAAAACTCTTGTGTAATAATTTATGAAATCACGCAAGTTATATCATTTATTACGCAAGTTATAATAATATATATGCAAGGTTCGAAACATATTACGTAAGCTATTCAAAACTAAATCTAGGCTTTTTGAAAATAGTCCCAAGCCATTTAAAGGTTAGATTGAAAATCATGCAAGCTATACACAAGCCCTTTAAAAGTTAGTTGTAAGTCATTCAAAATTATATCCAATTCATTCAAGGTTCTTAAAAGGCTTTAAAAAAATTATGCAAAGTTCTTAATAAGGTATTCAAGGTTCTTATTAAATTACACATGTTAAAATATTAAGTACGTAATATTCTTCAAAATCTTCAACTTTCACTTGACACGGTGTTTATAATATCACGTAAAAAGGAATGAAAATAATTCAGTGGACGAAAATACACCTTCGTGTATAAACTCTCAAAAGCTACGCAACGTCCTCTTGTTACTTCGCACACTTCCTACGATCCGATCACTTTGTACTAGTAACTTTCCTTTACTTTCTATTAACTATAAATTTACTATTTACTATTATTAATAATCATCACCATTCATTGTTAAGCTAGATTTATTTTCTCAACTTTTTACACAAGGAACTCTTTTTATGATTACGGGTGTAAACGAGCCAAGTCGGCTCGCAAGGTACTCGCGATCGTCTTGAAAAAAGCTCGAATCGAGCCGAGCTTAAACAAGCTCGAGCTCAAGCTTCAGACATCGAGCTGGCTCGCGAGCCTAAACGAGCTTTTTGTTTTATATATTTTTTTTACATATTAATATATATAAATATATTTACATAAATCATATTAATATTTATATATATTATTATGATAAAAAATAATTAAATAATATATATTATGTTATATATAAAAGTTAGATTATAAAAATATATAACAGTAATTATAAAAAAATAAAAATTTAATAATTTAACAATAAACAATCCAAGCCCGAGCCGAGCTAGAGCCTAATAATTTTTACAAGCCGAGCTCGAGCTTTCTAAAACTAAAACGAGCCGAGCTCGGGCTCGGCTCGGCTCGACTCGTTTACACCCCTATTTATGATCAACATCAAGGAGAACATTTATCTAGGAGGCCTAAATATTTTTAGGGCACATAACAAGTCTGAGTTATTTAAATATTACTAATTATCAACTTATAATTGCATTGATTATTGTATCATATGCATGAAAGGTTGTACCTAGCTTCTTTTTTTCTTTTAACTTTTTGTTGTAAACCCGTTACTTTTACATCTTTCACAATTCAACCCCTATAAAATTTCATTTACAACTTCAGTCCCCTATACTTTTCATATTTTACTAAATTTTTGATTTACAGTCTAAATTTTGAGAGTTAACAAGCCCGTAACGTGCATATGTAGTTAAACGTTGTTACGCTTATTTTTCCCGTTTAACATCCATGTCGCAATGTGCAGGTCCTGGATCAACTAAGTTTATTGTTTTTAATGTTTTACATGTCATGTGTGTGGTTCAACGTTTTTACGTATATTTTCCGTGTCGGTGGTTATATTTTTTTTGTTTTTTTCATTTTTTAATACGATTTTTCTGGCGAGAGTGGTCACTGAAGGTAATATGACAATAGTGCTACCTGACACGGTTTTACGCCCCCATCGCAATGCGTGGGGTTTAATACTATTTGAATTATAATATCCTTCATATATCAAACTTTTTTTTTCTTTTTTAACTTTAACCATAAGTAAACAATTTGACAAAGCTATTTATCTTTTTGATTCTGTACCATTAGAGAATTAAAAGTAAATAGAGAGAAAAAACAACCAAATACTTTCTTTGTGTTCTCAAGTTTGCTTAAGTAGATAAAAGGAAAGAAAAGTTTAAATAGAGAGAAAAAACAACCAGACACTTACCTTGTGTTCTCAAGTTTGCTTAAGTAGATAAAAGAAAAGAAAAGTTTTTTTCTTTCTTTTTCTTTCTTTTATTTTTCTTCGTTTGTCTTTTTTTTTCTTTTCTTTTAATTTCCTTTCAATTTTGTCATAGAGAAATGGTAATCGCCCTGAGATTACCAATCATCTTATTTTTTGGAACGACAACACATTATAAACTTGTTAGAAAAAATATATGCATTTTTAATAAAACAAGAAAATGAGTGTTTCCTAACTTTAGACGTAAATAAATATAGCTAATGTTTTTAATATATAT
Organism: Flaveria ramosissima; assembly: GCA_025215565.1. Classification (NCBI taxonomy): domain Eukaryota; kingdom Viridiplantae; phylum Streptophyta; class Magnoliopsida; order Asterales; family Asteraceae; genus Flaveria; species Flaveria ramosissima. The sequence goes on from CM046032.1 coordinate 32,711,912, forward strand.
GTCATTTATTATGTTTGTGTTCTATCATTTGAGAATTTCATAACGAATCAAATCATGTTAAAAAGAAAGCTAAGATAAACAAGACATTAATACTTAAAATTTTGAATGTTTAAATAAACAACACTAACGAATTCATTGAATATGAAGTAATGGGTGGAGTATTGTCTCAAATAAGAGAAGAGAAAAAAAAAACTTATAGTGGTAGCTTTCATTATATGTTTTTTAGGAGACATAAGTGGAGACACTAGGCATGCGCTAGGAGTGTTCACGGTTAAATTTAAAACCGTAAAATCATCCAAACCGGTCATTGGTTTGGTTTCATGGGTGATTTTGTGTACCGTCCAAATTAAATATGTTATTTTTTAACTTTTAATAATTTATATTGTGTTTAGTTAAAACTAAATTGAATTTCTTAGCTCAACTGAAGTGCATGTTGTACTACAAGTCTACAACTACAATACAAGCCCATTTTTTATTAGTTCTAACCCCTTGCAACTGAGCCCATAAAACTTTTTTTCCCTTAAAGCCCATAACCTTTTTTTTCATATGAAGCATTTTCAGTGTAGAATATTTGTATTTTTGAGACTCCAAAGTTCAATCTTATAAAAATGCTAGTGTTGCAACCTCTTTGTTAAGCATCAATATATCATTTACAGTTTTTTTTCATTTACTATAGGTTTTCCAATGACAAACCGTAACTTAACAGTTATTATATTTTTTTTAATTGTTGTTTTGTATATAAGAGCCCAATAAAAGCCCAAACTGTAAAACCAAACCAGAAACAAACCGTTGGTAATGGTTCGCTGTGGTTCGGTTTTAAATTTCAATGGATTAGTTTCGGTTTTTGACAGTAAAAACCGTTACTAATGATTTGGCTCATGGTTTGACACAAAAACTGTCAAAACTGGACCGTGAACACCCCTAGTGTGCCACGTGAGTGATGAGCGTAATGTGACACTTTGATAACACACTTTGCAGTTCGCACACTAGCATAAGTGTGAGCCGCTTGAGAGTTCCATTGAGTTGCTTTGGAGCTGGTGGTGTGTGATGTGTCAAGGCGTGAGGTCAAGGCCGGTCCAAGTATGGTTTAAGGGAAGCAAGGGGCTTGAGGCCTCCATTTTGATAGGGCCCCATCTTCGAAAAATATATATAATTGATTTGGCCCATTTGGGCTTTGGTTTGATGCCTATGAAATGAGCTTCTGGTTTAATGTAAAGAAAACGACTGGAATAATTAGATATTTAGGTCTACGAAGTTTTGATGGAACTGGCTGATACGACGATCGTTGAGTACTCGTGCGTCATGAACACATAGAAAATCCAATCATCCTTTTCTGCTAGCAGCTAATTAACGGGCGAAATCGTTTGTTTATAATTGACATTGGAGCTTTCATGAAAGGAAATCAAAATCTATGTAGTCGAAACCGTTTGAGTTTTTAAAAAAACTTGATTGTTCAATCGAAATCGGAGCTTTCATACATGAAGAAAATCAAAACTTCTGTAGTCGAAACCGTTTGAGTTTGAAAAAACTTGATTGTTCAATCAAAATAGGATCGTTTTCACAATGTTTGAACGGACTCTGTGATCTTCTTTTCACTTAATACTTGGTAATTAGCTCATGCTTCGTTGTTATTTGTGTTCACTAAATTGTTTTCAATTATTTATGCCAATCACCTTGTAAATTTTTTTATTCATGATCCTAAGAATTAAAGAAAGCTAAATGCATATGTTAGGGATATCAGGTAAGCCACACATTAATTCACATGTTACAAACATACAGTTTTGCAAATTTATTATCGTTTCAAACTATTTGAATAGACTTGATTATCATTATGATTATGACTAATTAATTATGATTTGATTATATGAAGAGTGAACTGGTTATATATTTGGTGAGAATTTGAGACTTAAAACCATATTTACGTTAGTGTCTATGAAACCTACAATTGGTGACGGGTGAGACTTGTAAAGTATTAATTGACCAAAATTGGAAACAAGCCCCCAAATTTTACCTTCGCTTCAGGCCCCTGAATTGGTTGAACCGCGCTTGCGTGAGGTGCAGGTCCATGCGTTGCGGTGTCTGACAACGTAATGCTAATCCAATGACAAACGCAACAGAGCGCTTGATTTGGGGATCATGGCACGTGGCACATCCATTGTGGCACACACAAGGTCAGTGGACCATGACTCGTGGAGCACCTAGTGTGGTGCAACATATACCTTGGCACGAGTAGACATGTCGCACTAAATTTTGGAGCTAGTAGTGGTGCGTGTGTAGTTTTTAGACCAATTAACCAAATTGTACGACGGTTAAGAGCTAAATTGTTTCACTCAAAAGGATTAGTCGAAAACGCAAGTTAAACATTTCAAATATTCTATAAAAATCAATTGAGTAGCATTGAAGATGCAAAAAAACATTCAATTTTGGTTTTATGGTGTATTGGATGTTTCCAATTCAAGTTTCATTATCATATGAGCATTGGTTGAAAATATACCAAAAAGACACAACTTTAAAAGAGCTTTGTCTTTGATCTTTCTCTCTAGTGACTAACAATTTTTTGATCATCCATTTTCTTTCTTGAAGTATAACTTGGGTTTTCATGTTCACCCTGCTAGTACTAACTGCTTCGGTTGATTTACCCTAAAAAACAAACTAAATCTTTTAGAAAACTCAAAATGTTAATGGATCATGATGAACACAAATCCTCCTTTTTAATAATCATCGTTTTCTTTTTATTGCTTGCACTTTTATCTATTTGTATTGTAATTTAAATGTTTCCTTTGATTCTTGTATATTGTAATAAGTAAATAAATAAATAATCTTTTTTTTATATCTTGTGTAAGATATTTTTATAAAACCATGACCAACAAGCGGCTAGCCAGAGAAGCAACAATTTATAAATACATAGGTGAATTCTTTTTACCCACTCGTTCCAGTTCAATTATTTATTCTCCCTTTCCCAACAATAGCCCACTAAAAATAGAGTATGGATCAATATTATTAATAACCTTCTTCTTCCTTTAGCTTATTTGACTCAAAAACTAATTCATTTCTATACCTCCTTAGCACCCACCAACTAGTAAAAATAATAGCCTTATCACTTCCTTTTTTAACAGCAATTTATTTGTTTTCTAATTCTAGATAACCTTACACTTACAATAATTTGAACTCACACTATTTATATATGTATAAACCAAACACCATACCACTAGACTACTTGATTATGTGTGCTCAATAGCAATCTATCCTTGATGATTTGAATACCGTCATTTCCATTAAATCAACGAGACTTTTATGACTAGAAATTCTTACAAGCTCAAGCATAAAGATTCTAGCGTGGATCACGGTTTTGGGCACTGATATAGTTTTTTTTTCTTTTTTTTATTATTATCAAACTTTACCTTCTGTTTGCTATCTTCTTGACCTTCGTCCATATGAACACTTGTAACAAATTTAATGCTGATTTTGTGGTTGATGAAATTTATACAAATACATTAAGCGATGTTGATGGCATATACTTAACTTTCAAACTAAATCCTCCGATTTCTAATGTCTAAATTTGACCCCATGTATTATATATAATATATGTTTAACCTAAATTTTTTTACTGGTTTGATTTTTCCTTAATAACTTTCATTAAAAAAACTAATTTGTGGTTGTGTTGATTTTTTTTCTTGATGTTCCGCCATAAATTTTATTAGAAACGGAGTTGTATTGAAAATAAGGTATTTTCTATATTGTAGGTTATATCGATGAGACTATACCATTCTATATATACCTGTCAGCCATCTATGTTTCAATATCTAAAATGAGTTGGTGCAACATCATACGTTTCTACTAAATACTTAACCACGTTAATGTTATCGCCGCACTAGTTCTTTCCTTCCTTGCATAAACCACCAATATAAATGTGAATTATAATAATATTCTTTTGACTATTCTGTTTTATTTTAATTCATAAATGAATTTACACTCTTGAAACAATATTTGGAGCTAATGCTAATCTTTTGTAAATTTACTTCTGTAAATTTACATGTGAATTAATATTGGTATACATATGACACAATATTAATTTACATGTGATTTTGGACCCGTTGTCAATTCATGTGTAATTGATAGAGACGCACGGAGGGAGGGCGATTGTACAAGTCAACTCCCCAAACACGCACAAAGACGCGATAAATCTAGATATAAAGAAAAGACGAGAGAGACATGTAGGGAGGGAGATTACGAGTCAACTTGTCGGACCATGTACAATGAATGAATCGCGTTTTTGACGTGAAAAAGAAGTTCACGAAATGATGTAGTTTGATAGTATAGTTAAACCAACAAGATCACAACCATATATAGTGCAAGAAAAGCAATGATTGTTGTGAATTATTGTTTTAAAGGTTTTGACTTCAAGCCAACATAAAGGGTTGTGTAGAAAAGGATTTGAGATTGAAATGGTTGGGGTGGGCAGGTCAACGGATGGAGACACAAAAAGGAAGTCAGAAGGTTGATAAAGAACACAACCGACTGTAGGGTTTTTAAAACGATGTTTTACAATTGGAAATTGTATCAATTTGATTTTAGTGGTTGACTAATCGAAGTAGTCAGGTTGAAGTTAAAAAACAGATAGAAATCATAAATATAAAATTTAATCTCTACGTATATTATATTTTGTTATTTTTATAAAAGGTAGGACATGTTGATAATCAAACCAATTCGTTGTGTTTAATATTTCAGGTCATCGTTTTAGGCGTATTTATTATTGTGTTATTTTGTTATTTTTTATGCATTAGATAAATTTGTTATTATTGTATTAATGATTTTTACATATTAAAAAGTAAACAATAATATTATTTTACAATTATAATTTTCTGAATTCATCGTTTTAGGAAACATAATAGATAAAGATCATTTGTTAAATATTTCATCAATGTGTTATATCATGTGTTATATGTATTTATCAATGTGTTTTAAGTTTTAGATCATTAATGTTATTTTATTATTTTTTTGCATGTATTAGATTTATTATTATTATTTTACCTTTGTGTTTTTCATATTAGATATAAAAATTGAGAAGATTACTTCTTTTCGAAAAAATAGTATCATTTTTTTAATTTGTTAAAAATAAAAGAAATGTTATATGTTTGTTTTATATTGCTACTAAAGCAACAAAAACATTATTTGCATGTCTAGCATTGTTTGTTATTGACGGCCTAAAAGAATTTAACTAAAATCATACAAACTTGAGTGCAGTTATATTGATAATTCAAGATAAAGAAGGTTAATTAAATTTAACTTTTGTTTCCTATGATTTGGTTTAAATAACGGTTTTCATTCAAAAGTTTTAAAATTATGATTTTACTACTTGTGGTTTTTAATATGTCTCAGTAAACTCCAACCCAGTAACAATATTAAATATATCCGTTAAAAACAAGGGCATTTTAGTCATTAGTAATAGGGGCTAAAAATGTAATTAATTCATACTTTCTTGTTATTTGAAAAACAATAAAGAAACTAAAAGTTGAACCCAAAAACATTTCTTGTCTCTCTATACCATTATCATCATCATCTTTTTCTCCCTCATCCATCCATACACCACAATCATCATCTTCATAGTCATCATCCACCATACACCACGACACTGCCGATACCCCATCACCACTACCACCACTACACCACCCGCCCCAACACCATCACCACCACCACTATATCACCCCCAATGTCTCACCCCCTCCTACTCTCTCTCTATCTCTCTCTCTCTCTCAGGTACCATCTGACCATCACCACGAAGACACCATCCGACGAGACCGCCACTACCACCCCACACCATCATCGGCGACGACCAACACTTCAATCCTTCTTACCTACCCTATATATAATATGGGCATGTGGTAGCTCAATCAAAGGGCTAACTAGGCGACTGCCACCAGTATTCCATACCACTGCTAGCCACCACTAAGCACGTACAAACCTAGTCCATTCGGTTTATACTCTACTTAGGGTTTATGTTCAAGTGATAAGAGTGTAGTGGTGGTGGTAATTGTTCAAATAGTGGTGGTTTAGTGGTCTGATGGTGATCTGGGGCTTTCAAATGGAGGATTTGATTAGGGCTTCGACAAGAAAGACGGAGGATTTGAAGCTGATGGTCGGAAAGGGCTGACCGATTGCTGGTGGTGTTGGTGGTGTGTGGTTACCATTTTATAAATGGTGATGATTTGGTTCTGGTGGTGGCTTGTTGCAATCAGTTCCGATGGTTCTGGATAGTGGTGTGCATGGTCGGTTTGATTCGGTTTTAGCCTAAAACCGAAACCAAAAACCGATATTTTGGTTTCTAGGTTTTTAAAACCATTCGGTTTGGTTTTTAGGGTTTTGGTTTCGGATTTCACTTCAATTTTGGTTTGGTTTTGGTTTTTTTGGTTTTGTTTTTGTTTCTCAATTTTTTTTTCAAAATTGGGTCAAATTAATGAATTTAAGCTAAAACTTTAAGCTTATATCATTTTATTGATCTTTAGACATAATTTATATATTCTTATAATTTTTTTAACATAAAATTAGTTACAATTAACAAAATACAATAAGAAAAAATTTAATAAAATAATTTAATCTAGTAAACAAAAAAGTTTAAAGATTATTCTAGTAACTTAAATATCTATCTATTTGAGATAGCATAAGTTAGATAAGTAATTTATAAGCTAGTAATGTTTATAAGTTTATAGATACATCTCTAAACTTACAAGTTTGGTTTTATGGTTTGCATTCGATTTTTCGGTTTCCGTTACAAGGAAAACCGAAACCGAAACGAAAACATCGGTTTTGAAAAAAATAATCAAACGAAACCATCGGTTTCTTATTGGTTTTCAGTTTTTCGGTTCGGTTGCGTTGGTTATTTCGGTTGCGGTTTGGTTATTTCGGTTTCTTGCACACCCCTAGTTCTGGACGTGAAGGTGTGGTGGTAGAGGGAAGGGGAGGGTGGGTATCCATTTTAAGTAAATTACAAAAGTAGTCACTCTATTTATTTAAGTAAATTACATAATTAGCAACATGAAAAGACTAAAATGCTCTTGTTTTTAACGAATTTATTTAACGGTGTTAGTGGATTGAAGTTTACTGAGATAAACTGAAAACTACAAGGAGTAAGATTGTAATTTTAGAACCTTTGAATGAAAACTTTATTTGAACAAACCATAGAGAGAAAAATGAAGTTTACTGAAAAAAGTATATAGTTTCATAAAAGGAGTGTGAAGTAGTATTTTGTAGAGGTAAAAAACTTATAATAAAAATGTAAAACTGATCTAGTTTTGAATTATTATTATTCTAAGTACATGTAACTATAATATTTATTTTTATTCACAGTCAATATGCATTAATGGTATTTGAGGTCTGATATGTGCATGAAACCAACATCTCTTCTATGGAAGATAAATTTGAGATTATGTCCAAGATGTTACAGTTAACAGTAATATATAATTTTCTACGTGCAATTGTATATTAAACTTTAAAGTTTCATGTTTCTTCAAATCATTTTTGAAGACTTAAGTTTTGAAAAAATATGTGATCTTACAAGTTTAAAAGTGGATATATGTAATACCGAAAGTGTTTTCTTTGTTATCTTTCTAATGACACATGATAACTTTAAGAGATGTTTATAACTTTTCTCAAGAGGATAATAAATGATGTGCTTTTCTCTATAATGATTGTGATTTCAAGTATTGCAGTGTGTTAGCTTGATATTATTAGCCTGATAATAGAATTGTCGTTTATAAAAAAACAATGGTTAAAGATAAAAAAAAATACAGGGACATGTCATTATCTTCTTATAGTAACTTACATAGATTCGACATATTTTTTCTTAGATCGTGTTTAATATGGAATGACTAATAGGTAGCTTAATCGACTAATTACACGATACAAAAATGAATTAAGTAGACAAACGAATTAATCATATGATAATGTAACGGTGGCATGTTCTATAACAAATTTCTTGTCACTTCACGATGAGACATGGACAAAGTATATCCCAATCTAAGGATTTGCCCCCACGTTATATTTCTTGCTAAGTTTTATATATTTAATATTTATATATTACTATATTAACTTTGTATAAAAATGGCATTTTTAATGATAATAATACTTTTATTAGTAAGTAAATATTTCTTGATATAGGTAATTTTAAATTTCGATGTAGCCTAAAGCTTTGAATCAACCATTTTGGATTATTATTTGTTTATCAATTAAAATCAATAGAAACCAATAAGAAATGAGACAGGATGGAACAAGTATTATGTGTCATTTATACGAAGAATATTAAGTATAGTCATCATTTATCCAAGTATTATGTGTCATTATCAGATACAATTCTTACCATTTGAATTTTATAAAATTTTATTTGTCTCGAAAATTAGAAATATTAAAACAAAAAAAGTAATGGATTAGTAGATTACTCTATTACCTAATGACAAAGAAAGAATATATACAAAAGGAAAATGGTGACCGGTATAAATGAGACAAATGGGTATGTGTATTTCTAGTAGTCGAGTCTTGTATCACCTAATATCATATTTGTCTCATACGCGTGAATTTTTTTAAAACTAATACCATAACTCGTCTCATACGTAAATACGCATCCTGAACAATTTAGTTTTAGGTTTACATGTTGGATTTAGATTCGTTTGCCAACCTTAAATTTACCAACTAAAATTAGTATATTTCATCATCACTTTACTAGACACATCTGAAGAAGACATTGTGGGAAAAGTAACATCTCTTAGTTATTATTTAAGATCAAATTCTAAAACGGTCGTTTAAACCCAAATTGGTGTTATTGAATGCCCGTAAGCACGGGAAGAATCGGAGTAAACTCTTACAAAAAACTATTGGAGACAGGATCATGGGAGAATAAAATAAAGATTTGAAATATATATAGTAGTGTTAGAGCAATAATATTGGATCATGGTACAATTATAACTTACATCAAAAAACATAACTATAAACCGAATATTTTCATGATGGATGCTTGTCGTTAAATGATTCATTAAGTAATTAGTTCTTTAAACATACATATTTATATTGCATTATAGTCTTATAGATAAAACATTATTATCGTGAAATCCACAATTATGCTTAATTTACATTAAAAGAATATAATGAAAACATTAAAAAACAAAACCCAAATAGGCAGAAGTATACATGAGTAGAAACCATGATAATCGTATATAAAACGTTTATATATTGTTTTAACCGTGTTACATAAGTTGATAATTGAACCATATAACCGAGATATTTAATTCGGTGTGTAATGGAGTCGAGTTCGAGCTTGCATAACCCAAATTCGACTTGTTAAACTTAACATATCTTGATCTCTATATCCAAAGCTCGATCTATATATTCAAAGTTCAACTCTAAGCGATATCTCGTTTATAATTTATTAATTGTTTAATTCTTTTATTTGTATACATATGCAATAGTTTTTAAACATATTAAAATTTAAATGTTATATATAACACGACATATATTACTTCGTAATTTTTATCGTACAACATATATATATATTTAATATGTAATTTATTTATTTGTTAGATTGAGTAGAAACTAATATATATACATAAAAATAGGCTAGATTTATGCTCGTGAGCGAAGCCAACATTTGTTTATGAAGCTAGTGGTCAGGCTCGTTTATTAAATAATTCAAACTCGTTTAAACTCGACTAAACTCTAATTTTATGAGTCAATCTTATGTGGCTCACAAACGGCTCGACTTATCTTTTGTAAGATCAAGATTGTGTACAAATGGGTATGTGGTTATTATGGTTTTTTATTTAAAATATATTTTCTCCTTTTTATTTTTTTAAAATGCAGGAAAAATAAATTTTCTGTTTGAATGTGTCCAATGTTAAACTATTGGGATTTTTTTTTGAAGGCTATATCACTGTTAGACGACAACCCATCTAGTTAAAGTGAGTTACCCATGATATGTAAATAAAAGGGAGATTATGGGTTAAAAGTCTTACTACGAGAAAAAAATTTAAAAGTGATTCAGTCGGGTGGGGTTTGCAGGACCGTTAAGTAAGGGACCGTTTAAGGGCTTAGCACAATTACAACACAACAACACAATGAGGAGATTAACTAAGCTCTAATCAAACAGTAACTGGGTAACCAAAGGTGATACACAAGAACACAAGTAAAGCAAGAGACAGAACAAAAGAATATGGGTTTCAAGGAGGCAGTATATTGCTTTCTCAAGTTCTTTTACAAGTGTTACAAAGCATAAAGAAAAGATACAAGAACTTGAAATACTTATACTACAACCTACAGCCGGCTATACTTTGAAAGCCAGCTGGATACAATTGACTAGACACTAACAAAATCAATTGTAGGATCAAAAGGCATATCTGCCTTTTGACCTTGTGACTATGACATGCCATAGCTCACATCCTTATACAATACAAAAAGGATAAAGTACATAAAGTGGAAAGTTGAAGACTCAAGACCTCAATGTACAGTTACCAAAAGCAAGACCCTTTTCACCAACTCATGTAAGTTGGTGACTTTACAGAGATGCAGCGGAAAAGGTGCTTTATGGAACAGTACATCAGATAAAGCATGTGTACTAAAAGTCTTCGGAAGAAATCTGTCTTCATAGGTTGAAGCTTCGGAAGACTTTGTCTCTGAAGCTTCGGAAGACTTCATGTTTGGCTTCGGAAGATATTGGTCTTGGCTTCGGAAGATTTTACACTTAGAGTATTTTCTAATGCTTTGTGTAAAACTTCCGAAGCATTCTTCACTTCAGTACTTAGTGCATGTTGCTGAGACACTTAGGCTGTTTTGGGTTGCATCAGACTTCAGGAATCCTTACAAACTCCCCCTAGGCTGATGCTACCAAAACACTTGGAAGATCTTCAAATGTTGGTAGTCTTCAGTACAATCAGGACCATTCCTTTCTTCATGAGATGGTCAGGATCATCAAGACTTTCATAGTATCTTCTCATCTCAAAGAGATCATGCAGAGGTAAGTTGATTATGTCTTGCCATGAGTAGACATTCTCAACACCTTGATCTCTGATAACAGTCCATCTCTCTGGATTGGTAGAGTAAGTCCAGGACAAGATGGGTGTCTCACTAGTTAGAGGAGCCACTTGAATAGGAGTTGATTGGGCTGCCTCATCATGCACTTCCTCAGGTTGATCTGATTCAGCCTGAGGTGCAGAGGTAGATGACTTTGGCTTCTTCTTCTTAGTCTTTGGTTTAGAAGCCATCCTCTTCTTCCTCTTGGATGTCTTTAACTGAGAAGACTGGTCTGCAGCACCATGTTGATCATCAGTGTCTTTCTCAGTTGGGTGTTCCTCCCTCACAGGTTCAGAAGGAGAGGGAGTTTGACCCTGCCTAGGATCAGAAGATGAAGCTTGCTGAGGCTCAGCTGGAGGTGCTGGTTGAGGTGTCTCTGGTTGTTCAAACTTGACCTCCACTTCAGGTGGGACTTGACTTGGAAGAGAGTGCAAGTCAATGAGTTCTCCACTTTAATCTTCTGCTTGATCACCCTAATATGCTCATCCATGTGGATAGAGACATGGGGCCAAGTCTCCTTCCGGAGAATCCATACAGCTTCAAGAAGCTCACCATTCTTTGTCTGTCAGCAGACTTCTTTGCATTCTTTTGAATGATGGCCTTGACTTTGCAGCTTCTTCCCTTAGTTTCCTTTTAGTTGTCTTTCTTCCTTGACTAACTCAAGCTCAAGTTGCTTTAGATACTCGAACTCAATGAAGTCATAGGACAAAGGGAGAAGTGCATCTGCCTGATAGAAGCCTGTGGCACTCAGGTAGTTGATCATCTTGATCCTATCTTCTCTTTATCTACCTGAGGTTCTTGTGGAGCCACATCTTCCTGTGCAGGACTTTCTTGAACTGGTGAGAGAGTAGGAGCATGCTTGTAAAGTCTTTTCTGTCTCTTCTCCTCTTTGAGTTGGAGAAGTATCATTGCATCCTCTTTCTCCTTCAACTCTCTTGACACTTCTCTGTCAGCCAGTTCATTTAGTTCTTCTAAGGGGAGGGAGATGATCTCATCAATGTCATAGTTCCTGGTCTGTAAGTAGGTAATCCTGACTGCCCTTAACTCATCATCTTGAGTATTTGGTCTGGGAGCAGCCCTGATTGCAGCTTGCATGAAGCTAGATGACCCAGTGGAACTTTCTCCCCTTAGTCTCCTTTTCCTCTCTCTCTCTTCCTCCTCAATTTCCTCAGGAGTCATTATCCTTTCCCTTTGTCACCAACAGACCTTTGTGACTCAGGGTGGATTGAAGCTTGGCCTTCATTGCTTGGAGTAGCTTCCATGCTCTGGCCAGAGAGAGGCTGAGAAACACCTTCACCAGCAGGTGTCTCAGATGGAGTTTGGACCTCAGCAGCAGCAGTTGTTGATGATGAGACAGGGGTCTCAGGTTCTGTCACTGGGCCTTCAGTCAAGGTTTCCCCTATGAAACTAATCTTAGGGTCCACCTCAACATCCAGTTGACCGATGACATTGCCTGATTGCCTAAGTCTCCTTCTTAGAGAGAACTCTGCAAGGATCCTGTCTTGGATTCTTTGAGCCAGCCTGTCAGCTTGTCTTGAATTGCTTGGATTGACAAGTGGCAAGTTGACTAAATCCAGTCTTTCATAAAAGCTCAGGCTTTGGAATTGAAAAACTTCTTGTTGGCCTTGAACTCTTTGAAGTATAAGGGCTCTCCTGTCATCATCATACCTCCACCTTATGATGTGATTGCCAGTTCCTAGTGGTGGAGATGAGACAGCCCTTGGTATACCTTCCTCAAAGAGACTCCTGATGAGAGAGTCTATAGAGTCCACATTAATGTGAACTTGAGGAAGTTGCTGAGAATGCACAACAGCAAGTGAGGATGGTGAGTCCTCTATGTCCATTCTCTCTGAAGAACTCCCAGGTTCTGTGGTTGTAACAACTTTCTCCCCCTTTTTGGTAGCATCACCCACTTGCATAGGTGAGCTGGAGGATAAGTCAATCACTTCCACAGGTTCTTGTGTTCCTGGTTGAGCTCTCCTTAAAGGTCTCCCAGCTAGTTTTTCCTGCAGATATGAAATCTGGAGTTGCTGATCATTGACCCTGTTTTGCAGGGTAGTCACCTGAGATTCCAAGTGACTAACCTTAGAGACTAAGTAGGTGCATGTTTTTGACAGTTTTTGCACCTTTAGTCTCAAATTCCCCTCATCTTCATCAGAAGATTCATTGGGGGATGAGATGATTGGACCAAAGTCCTCTCTCTCACCACCAGCTTGAGTTTCTTGGCTGCTGGTTTTCCTCTGCTCACTGGCAGCCTCAGTTGAGATGCCAATGGGCTGAGTTGCCATGGTTGAGGTCTTAATGATGTAATCACTTTCAAAAGTGAGAGCCTCTTCCATATGGACATCCTGAACAGGTTCAGAAGTGTCCACCTCAGTAATAGGTGACTGATGGGGGATAGACTGAGGAGAGTCAGAGGTACTCATCTCTCTTTGAGTAGGGGAGGAGAAGAGAGACTCATGGTACTCACTGAATCCTAAGTCTTCATCAGTGTAAAAGGATAGGTTGGGAATTGGTTGGTTGAGATCCAAAGGCTGGGGATGGTAGCTGTCCCCTGAAGGTTGTCACTTGAGTGTTGAGACTCAGAGTGAAGGCTTAAGGTTGTTGGGCTAGTGAGCTCATCAGGGTGAGCTTGAGGAACCTCAGCCCTGATAGGTGAAGTAATGGGAGTGGTTTGCTCCTCAGGAGAAGTGGGAGCTCTAGTGTCCACTTCTTCCTGTAAGGTTGAGTATTTGGGGGCCTGCACAGACTCAATAGCCTGAGCAGGGGTTCGTTTGGATTTTCTTTGGTAGGTGAGGGTGATTTCTGGTCTTTTTAATGGTAAGGACAAAAAGGTGTGGGTTCAACACTAGCTTGTGTTGCTAGGTTGTCACCTTGAGCAATGAGCTCTAACATTTTTGGGACTAGGGCTGTTTCTACCCCAGAGAAGCCTACAGTTGGCTTCTTCATTATTTTAAAGATGCCGGGCTTCATCTGTCCCAATTTAAGAATATTACCTGTTTCCCTCAACTGTGAGCCCAGTTCACAGTTGAGAATGTGTTGAACATATCTAGGAAACATGTAATACTCTAAGGAGTCTAAGTTTGCAAGTAAATTAGTATAGACAAATTGTGAATACCTGAACTTGACCCCTGAACCATTCCATGAACTATAAAGGAGAGATCCTCAGGAATCTGGTCCCATCCACCATGCTTGTTTGACAAGCTGTGGATAACCACATGGAGCAGGAATTTCCATTGGGATGAGACCTTCCCTTTCCTAAAGGTCTTTACAGAGAAATCTCCCTCATAGCCCATCTGCTCAAAAGAATGATTAACAGCTTCTTTGGGAAGGACACCTCACCTTCTTCATCATCCAGCTGTAGATGTTGGTTAATGATGGCCGGAGTGATGAAGATTGTCCTCCCTTGCACTGTGGCAGACAGTGCCTTCTCCCCATCCATAATGACCTCTTGGCAGGTCTTCCAGAATTCAAGCAAATGATCCTCATATAGAGTAGGATCAATGGTCAGGGAGGTGAAATAATTTGACAGAGTCAAGAATTGGCAAATCTCTGAGAAACTTGCATCTTTCTCAGAGCTTAACAGAGCAACTTGATTATGTTGCCTGTGTAGTTGCATGGAGAAATCAGGGTTGTTTCTGCGGTTAAGGTTGGCCATTTCAGAAGCTTAAGGGTGAAGAAAGGTAGAAAGCAAAGGCGGTTTAGAGAATTAGGTTAGAGAAACAGTAGAATTGAGGAAGATAGTGGGAAAGAGGGGAACCGTTGGGTATTTATATGAAAAGGGATTTGAACCAAAGTTAATGAAAGAGGATAAACTTTGAAATCCGAAAGTCGGTCCCACCTCTGAAAAGGTAGTTTACTTTTGCTCAAAAAGTAGTTTTCTTGGAATTCGAAAAGCTTCCGAAGTTTATTTGTCTTCGGAAGTTTTGATTTAAAAGCTTCCGAAGCTAAAATGGCTTCGGAAGATTTTCCTGAGAGTCTTGATAATTTATGCTTCGGAAGAGAAATAAACCCTTGAATGCTTTGTATGAAAATAAACAAAGCTTCCGAAGGTTAATTTTGCTTCGGAAGGAAAAGGTTCTTGAAAATAAATAAGTGTCTGAGATAGATAAGATTTTAAGCTTCGGAAGATGAATTTGACTTCTTCCGAAGGTAAAATCTCTTAGACAGTTATTTATTTTGAAGACATGTTTTTCTTCCGAAGATAAAATTTTATCTTCCGAAGTATCAAAAATTTTCAAGAATCTAAGGAAAGTCTTCAAAAAGAATTTTACATCCAAAGAAAACATGAGCTTATGAAAGTGATGAACTAGACAACTTAGGACACACATATTTTAAGAAGAAATAATTAGAATTAGTTTTAATAAAAAGTCTACTCAAAGTTAATCATCCCAATAGCTGATATCAGATACTTAAATCTCTGTTCATCAAAAGCTTTTGTGAACAGATCAGCATATTGTTCATCTGTATGAACTTTGACTAGTTTAATTAATCCTTTTTCATAGTTATCTCTTATTAAATGATACCTGATGTTGATGTGTTTGGTCCTTGAGTGCTGCACAGGGTTCTCAGTGATAGAGATAGCACTATTGTTGTCTATGTGGATAGGAGTCTCTTTGAAGTTAAATCCATAGTCCAGCATCTGATTTTGAATCCAAAGCACTTGAGCACAGCAGCTTGCAGCAGCAATGTATTCAGCCTCAGCAGTTGATGCAGACACACAGGATTGTTTCTTGCATTGCCATGAGACCACCCTTCCACCAAGGAATTGACATCCCCCAGATGTAGACTTTGCAGTCATATTGCAACCACCATAATCACTATCTGTATAGGCATACAGATTGAAATTTGGATTCTTTGGATACCATAGACCAAGTGTTGAAGCACCTTTGAGGTATCTTAAAATCCTTTTCACAGTGATTAAGTGAGACATCTTAGGGTTGGCTTGATATCTTGCACAAATACATGTAGCAAACATGATATCAGGCCTGCTAGCTGTAAGATACATAAGAGACCCAATCATAGCCCTGTATAAGTGTTCATCTACACACTCCCCCTCAAGATCTGGACCAAGGGAGTGGTTTCTGGCTATGGGTGTCTTAGCAATCTTACAATCAGTCATATTGAACCTCTTGAGTATGTCTTGAACATACTTTGACTGACTTATGAAGATGCCATCTTCAACCTGCTTCACTTGAATTCCCAGAAAGAAGTTGAGTTCTCCCATTGAACTCATCTCAAATCTGTCTTTCATCAGCTTCTCAAAGTCTTTGCAGAGCTTTGGATTAGTTGAACCAAAGATGATGTCATCAACATATACTTGAACCAGCAATAAGTCATTTCCCTGTCCTTTGATGAAGAGAGTTCCATCTATAGTACCTCTCTGTATCCATGCTTACAAGATACTCAGATAGTGTCTCATACCACTTCCTGGGTGCCTGATGCAGCCCATAAAGAGCTTTGTCAAGCTTGCAGACATAATCAGGATGATCAGGGTCTACAAAACCAGGTGGCTGTTTGACATAAACCTCCTCATCAATCACTCCATATAAGAAAGCACACTTTACATCAAGTTGGTAGACCTTGAAGTTCTTGGATGCAGCAAATGCCAGGAATATCCTAACAGCTTCTAGTCTTGCTACAGGAGCAAAGACATCAGTGTAGTCAATCCCTTCTTCTTGTGTGTATCCTTGAACAACTAGTCTTGCCTTGTTCTTGATGATGATTCCCTATCATCCTTCTTGTTTCTAAAAACCCATTTGGTTCCAATGGTAGTCTTCCCATGAGGAAGAGGACAAAGGTTCCAAACTTTCTGCCTTTTGAATTGAAGCAGCTCTTGTTGCATAGCTTCAACCCAACTTCCATCCTTTAGAGCTTCATCAACTTTCTTGGGCTCTATCTGAGATAAGAAACAAGAGTGAAGACAAACATTTGCTTCATGGGTTTGTCCTCTTGTTCTTACCCCTGTGACAACATCTCCAATGATGTTTGTGGTGGGGTGAGACTTGTGGATCCTTAGCTGAGGGATCACAGCAAGTTGTTGAGAAAGATCTAAATTTGAGAAATTTAAATCTGGTTGGAAGATTCACCCTCCACATTATCACACTTATCAAGATTAACTTGATCCAATGAGTGTGAGACATCATTGATGTTGTCATCTATGGTATGGTTATTAGCATCAAGAAATTCCTGATCACTATCACCATCACCATTGTTGTCTTCTACAAGTGAGGTGTCTTTATCTGGTTGAGAGGCCTCTGAGCTGGAATTTGAAGGCATGCCAGATGTATCAGCTGAATTTGTCATTGTTGTGCTGATAGAAACCTCATTTGCTGAAGTAGTTCCAACTGGAGCTGAAGATGTATGAGTTGAAGGTCTTCCTAGCTCAAATCTTGGATCAGGATCACCTGTATTTAGATTTTCTGCAGATCCTGAAACATGCTCACAAGATTTGTTAAAACAGTTGGTAACTAAATCAAGATCAAACAGCCAATCCGGACCAGAACCAGCCACACAAGGAGTGTGCTCATTGAAAGTCACATTGGCTGACTCCTCAACAATTCTAGTTCTGAGATTGTATACTCTATAAGCTTTAGCTTGAGAAGAGTATCCAATGAAATGTCCATCATCTGATTTCTCAGCAAACTTGGCAATTTGATCTTTGGTATTCAAGATGGTGCAGGGACATCCAAATGACCTGAGAAAACCAATGAAAGGTTTCCTCTTGTGCCAAAGTTCATAAGGAGTCTTACCATGTGTCTTAACTACTAAAACTCTGTTTTGCACATAGCAAGCAGTATTGACTGCCTCTGCCCAGAAGGTGATAGGCAGTTTAGAGTCAGACAACATAGTTCTTGCAGCTTCAATAAGTGTCCTGTTTCTCCTCTCAGCAACTCCATTTGCTGAGGAGTCCTGGGAGCACTATATTGTCTTGTAATACCTTTTTCATCACAAAATGCATCAAGGATTTGGTTCTTGAATTCAGTTCCTGATCACATCTTATGGTTTTGACCTTGTGATCACATTGATTCTCAACTTTTAAGATGAAATTCTTCAGAATCTCAGGGGTTTCATCCTTAGTTCTAAGGAAGAAGACCCAAGTGAATCTTGTAAAATCATCTGTGATCACCAGACAGTAAGAGGTCCTTCCTAAACTCATTACACTGGTGGGGCCAAAGAGATCCATATGTAACAAGTGTAGGGGAGTAGTGATGGAGTTCTTTTCCTTAGGCTTGTGAGATACCTTGTGTTGCTTCCCTTTCAGGCATGCAACACAATGATCATCACTAGTAAACTCTTTCTTTGGCATTCCAGTTACCAGATCATGTTTAATTAATTTATTCATGTTCTTAAAGTTTACATGGCACATTCTTTTATGCCATAGGAAAGACTCATCACTATTTGCTTTAGATAGAAAGCATGAAACTTCTCCTGAGGGAGATGTTTCTTGCAAATCCATCTTGTACATGTTCCCTTTCCTGGGGGCTCTGAGCAGGATATGCTCATGAGGAATGACCACACCAGTTTGAGAACAATGTCACTCATGCTCAGTAAAGAGCATGTTATGACTCTGATCACAAAATTGGGATACACTCAGAAGATTGTACCCAAGCTCCTTAACAAAGTTTACCTTCTCAATGCTGAGCTTACCATTTGTGACCTTGCCCCTTCCAGAAATGTAACCACCTTCATCTCCTCCAAAAGCAACTGGTCCTCCATCAATTCTCTCAAAATTATGGAGTAGAGACCTATTGCCTGTCATGTGCCTGGAACAGCCACTGTCAATTATCCAGACATTCCTGTTGGTCTTGAGCTGTTCCTGCACAGAGAAAATGATTAGTTACATTTGGAAACCCAAGCCTTACTTGTCTTGGGCTCATTAATAGTAATAGAAGGTAATGCAACAGTAATAGATCCTATGGTTGTACTATGGGGATCTTCAGCTGTTGTTGATGGAGAAACCTCAGTCATTTGGTCTTTCTTAGACTTCCACACCACCTTTGGAGTCTTGGACTTGACCTTCAAAACCTTAGAAGCTTTGGAACTTCACAAGTTTTGATGACTGATCCTTCGGAAGAATCTACAGTCACTGCAGCAAGACTTTAGTGCTTCGGGAAGAACTCCTTTCTTCCGAGACCAACTTTGCTTCCGAAGGTAATTTTCCACTTACCTTCTTCTTTGATTTGGAGCTTCCGAAGGAAACAGACTTTCCTTCCGAAGCTTGAGACTTCTTGAGACTCTTTGAAGTCTTTGTTTTAGTCATGTGGACAGTACTTTTAGGATTGTATGGGCAATCCTTAGCAATGTGAGAAGTACTTTCACACATAACACAACATTTTCTTCTTCAAAGAAGTCTCCCTTTGAGAGCAAGACTGGCTTTGGTCACATCCCTTCTCCACCTTCATCTTGGTAGATGCTGAGACAGTTCCTTTGGGCTGTGAACTGTTCTTGGAGTTTGATGGTCCAGCTGTGCAGCAGTGGTACACAGCAGCTCAGTCTTCTTCTTGGCACTGAGATGATTTGAACAAGAACCATGACTCTTAGCTGAGGAGTCTTGGTTGATGTCTTCAGTCCTTACTACTTTGAAACCTGCAGAGATAAAAACTTGTTTCTGCTTAGCATCAAAAGTAGCCTTGATTTCTTGAGCCTTCTTTGCCTTCCTTTTGCTCTTTCTGATCAAGTTCTTTCTTTGGACTTGGTCATCACAGTTGATTTCTTCTCCTCAGAAGGATAGTGGCCCTTGGAAGAATCCTCTTCTTCACTCTTCTCAGAGGAATTCTTCACTATCACTTCTTCATCATCCTCACTTACAGGATCTATGAGAGGAAGCTCATCTTCACAAGTTCCACACCTAGGAGATCTTACAGACAAGATTGTGTGTGGAGGAGCTATCTCATTTGATCCCAGTCCCTGTCTATTTTGATAACAAACCTTGTTGTGCAGGGATGAGGATATCATGTTCTTGAAGGTCTCTTCTTCAAGAACACTCTTCTCTGCCTTGGCTTTGCTGATCACAAGCTCAGCCTGGCACTCAGTTAACTTAGTGATGAGATCTTGGATCTGAGTTCTGAAATCTGTATGTTCATGTTTTAGTACTGAAATGGTTTTCTCCAAGTCCTCTATCTTTAACTTGTAATCATTTTCAGACTTTCTAAAATCAGATTTTAATATGTTTAATGACTCAAGATCAGATCTCATCTCTAGGTTATAGGACCTGTATCTATTTACTTTAGCAATGCATTCAGGGGAGCAAAGATGTTCCAATACCTTGGCTTCATCATGGTCAGCCATCAGTGCTTGGTTGGAGAAGCATCCTCCACCTGAAAACTCCAGTCAAAGCCTCCCTTCTTCAACAGCAACAGCAGCATGTTGCTTTGTCTTCTCAGCCTGAGGAGCTTTGTCAGTAAAGTTTGGTCTGGGTTGTGTTTGGCCCCATTTGCTTTAGGTGCCTTACACTCCCTGGCAAAGTGACCCATAAGGTTACAGTTGTAACACTTAACTTTGCTTTTATCCAGCCCAAACTTACTGCTGGTAGCATTGCTTGGAAATCTTCTTCCTGTCTCTTGTAGAACTTCTTGGCTCTGTGAGTGAGGAGAGCCATCTGCTGAACTATCTCCATGTATTCCAGGTCATCTGGATGGATACAGTCCAGGTCTTCAAGAGTGAAGAGATAATTCCCACAGCTTTCATCTGCAGACACAAAGGCTTGAGAAGAACTTGTCTCTTGGAATGGGCTTCCTTGAGTAAAGTTCTCCCTTGGTGTCTCCGGGAAGGTGATGAAAGGACCCTTTTGTGAGTTGTCAGGGTAGCATAAGAGATGATGCTGAGGTTCTATGCTGTCCCTTTCAACCACATGAAGGGCTGAACCCATTTGATTGTTGGAGTTGCCAGATGAACCTTGCATGTTCATCTCCATCTGGTATCCACTGAGAATCCATACAACTCTGTAAGAGTAAGAGTCTTAAGGTTCTCAGTCCTCTTGATCACCACACAATAGTGTGTCCATTGCCTAGGAAGTGAGGACATGAACTTCCTTACAATGTCCCTGTTCTCAAGAGGAACTCCTCCATCCACTAGGGTATCCACAATCTCAACATACCTGAAAGTATTGTTGGGTCATGGTCTCACCTGCTTTGAAGGTGAAATTTCAAACTGCTGCTTCAGAAGATCTTTCTTGTTCTCCTTGGCTTCAGAGGAGCCTTCATACATCAGCTTCAGTGCATCCCACAGCTGTTTGGCTGTCTTGCACTTCTTAAAACCTCTGTATACAGAGTTTGGGAGAGCAGTCTGAAGAGCAGTCATGGCCTTCCTGTCAATCTCTACTCTTTTTCTATCTTCATCTGAGTAGTTGGCCACATCTTTAGGAATCATACCAGCACCAGTAGCAGAGGGGGTGCTGGGTATGAAAGGTCCATTCTCAACAGATTCCCACATTCTTGAATCAAGAGACCTGATGAAGCCTTCCATCCTCATGCACCAGGTGTCAAAATCATCAAGAGTGATCAGTGGGGATTTGTTCATGGTTCCAGTCTCCATATCAGTCTTTGAGATGGAAGCCATTTGAAGAGTTTAGCTTTTGTGTTGTGAGGGATCTTAAGATGGTTAGATCTTATATCAAGAGCCTGGAATGCTCTGATACCAATTGCAGGACCGTTTAAGGGCTTAACACAATTACAACACAACAACACAATGAGGAGATTAACTAAGCTCTAATCAAACAGTGAACTGGGTAACCAAAGGTGATACAAAGAACACAAGTAAAGCAAGAGACAGAACAAGAGAATATGGGTTTCAAGGAGGCAGTATATTGCTTTCTCAAGTTCTTTTACAAGTGTTACAAAGCATAAAGAAAAGATACAAGAACTTGAAATACTTATACTACAACCTACAGCCGACTATACTTTGAAAGCCAGCTGGATACAATTGACTAGAACTAACAAAATCAATTGTAGGATCAAAAGGCATATCTGCCTTTTGACCTTGTGACTATGACATGCCATAGCTCACATCCTTATACAATACAAAAAGGATAAAGTACATAAAGTGGAAAGTTGAAGACTCAAGACCTCAATGTACAGTTACCAAAAGCAAGACCCTTTTCACCAACTCATGTAAGTTGGTGACTTTACAGAGATGCAGCGGAAAAGGTGCTTTATGGAACAGTACATCAGATAAAGCATGTGTACTAAAAGTCTTCGGAAGAAATCTGTCTTCATAGGTTGAAGCTTCGGAAGACTTTGTCTCTGAAGCTTCGGAAGACTTCATGTTTGGCTTCGGAAGATATTGGTCTTGGCTTCGAAAGATTTTACACTTAGAGTATTTTCTAATGCTTTGTGTAAAACTTCCGAAGCATTCTTCACTTCAGTACTTAGTGCATGTTGCTGAGATACTTAAGCTGTTTTGGGTTGCATCAGACTTCAGGAATTCTTACAGTTTTCTCAGCAATGAGTTTCCTCCTAAGGGGGTTGGGGTGCGGTCCCGGCTGGGAAACAGATAGGTATGCCCGATTAAGATAACATCTATCATCTGAAGCAGGGTCGTACATTTGCCGTTCAAAAAAAATATCTTAACTCAAGATTCAATAATCGAATTTTATATAGATTTGAATTCCACATCGAAAAAGATTATTAAATCAAGTTTGTAAGTAAACACTAATCAACTGGAAACAAGAATAAGATTAAAGTTAATTAACAGAAGATTACATGTCGGGCCTGTAGACAATGATCTGAAAACCATTAAAGTCAAATTGGTCAACTTAACTGAAAATAATTTTAAGTTAACTAAATATTCTCTCTGTCTTGTACTCCATGTTAGTTGGTTACTACTAATGTTATTATTATATATGGAAACAGATAAATAAAATACTTAAGACAACTAACGTTTGGAACCAAGAATAATAACTTAATAAAAGAGAAACTAAACATTAACTAGCAAAATAAATAAATCTACTATCTACAAGATCAGCTGATTATCTATCGATGACGACATCATCAGCCGCTAGTCCGTTAGTGAAATCCATTACTAAGAATTAAACTCTTCACCAAGAGAACTCATCGATCGTTGATCTATGAATGCTACATTGACAATTAGTGACATCACATAAACTTTTACATGTTCTTTTGCTCAAGCCGGAAATCCATCGATCGTTTCTTACATATTATCGATGAATATTATTTATATACTACTAGCATTTAAAGTTTGAATGAACAGGTCTTTGTCACTATTGGTCCACGTGAGATGTTTTGCCCGTCCACATAATGCTTAAGCCAATTAAAATTCCATGATTCCTTAGAAAAAGTTAGAGTGCAGGTGAATTCAAGGTTTTAAATTTAATATTATTGGAATTAATTTTGTTAGATAGTTTTTTCTTTTATTTAAGTTTTAAGATATAACTCTTCTAAATATAAATACACTATTGCGATACGTGTTTACTTTTATTCATGTGTCAGTTTAAGTTTCGTTCGAAACCAACTAAAGTCAAATACAATATATCTTAATTTTTTTTTATTTTTCTCTACATTACGATGTAAGTTTTATTTAAAACATGCCGGCTCAAATGTTTTATACATTTTTATATGCAATATGTTGATATGGTTTTCCCGCGACATAGCAAGGGTGGAAACCTACTAGTTATTCTAACATTTATCGATTTGCGTAGATGTCTTTTGTATTTATGTGGCCCCGCTTCATCGTTTGTGATGCAAGAGGCATGAACAATGATGCTCTTCTCCGATCATAGCTTGTTTAAAACAAAAGCATGATCCATGTTGTTGTTAAGTAAAATATTTTCTATGAACGGTTTCAAATATTAATATTTCCATTTCTTTATGGGTTTAGTTCTACCTAGCGGTTAATTTGCTAGTGATCGTGCATAATTTTAGCCATTCGTGATAAAGAACGGTTTTTACTTGTGTTTAAAAACCAGACCAAACTAGGTGGTCAAAATTTCACACCATACCATATTTAGTTAAGTCTTTATATTTTATTTTATTAAAAGTGTAAATCGACACCACTTTTGATATTTTGTTATGAATTACATATACAAAAATAGTTTTATATATGAGAAGTTTGGTACTAAAAACCAAGAGAAGTTATACTAGTATGTGTTTTATCTTTAAAAATTCAACTACATGTTGCATCGCGTAAGGTTAAAAGTATAGACAAATTCAAACTATTAATTATAAATAAAGATAGTAATGTTACTAATAGAACAACCAATTTTTTATATAAATAATATTAAAATTTTGTAAGTTATTGTTATAAATGTGTTGTTTGCATTATTACAGATCATAAAAGTATTTTTATTTTAGTCATGACAAATTGTTATAATTATATGAATTTAATCGTTTTTATCATTTACCCAATGTAGTACACAAGTTATAACATAGTTCTTTTAGTGTATAATCTTTTCACAAGTAAAAGATGATGTAAAAAAGTTTTACTTTAAACAATGAATAAAGGAACTATCGAGGAGCTAGCCTAATTCAAAACCGTTGATACATCCAAAGAGATCAAAAATGAAATCATGACTCCACTCATCCTTCATAGCCTAACCAACATCACTCTACTTAACATTACGGTAAACAACTACAAAACATGCGTGTGGAGATACACACATGCTCGACCAACAAATATTTTAATATTTTGTTCTAAACTTGACCCTCGGGAATAACTGCAATTTAATGCTTTCTAGTAACCGTGCATGATGATGACTAACCTTGTTAAAAATGAAATCATTTCGAGCTTTACAAATTGTTGGTTATTTTAGTGTTATCAATGTCATTTTAGTATAAGTAAAATTGCTTATAAGCAAATGAAAAACTAGATATGCATTAATACAATTTAAGAGGGTGCATAGTACATGCTTAATCAAGAAAAATTCTGACTTATGGTAAAAAGAACTTACGCTCTGTAGTTCAAAGGGGCAAATGCCCCAAGATAAAAGGCGTCCAAAGGAAAAGCCTGTGGTAGTGTGGTCCATATGACGACAACCCCTATTAGGGTCCAAGGGACAAAATTTGATAATATTCGTGTCTAAGGGACAAGAACCACTACTAGAAAGTTGCATAAAATTGATGATATAAAAGAACTAATACATTAATAGTAAGATGTTACTTATCATCGCTAGAAACTATAACTAATAACGAATAGATCGTGAGCTTACTGGAACTGAATAATACATTTCCTTAGATATTCTAAATCTACTAGCTTCTCATCCCAAAATATCCTCAAAAATATTGTTACCATTGACATATATGTATCTTTTAAATATAGCACCGATGAATTTTGGTGTGTAGATGAGCAAAGGATATGCTTCTGGTGTAGCTTTAAGGGTGTTCCATTACTTATCGGAACTAAAACATGGCAACTTATTGGAAGTTAAATGTTCATCTGAATGAAAATAACTATCAGATGTGTTTAACGTACCGAAAGTGTCTTGTTGTTTGGAAGGAGTCTATGTATTGAAAGCACACAGACTCTCGAAAGCTCAGAGTTCTTCAATATATAATTGTGTATTTAGCAGTTTGATGGTTTTCTTTGGAAGCTCTATTTCTTGAGAGTAATTCTTCAGCATACATTTTGATTATCAGATAAATTATGTTTTAAGTAACATTAGCCTAAAATATCCAAAAAGTGATACTTTATGGCCATTTTTGGCTTAACTGAAACAAGTTAAATTTGAACGAGTTAAAATTATGGCCAAATACTTGAAAGTGAAAAAATGTTGAGAACTTCCTTTTCTTCATTGTGCTCGATTATGCTTCTCTTCTAACACGTTGCACTTAACATCGTGACATAGTATAACTTACAGTTACTTTTTGTCTTTCATCATTGGTTCAGCTTCTTTTTTGTTATTTTCTTAGGGTTTCAAAAATAGGGTTTGAATTTCAAAATTTGATTTTTCTTTATTTTGAATGATTTTGCAGTTTAATTTCTAGTTCTCTAAATGCAAGCACTAGTTACGTTTAAAACTCCAAGTGGACTGAATCTTAAATCTATATGTCTATTATAATAAAAAAAAGATTTTGTGTGGACACTTGATACAATTCTATACCTCCTAACAAAAGAAGGTGTAATTTTTTAATTTTAGTTCTAGTTACGACATTAAGTACTATTGACATTATATAATTTATTTATAGTTTAAAAGTATTTTTTAATAAATTAAGAAAAAGGTCTTTTTATAAATGTAATTTCTAAAGTTATAAGTTTTTACTTAAATAATTACGATCAACTCTTCTTGTAACTCTTAATTGTGACAATTCAACTCTTGTGATTATAATAGCTAACCATGTGTTTCATGTTTGAACAACACATTTTGAAATTGATTTGTTCGTTCTTTGAGCAAATATTTCAGTCAAGATAATGAAAATTGTTAAAAAGCTTTTGAAAAGCTACTAGTTGTTGTTTTGATGTAAGGTTTGCTTGTTCATATCATGAGGAGATCTATAAGTTGTTAAATATGCATCAAGATTGGTGTGCGGTTCTTCGAATCTACGAGTTGTGTTACCTGATGTTTTAATGAACACACGAGAGTGTATTTATTATTCAGTTTCCATACATTCTTTCTCTTAGATATTTTCTCGAGAACCTTCATCTCCTTCATCATATTTTCAATCAATTTGGGTTTATCAAAATGATGAATCTCTTAGTTGTTTAACTTTTGGGGCGTTTTCTCTAGTTTTGATTAGGTTTTGTTATTCATAGTTGGTTGTTCATATTTCAGGTTTATTCTGTTCGTAAATGTAAGAATTCCTATAAGTCTGATGCAGCCAACACATCCAAAGTCTCTCTGCAAGCATGCACTAAAGAACTAAAGTAGAAATGCTTCGGAAGTTTTACACCATGCACTAGAAATATTCTAAGTGTAAAATCTTCCGAAGCCAAGACCAATATCTTCCGAAGCCAAAAGTGAAGTCTTCCGAAGCTTCAAAGACAAAGTCTTCCGAAGCCAAAGAGTGAAGACAGATTTCTTCCGAAGACTCTTAGAGATATGCCTTTATCTGATGTACTTTACCATAAAGCTAGACCACCTTTCCGCTGTAACTCTGTAAAGTCACCAACTTACATGAGTTGGTGAAAGGTCCATGCTTTTGGTAACTGTACATTAAGGTCTTGAGTCCATGCTTTCTACTTTATGTACTTTTATCCTTTTTGTAATATATTAGGATGTGAGCTATGGCATGTCATAGTCACTTGTCAAAAGGAAAATATGCCTTTTGACTCTACATTTGATTTTGTAGTTGTCTAGTCAATTGTATCCAGCTGGCCTTCAAAGTATGGCCGGCTGTAGGGTGTAGTATAAAGTATCTTAAGTACTTGTAACTTTCTATCGATCCTTTGTAACTTGTAATAGAACTTGAGAAGCAATATACAACATTCTTAAAAACCAAGTACTTGTGTTGTTTATGCAATCTTGTGCTGTCTCACAATTACTTGTGTTCTTAGCATCTTTCATTAAACAAGTTAACCAGTTCCCCAATTGATCTGTTAAGTGTTCTGAGCAACTTTCCTCATTGTGTTGTTGTGTTGTAAGTGCATACCCTTCACCGGTCCTGCATTTGGTATCAGAGCATTTCAGGCTCTTGATATAAGATCTCACCATCTTAAGATCCCTCACACACACAAAATACTTAACAACTCAAATGGCAGCTATAACCAAAGCTGATATGGAAACTAGAACTATGACAAAGTCTCCACTAATCACTCCTGAAGACTTTGATACTTGGTGTCAAAGAATAGAAGGCTTCATCAAGTCTCAAGACTCTAGGATATGGGACTCTGTTGTTGAAGGACCTTACATACCAAGCACCATTTCTGCTACTGGTGGTGGTATGATTCCTAAGGCTGTGGCTGATTACTCTGAAGAAGATAGAAAGAGAATAGAGATTGATCAAAAGGCCATGACAGCCCTTCAAACTGCTCTTCCAAACTCCATATACAGAGGCTTCAAGAAGTGCAAAACTGCCAAGCAACTATGGGGGGCACTGAAGCTAATGTATGTGTAGATACATGTGTACCTAGTTTCTGAGCTTAGTGTAATATGTCTTTATTGTCTTACACATATGTAATTGAATGGGTACTTAATGAAATACAAATGTGGTTGTGCTTATAATGTTTATTATTTCATTGTTTAGTAGTTTAACGCTTATTGAACTGACTATATAGGTTTGTGGTTGTTTGAATGAATCTTAATAATGTAATGATTGATAAATACATTCAAACTTAGTAATATGAAGTTATCATGCGAATGGCCCATGCGAATGGACCATACGCATGAACAACTTCATGCGAATGACTCAGTCGCACGACTGAACCAGGAGACTGGATCAGTCGCACGAGTGTAACATGAGATTGACTCAATCGCACGACTGAACACTTAGTCGTGCGAATGGATCAACCGCATGGCTCAATCGCACGACTGAACCATGCTAATGGTTCAGTCGCCCGAATGAGAAACCCTAACCTATAAATACCACTTAATTTGTGGAAAAACGTAACAATTCAGATCACTTCGACTACAGACGTACCCTAGCCGTCCAGAGACCTCTAAGAACATGTTCCAAGTTCACAGATCGCACTAGATCGATACCATATCGTTCTTAACGTTTAGATTCAATCCATAATTGATTTTATGTGCGTTCTCACTTATTGGATCGCCAATCAAATAGGATTCCGCAATATTTGATTCGGTATACACGTTAATCAGTTAGTATTTCATCCTATACACGATCCTAACAAGTGGTATCAGAGCTTTGGCTCTTGATTACGTGTGATTCAATCGTTTTTGATACAAAAATTGTGTTTTTTTCACTAAAAACGCAATCTTTTCGTGTCAAACGGTGTCTTAGACGTCTCCTGCTCGTAAAGTTTAGTTTTTTCCGGCATACGACAATTAGGGTTAGTGAAAATTCGTGTTTTTACGGCCAAAACACCTTAAACCTACGAATTTTCGAATTCCAGCAGCTTCAGTCGCACGATTGACTCAATCGCATGACTGGATACATTATCATCCCTCATACGCACGATTGGACTCATTCGTACCTCCATTCGTACGATTGAGCAGTCTATTCGCATTGTTCGACCGCATCAGTTCGTTCGCCCGACTGAACCATCCGCATTAGTTCAGCCGCACGATTGAACCATTCGCATCGTTCAATCGCACGAATAGCCCAATCGCACACCTTCATTCGCACAAGTGAAACAGTTTGTTCCAAAGACTAAAGTTAATCGCAATGGAGGACCAATACTCATCATTCACAGTAGGGAGAGATTCAAGGATTCAAAACCTACTGCTTCTGGAGAGTGAAGTAGGGAATCACAACAAACCCCCTAAGCTAATCACGTTAGATGAATTCCCACACTGGAAGCAACGTTTCGAGATCTACTTAAATAGAGTAGATCCTAATATGTGGGAAGCAATTGAGACGGGGTATAACATGCCAGTAGGTGCTGATGGAGTCAAACTTACACTAGGTGGCATGACTGATGGACAAAAGGTCAAGTACAATGCTGAAAAGAGAGTTTATGCACTGCTTACTCAGTCAATTCCTAAGGACATCTTCCATCAATTTTCTGAGAACAAGCAAGCAAAGAAGCTGTGGGATGAGTTAGAAAAACGGTATGACGGGAATGCGTCATTAAAAGCTATAAAGGCTAAAGAGTTGAAGAAGGAGTTCGACAACTTCTCGTCGATGGGTAATGAGAGTTTGGATGACGTCATCGATCGGTTCTACCACTTGATGAGTGAGCTGCACACTCATGGTGTCACAACGACTATGGAGGACAAGGTGTCAAACTTCGCAGATGGGTTGCCAGAGAAGTGGGCTTTTTTTGTCTCCAATCTCAGACAGAATGGTATGCTAGCGAAGTTGGATATAAATGATTTCATTCTGAAGCTGAGAGAGGAAGCATTAAGGATGAAATACAGAGCTCAAAAGTCTTCTTATACTCAGAATCCGACACTGTACAATACGACTCCACAAGCCAAAACGTCTGGAGCACCACTTCAGACAACTTTTGTGTCAAGTTCACCTGGTCCTTCTCAAGCCTCTACTTTAGGGTCAGAAACGTCAGGGTCGTCTGGTACCCAATACATTGCATCTGAAGCAAATGCTACAAGACTGAAGACCGAGAATCTCGGTAATGTGAGAGTAGAAGTAGCAAGAGAGCACATGGATCTCTTAGCAGTTGTAGTCCACTCCTATGATGGACTAGTTGCTGGGAGAATTAGGAACTGCCATCTGGCAGACGAGGATTACGAGCAGGTAGATGAGACAGAGCTGGAAAGGATGGATATAATGTGGGCCTTAGCAAGTGCTGTCCGGAGAGCTAAGAAGTTTGTCAAAAAGACCGACAAAACTTGGTTGCTACTAAGGATACTACCTTTGGTTTTGACAAGAGCAAGGTGACCTGTTTCAACTGTGGAGAAAAGGGGCACTTCAAACGAGAGTGTGTGAAGCCCAAGAAAACTGGAAACGGGAATCTATTTTCGTCCTTCAATCGTCAAGATAAGCCAACTAGCAGTCCTACTTCTTCAAGCAAGGATCCTAAAGCCTTGACTGCCCATGATGATGAGGGACAGGACTGGAGCTTTCGTTTGTCTCTCCGGGAGAATCCAACATTGCTAGTGTTGAGGATTTAGACGATGATTCAGCTAGTGAAGGAGATATTGCAGTGGAACTCGCGATGTCAAACACTGAAGAGACTGCAACTGGTCAATTACATGCCTGAAGAAGGGACAACTACAACAACGTCAGAATCACCAGAACCAGAAACACCAGACTCTGCTTTGATGGCTGATTCATCAGAACCTTCTCAGGTAAGTACTACTGACCAACTTTTCAATAATCATGCTTGTTATGATTGTAATAAATTTAGAAAGAGCATTGACTTGAAATTTGCTAGGTTATTAGATCATAATGATAGCTTAGTAAAGGATTTGCAACTGTGCAATGAAGCTAACAGAGTTCTAAAACAAAATGAGCATAGTTACAAAGAAAAGATAGACCTATTGAACAAACAGCTTAGGGAAACAGAAGTAGTAGCCTTTAACCAAGCTAATGACATTAGGTACTATCTTAACTCCCTAGAAGACACTAAGAAACAAAAAGCAGTTTTAGAAGTAGAAGTTAATTCATTAAAACAAAAACTGCATAGTTGGACAAGTTCATCACATATTGTCTAACACTTAGTGAGAGAGCGTAATAATGGGGAGGGTTTGGGATATAAAGTGGTTCCACCACCACCTGAGACCTTGATGAACGCTTAAATTAAACCAATCAATAACAATCCAATCAAGGATCATGTGGTGTCCACTCCTCTTGTAAGTGATCCAGATTCCACAAGTACATCAAATGAATCTGGAACTAAACAAAAGGAGGCCACTTTAAAGGCAAAAGGTAAAATGCCTTCTGTTAATCTGGAAAAAGAGTTTGAAAAGGTTAATATAAAGTCTGGGTCAAACAAAGTCAAATCTGAACCTAAAAAGACTATTACTGTTAACCAATCATGTGTTTCATGTAAAAGTCCAGATAAACAAAATGGAAAGGATGTTAAAAATGTTAAAACAATTAAATTTGTTAAATAAGATAAAACATCAAAAGAAGTAGAGTCAATACCCAAACAAAACAATATCACTCGGGTGTCACACACGTCTCCGCAAAGACAGTTAAATCATAAAGTTGATAGCAGATCATGCTACAATTGTGGACAGTGTGGACACATTGCATCTAAGTGTCCTTACTATCAGACACCTAGGAAGAAAGTTAAACTTCAGGAATCAAAACCTAGGTCCTCTAAGAGGAGCTCATTGACTCCACCTAGAAGAGCTAGTGAACCTAAAGTTCAACCCATTAGCCAGTCGTCTGTTTATCACAAACAGGCCTTACACAAAGCTGGTTTATGGAAAGAAAAATCAACCTCAGTGTCTGATAATGAGGACAAGAAGACACCTGAGCTTCGCTCACCATCTAAAGGTCAATGGGTTGAATTTATGATGTGTGATGCCTCTGGGAAACCCAAGCCAGTAAAGGCTTGGGTTCCTAACCTGAACTAATGTTTTCAATTGAATATGCAGGTGTTCGCTATAGTGCTGAAACCAACACGTGGATTGTCGATAGCGGAGCATCCAGGCACATGAGTGGGAAGTGGGTAATCAGAAAGTGAAGTTTGATAAAGTAAACTACGTTCAACAACTTCAAAACAACTTACTTTCTGTATCCCAAATATGTGACAAAGGCTTTAAGGTTATATTCGACAACAAAAAGTGCTATGTCCTGAAAAAGGACTATGTGATCCCGGAGGACCAAGTCATAATGTCTGCCTCAAGATATAATGACCTTTATGTATTGGATCTCTCAAAGGCCTCCACAACGGATCATCAAGTTCAGTAGAAGTGTGGTGTAACGGAACCGAGTTCAAGAATCAGTGGATGGAGGCTTACTGCAAGGAAAAAGGGAATTGTGCACCAGTTCACTTCTGCCTACACGCCTCAGATGAATGGCGTTGCTGAGAGAAAGAATCGCAACTTGATAGATACAACACGGACAATGCTAGCAGACTCAAAACTGCCTATCCAATTCTGGAATGAGGCAGTGGCAAATGCGTGTTACACGTTAAATCGAGTTCTGGTAGTTAAACGCCATGGCAAGACGTGTTACGAGTTACTACAACGACGTAAACCTAATCTAGAGTATCTCGAACCGTTTGGCGCACCGTGCACCCTACTGAAGAAGACTCAGGAAGGAAAATTCAGCGAGAAGGCTGAAGAAGATATCTTTCTAGGATACAACATACCGAACAAGAGAGTTTACAACAACTCAACGGGTCTAGTAGAAGTGTGGTGTAACGTGGACGTCCAAAGATACACCACCCCACCTGCTGGAGAAGGACCCGCCTTCTTTTTCGACTATGATGGATTCTTCAAGTCCTTCAACATACCTCTCTTCATTTCCAAAGAAGAGTTAGAAACCAAGATGATGTATGATGTCTTGAACACACCGTCACTAGATTCAACATTATCTGGTTCACAAGGTGTCTTGTCTCAACACTCAGGGGGAGCACTCGAAGTAAGTGACTCCTCCTCAAAAGATGAAGATGTGGAGAATGACCAGCACAATCAGGAAGAACAGGTTCCAATTCCTACAAGTCCACAAGCATCTAACAGTGATGCCTCTGTGTCTTCGGAACCTCAAACTCCTACTGCCTTAGATACAGAACCAAACGTTCATAATCTTGACTATGAGGTAGTTGTTCCAACCATTCCGGGATCACACTTAAATGTCTATCATCCTCTGGATAATGTCATTGGGGATGTCAGATCAGGAGTGCAGACAAGAAATCAGTTATTAAACTGATTATGCCTCGGTAATGGAAAAGGGATACCTTCACGACGGTGCGTATCGTTGTTTTGTTTCACAGTTTGAGCCAAAATACGTTAGTGAAGCACTGAATGATGAGGCATGGGTGAGTGCCATGCAAGAAGAAATTCTTTAGTTCAAGAAGTTAGGTGTATGGACTCGGGTGGATAGACCTAAAGGTGCTAAGGTCATTGGCACCAAATGGGTCTTGAAATGCAAGAAAGATGACCAAGGCGTCATCATCAGGAACAAGGCTCGACTTGTGGTTCAAGGATTTCGACAAGTCGAGGGAATAAATTACAATGAAGTGTTTGCACCCGTGGCAAGAATGAAAGCCATCCGCATCTTCCTTGCCTATGCATCATATATGAAGATTAAAGTTTATCAATTGGATGTGAAGAGTGCATTCCTTCATGGTGAAATCCGAGAGACAGTGTACGTAAGTCAACCCGAGGGATTTGAAGATCCATATCATCGGGACAGGGTTTACAAACTTGACAAGGCTTTATACGGGCTTTATCAAGCCTCAAGGGCCTGGTATGAGAAACTCTCGACTCACCTTGTGAAACACGGCTTTCGCAGAGGTGTTATTGATTGCACATTGTTTATTAAAGAGAAAGATGGTGATTTACTGCTTGTTCAAATCTATGTTGATGACATCATCTTCGGGTTAAAGAATGAGGATTTATGTAAAGAGTTTGAAGCAGTAATGAAGGCTGAGTTTGAGATGAGTGCCATAGGAGAGATGAAGTTATTTCTCGGGTTACAGGTGGATCAAACACCAAAGGGAATATTCCTACATCAGACCAAGTATGTAGGAGATATTCTCAGTCGGTTTGACATGGAGAATGCTTCTACAGCTGGGACTCCACTTGCTACAAACCATGATGTAGCACCCGATGAGAATGGTGATCTAGTCGATGCCACCATGTACCGAGGAATGATTGGATCTCTCATGTACCTCACTGCCTCAAGACCTGATATCATGTATGCTACATGTCTATGTTCAAGATATCAGGCAAAGCCAAAAGTTAACCATCTGATAGGGGTCAAAAGGATATTCCGTTATCTGAAGGGTACTCCAACACTTGGGTTGTGGTATCCTCATGATGATGACTTCGAGCTTACAACGTATAGTGACTCGGATTACGGTGGCTGCAAGATGAACTACAAGTCTACATCAGCGGGATGTCAATTCTTTGGGAGGAGATTAGTGACCTGGCAGTGTAAGAAGCAGACCTCGGTTGCTTTGTCAACCTGCGAAGCCGAATATGTTGCTGCCGCAAGTTGCTGTTCACAAATCATTTGGATACAACAGCAAATGCGGGACTACGGTTTGAATTTCTCTTCTACTCCTATTTTTGTTGATAACTCTGCTGCAATTGCAGTAACTAAAAATCCGGTACAACATCCTAAGACCAAACACATCGACATAAAATATCACTTTATACGTGACTGCTTTGAAAAGAATCTAATCGATGTGGTAAAAAACACTGATTTTCAACGCGCTGACCTCTATACAAAGGCTTTTGACAAACCACATTTTCTATATTTGTTAGAGGTCAACGGCGTTAAAAAGAAAAGTGATGTAATTCCTGAAGATGACCATGTTTAGTCCGATGCATTTAGTCCATTTTTCTTTTTATTTTATTTTATTTAATTTATTTAATTTATTTTATTTTTGTTTAGATTAACTTGATGTTATCTCTTCGCCTATTAAAATCCTAAAAGCGCAAATCATTTATGGTTTTAGAATTTTAGGGGGAGAATAGGTTTAGTTAACAACATTAAAAAAAACGAGGGAGAAGGAGAGGCTAGCTGATAGAAATAAGATCGTATTTGTGATACCGATTCAAAAACTTTGGAAGATGATAGTACACAGGAACAAACCAAAACCATTTGGGACTTTTAACAGTTTAAATTGTATTAGATGCAAAGTTTAATGTATAAGTCTGTGTAACACAAATAAAGTAGACCTAGAGGTTGCTAGACCACAGATGATATGTCGGTAGATTCAACACAATAGATGATTAGACCTTGTTGGTGATCTCAGGAACAAACTAAGTTGTTCAACAAGCTGTGGGTTATCATCTTATCCCTGGTTACCACAATCAACAAAATTCCAATAAGGGGTGACGAGCAGAATTAACGCAGCAAATGTGTGCGTGTGACCAAAATATGAGCAAAAGCACATGATGAAAAAAAAATGCAAAAGCAATCAAACTAATAACATATGTTATTGGTGAGATCTGTGCAAAAAGAATAAAAGTGCTCATACAAGAAGATAGGTTATGTGCCTCTCTGCTGTACGATGGCACTGACCTGAGGATAAGCATAACCTATATATTCTAGAATTCATTGTTGTTTGCCGCCTCTCTGCTGTGCGATGGCACTGACCTGATGCTTGGCTTCTCTTTGAAAGCTCTAAGAATAGTTTCTTCTTGAATACTACCCTGAGACCGCTCAAAAATCTCCTGAGGAATGTTGATTACCATATAAGCGTGAGATCCACAAAAGCTTGTTGAAATAATTAAACCTTAAACTATCACCAATCTGTGTCAAAAGTCTATGTATGGATTAAGAGGACAAGTATATTGACAATCATCGTGGCTACAATTCTTGAAAGTCCAAATCAATGTGGGGATCTGGTAGTACTAGTATGATTTCCTAAATTTGCTAACGACTCTGGATGAAAAACAAGAATAGAGCATCAAAAGGTTTTTGATAACATGTCCCAAATGATTTGACTTTTCTGTATGATTCCAAATGGAATTGGTCCATGTATGGTCAAAATGAATTGAAGCTGCTTTTTCAGGAAATGAAATCTTTAGATTTATATCTTAGGATTTAACCCTCACAAAACCACAAAAACATGTCTTAGTTTTGTTTTTCAGTTTTAGTTCTTTTATTTTGTTTAAATTTCTTCAATGTAGTTTGTTAAACATCGGACTATGCCATGGAATTCAATCGGGGATTTAATCACCTAAAAGGGTCACGTCTGAGGTGACCACACATGTTTTCAAATGTCAACTGAGTCACGTCTGAGGTGACAAAGTGTTTTAAAAAGATCACGTCTGAGGTGGTCTTTTTCAAGTTAAAATGATCATGTCTGAGATGATCAAATGCTCATAAAGTTTAATCAAAAGTTAAAAGAGGTTTAAGTGAAGAATGGACATGAGTATGGACCATTCAACCGAATGGCTTATTAGAATGAGCCATTCGACCGAATGAGAGTGTGCGAATGAGTCAGTCGCCCGACTGAACTCCAGTCGGCCGACTGAATGTGATCGACTGAGCCAATCGCACGACTGAGGTCCATTCACCCGAATGAACCAAGCGAATGGGTCCAGTCGGCCGATTGAAATCAGATTTAGTATAAATAGGGCATAGTCGATCGCATTCGACTCATCACCCCCTAATCGCCCTCATTTCGCACAGACTACCGTTACCCTGCCCAAATTTCATTAGATCAAAATTTCTGACTCCTATTGATATTCTGACGATTGTGGATTGTTATACAGGTACAATATGATGATATCTCACTAAAATCGGATGAAATGGTGCCCTAATTTTAAGAATCTTGACCCACACAAGAACCGAACCACTTACTGGACAAATAACCTAATCAAACCGAGTAAAATGTTAAAATTAAAGTTATTAGGTTATTAGTTACGTGATTGCGAGTCTAAAGAACCATTACACGATGTCTAATTTAAAGTTTTGGTTAAAAATTCGAATCTCAGTCGACCGAACAGTGGGTCATGCGACTGAACGCCAGGATGAACTCCAATCGCACGATTGATCTGGTCGAATGGCTCAATCGGCCGAATGGATCATACGAATGAGCTCAGTCGGCCGACTGAACCAATCGCAGGCTCAATCACCCGATTGAACTCAGTCGCCTACTCAGTCACCCGACTGAATCCAGTCGCATGCCAAGTCAACCGACTGAACACAGTCGCATGGTTCAATCGCATGAATGAACCAGAATGAATTCAACCAAGTTAATTAAGACTGATTTGTTTCGAGGGGTTATCTAATGTCTACATGTTTTTGTGTTACAGATTGATGGCTGATAGATGGTCTATCAACCCTAAGCACAACATCTGTGCTCACTTAGATTCCACGACTCGGAATGGTGCCGAGTTTGCAGGGATCATCGCTTTCCTTAAGCGATCCAGGATCTACCGGGCCATTTCTACACCATGCACCCCTTACAGGTCTATACAACAGGCCTTCTGGGAGAATGCATCGGTTGATCGATCACGTGAGCCGTACCACATAAGGAGTTCTATCTTTGGTTTGGATATAGAGATCACCGCTGAAGACATTCAGCGTGTACTTGGGTTGGGAGATGATACAGACCACCCCACTAGACTTCACCAACTGACGGTGAAAGGGTGCTTCATGAGGATGAAGTACACTAGGGATATCAACGTAGGGGTGCTCAACAAGAGCAACCTGTGTCCCCAGTACAAGTACTTGGCACACGTCATCCTCAAGTGCTTAGCTTCACGAAGGGGTGGGTTCGATGACCTTTCAGACCAGATACAAAATGCCTACGTGACACTGGTGCTGAACCACCCTTTCAGCTTTTCTAGCATGATCTTCTCTTATCTGATAGAGAACTTGGAGGCGAAGGGCGAATAGGGTTGCTGCATGTACCCTAGGTTCTTACAGTTGATCTTTGATGAGAAGCTGCCCACACTGCCATAAGAGAGCCACGACGCTGTGGCATTAGAGATTATGGATGATACGATGCTGGGTCGTATGAAGGTTTACCGGGAAAAGCAGGTCAAGCCCCCGGTAAAGAGACTTATAGGCCATCTGGCCAAGGTGGACTATGTGGCGCGCGGGGAGGCGTAAATGGCATCACATAGACAGTGATTCGGATGTTGAGCAGCTAGAGCTCCCAGACGATGATTCAGGTGACGATGATAGCGGTGATGGTGGAGATGCAGGGCCCACTCAACCGAGGGCCCCCACTGCTGATATAGCATCTCCAGCACCCACCCACGGGGAGACAGAGGCTGCAGGGTTCCATCAGGATTTCCAACCTGATGAGGAGGAGGAGTCTGACGAGGAGCCCCTAACCCGCACTGTGGGGAGCCGGGTGGTTGCCACCGACCGAGGAATTCGGGAGGTTGGTGGACGCCCTGGCGAATCTGGGGAGGCTAACACTGATCCTACTTATGCTCCTGATCAGTCTAGCAGTGTTCCAGGGGGAGCATCCACCTCGAAGGGATCGAGGAAGAAAAGGATGGCTCAGCCCCACGGGTTGAAGAAGAAGAAGAGAAGGTTGACCTTCATCACCACCACCACTACTACCTCCACCTCCACCACTCCACCTACTACCACTACCACACCCTCTACCACTACTACCACACCAACCACCACTACTACCATACCACCCACCATTACTACCACACCTCCACTCTCCACTACTACAGCCATACCTCCACCAGTTATACCTATACCACCACCCATCTTTACCACAGCTACCACCACTACCACCACCCATCGAGCCGGGACTTCATCACAGGTCCCACTGAGTTTTGGATCCTCTCTGCCCTCCGTTGGGTTAGAGGAGCAGCTGGACAATCTAAACCGGATTGTGCTTAAGTTGCTTGCTACTGATGAGCAACGAGCTACACAGCTAAACCAGCTGATGGAGCTCAATGCTGCTCAAGCTCATCAGATAGCAGCTCAGAGTCAGGAGATTGCTGAGCTTCGTGAGCTGCAGACTTCATCAGTACAGCGGATATATGATCTTGAGGTGAAGAACAAGAAGCTGATGGTGCGACTCAAAGGCTCCAAAACTAAGCCCCTCAAGATCAGAGAAGGTGATGATGATGATGATGATGAAGAAGATGATGCTAGTGATGATGATGAGGCAAGTGATGATGAAGAGACTAGGGAAAGGCATGATGATGATGATGAAGAAAGAGATGCTGCTGCATCTGCCACAGCTCAGGGTCAAGAGAGATGTACAAAGAGAAATCAAGACCAACAAGCTTCGTCTTCTGCCTCACCTATTGACGAGCCTGCGATTCATGATAAAAGTAACGATTAGACATTTATGTATTTGAAAGCTTTTGTACTTGAATCATGTATTAAACTTATGTACTTAATGTTTATATAATGTTAATGTGTTTCTGTTTTGATTATTAACTAATGATTGATGTGTTACATGTCTAAATCAAGCAGATCCAAATTTTCTGAGGGATGAATACGATGTTGCTCCCCTTCAGCAGGTCAAGACTCAACTAACCATGATTCTTGATCTGCAAGGGATTGTCAGGAGATCAGTGAGTTACACCCCTGAAGAGGGGGAAATAATTCATGATCTTACTAATGAGCAACTGGCCGAAACGTTCAAGCTCAATCGTGATGAGATTATCAAGGACGCTCCAACCTTTGAAGCAACCAGTGACGACGAGCTGAACGACATTGATGAGATCGAGATCGAGGACGTCACTGCAGAGCACTATCCAGAGTATGCTGACAAAGAGGGAAATCTGGTTCCCAACCTGGGTGATTCCCTAGTCAGTGATACGTTTGAGATACTGGACAAAATGGAGCAAGTGTCCGAGAAGATTGAGGAACAAGCCCAAGCCTCAAACGCCAATGTCAACATCCGAAAGGCTGAATGGGCTGCATGTTTTGAGGAGATCCGAGCCCAACGCACTGCTCCTAAACCGAATATCTACACCAAGCTCTACAAAGTGAAGAAACATCACAAGGTGTCAGGCAAGATTATCGTGTGGGCCCATTTTGATGATCTTAACGTATACGCGGTAAAGAGAGAGAAGGGTATTGAGTACTTTAGATTCCCACATGATCTAAAGACTCTACTTGGTTTTGAGCTCAACCAGCTAGCCAAACTGAAGCTGTTATATGCTGACCCGAGAAAGATGTCTTGCTGGTTTGAGGCTGCATTGAAGAGAGGTACCACATGAGGTGGGTCAACTTCAAACCTCAACAACCTCGAGGTATATCAGACGGTCTGAAGTTGATGCCATAACCAGAAAGCCTAAGATAGTGCTGAAGTGGAGTCCTCTACGTACGATGTCAAGAATCCCTCTATGGGAAATGCCACAGGACTTCACTCCACACTTTAAGTGGTGGTACTATGATTGGAGAACATGGGAGGCAGTCATAGTTCTGAACAAAGAGGGCAGAATGGATACTATCAGGGTATTTGACCCAATGTGGCTTACCAACTTGTCAGCTGATGATGTTTACACTCTATACAAGTGGCCACTGTTCTATGACTCGCAGGATATTGTACAAGCCCTCCAATTCCAAAACGTGATCAGACTCTGCTTTGCATTTAAAATACATGCAGGAGTTACAAGAGAGGAAAAGTACAAGAAATATGAGGAGCTTATGAAGAATGTAAGACAATAGATGAATCTTGGTCCAAGGGGAAGTTTGTAGAAACATGTGTACATAGTTTTTGAGCTTAATGTAATATGTCTTTATTGTCTTACACATATGTAATTGAATGGGTACTTAATGAAATATAAATGTGGTTGTGCTTATAATGTTTATTATTTTATTGTTTATTAGTTTAACGCTTATTGAACTGACTATATAGGTTTGTGGTTGTTTGAATGAATCTTAATAATGTAATGATTGATAAATACATTCAAACTTAGTAATATGAAGTTATCATGCGAATGGCCCATGTGAATGGACCATACGCATGAACAACTTCATGCGAATGACTCAGTCGCACGACTGAACCAGGAGACTGGATCAGTCGCACGAGTGTAACATGAGATTGACTCAGTTGCACGACTTAACACTTAGTCGTGCGAATGGATCAACCGCATGGCTCAATCGCACGGCTGAACCATGCTAATGGTTCAGTCGCCCGAATGAGAAACCCTAACCTATAAATACCACTTAATTTTAGTGGAAAAACGTAACAATTCAGATCACTTCGACTACAGACGTACCCTAGCCGTCCAGAGACCTCTAAGAACCTGTTCCAAGTTCACAGATCGCACTAGATCGATTCCATATCGTTCTTAACATTTAGATTCAATCCATAATTGATTCTACGTGCGTTCTTACTGATTGGATCGCCAATCAAATAGGATTCCGCACTATTTGATTTGGTATACACGTTAATCAGTTAGTATTTCGTCCTATACACGATCCTAACAGTATGAGGGGTCTACTGAAGCAAAGGAGAACAAGAAGGATCTCCTGAAGCAGCAGTTTGAAAACTTCACCTTCAAGGCAGGTGAAACCATGACTCAACAATACTTCAGGTATGTTAAGATTATGGATATTCAAATGGATGTTGGAGTAACTCTTGAGAACAGGGACATTGTAAGGAAGTTTATGTCCTCTCTTCCTAGACAATGGACATATTATTGTGTTGTTATCAAGAGGACTGGGAACCTTAAGACTCTTACTCTCACAGAGTTGTTGATATTCTTAGTGGCTACCAGATGGAGATGAACATGCAAAACTCATCTGGTAACTCCAGCAATCAACTGAGTTCAGCCCTCCATGTGGTTGAAAGGGAAAGCATTGAACCACAACATCATCTTATATGCTTCCCTGACAACTCATAAAAGGGCCCTTTCATCACCTTCTCAGAGACTCCAAGGGAAAGCTACACTCAAGGAAGTCCTTTCCAAGAGACAAGTTCTTCTCATGCCTTTGTCTCTATTGATGAAACTTCAGGCAACTTTCTCTTCACACTTGAAGATTTAGACTGTATCCATCCAGATGATCTGGAGTACATGGAGATAGTCCAGCAGATGGCTCTTCTCAATCACAGAGCCAAGAAGTTCTACAAGAGGACAGGGAGAAAGTTTCCAAGCAATGCAGCCAGTGGAAAGTTTGGGCTGGACAAAAGCAAAGTAAAGTGTTACAACTGTAACCAGATGGGACACTTTGCAAGAGAGTGTAAGGCACCAAGGACAAATGGTGGCCAAGCACAAACCAGACCAAACTACACTGAGAAAGCCCCCCAAAATGAGAAGCCAAAGCAGCAAGCAGCAGTTGTTGTTGAAGAAGGAGGCGTTGACTGGAGCTTTCAAGTAGAAGATGCATCTCCAAACCAAGCACTCATGGCAGACCACGATGAAGCCAGGGTATTGGAACATCTTTGCACTCCGAAATGCATTGCTAAAGTAAATAGATACAGATCCTATAAATTAGAAATAAGATCTGACCTTGAGTCCTTAAATATTTTAAAAGCTGATTTTAAAAGAGCTGAAAATGATTATAAACTAAAGATAGAGGACTTAAAGAAAACCATTTCAACTCTTAAACATGAGCATACAAACTACAGGACTCAGATCAAAGATCTCATTACTAAATTAACTGAATGCCAGGCTGAACTTATGATCAGCAAAGCTAAGGCAGAAAAATGTGTTTTTGAAGAAGAGACCTTCAAGAACATAATATCCTCATCCTTGCATGCAAAAGTTTGTTATCAAAATAAGCAGGGACTAGGATCTTGTGAGATAGCTCCTCCACACACAATCTTGTCTGTAAGATCTCCTAGGTGTGGAACTTGTGAAGATGAGCTTCCCCTCATAGATCCTGTGACTGAAGAGGATGAAGAGGAGATGGTGGAGAATGACTCTGAGAAGAGTGAAGAAGAACATTCTAAGAAGGGTCACCATCCCTCTGAGGAGAGCAAAGCTGTTGGGATGACCAAGTCAAGAAGAAAGAACTTGATCAGGAAGGCCAAAAGAAAGTCCAAAAAGGCTCAAGTGATCAAGGCTACCTTCAATTCTGCACAGAAACAAGTCTTCATCTCTGTAGTATTTGAAGTAGTAA
Source organism: Flaveria ramosissima (assembly GCA_025215565.1). Classification (NCBI taxonomy): domain Eukaryota; kingdom Viridiplantae; phylum Streptophyta; class Magnoliopsida; order Asterales; family Asteraceae; genus Flaveria; species Flaveria ramosissima. The sequence continues at coordinate 32,755,132 of CM046032.1, forward strand.
AGGCTGAAGACACAAACTTGAACTCCATCAACAAGAGTTCTAGTTCATGTCCAAATCATCCCATCATCAAGAAGAAGGCTGACCAGTTTTTGCATTGCTCCTGTACAACCTGAACCATCCTACTCCAAAGGTAGTTCTAACCCCACAAGAATTGCCACAGCATCTACAAAGGTGAAGATGGAGAAGGAAAGTGATCAAGTTTAGCTTTGTTCACAAAGAAGAACTCCTAGAAGGAAGAAAATGGATTGTGTTATGTGTGGGAGTACCTCTCATCTTGCTAAAGATTGTGTTTACAATCAAAGGAGTACTCTCCACATGACCAAGAAAGAAACATCTAAGAGTTTGGAGAAGAAGAAGCAAGCTTCAGAAGGATAATCTGTTTCCTTCGGAAGCTCCAAAATGAAGAAGAAGACAAGTGGAAACTTGCCTTCGAAAGAGAATTTGGTCTCGGAAGAAAGGAATACTTCCGAAGCACTGAAGACTGCTGCAGTGAAAGCAAGATCTTCCGAAGGGCCAGTCATCAAAACTTCCAAAGTCATCAAAACTTCTGAAATATTGAAGGTCAAGTCTAAGCTTTCAAAGGTGGTATGGAAGTCAAAGAAAGACCAAACGGCTGAAAGTTCTTCATCAACATCAGCAAATGATCCCTCTAGCATGACTATAGGATCAATTACTGTTGCATTGTCTTTAACTTCTTTTGATGAGCCCAAGACCAATGAGGCTTGGGTTTCCAAATGTAACTAATCATCTCTTTTGTGCAGGGACAGCTCAAGACAAACAGAATTGTATGGATTATTGATAGTGGCTGTTTCAGGCACATGACAGGCAATAGGTCATTACTCCAAAAGTTTGAAAGAATTGATGGAGGACCAGTTGCTTTTGGAGGAGATGCAGGAGGTTACATTACTAGAAGGGGCAAGGTCACAAATGGTAAGCTTAGCATTGAGAAGGTAAACTTTGTCAAGGATCTTGGGTACAATCTTCTGAGTGTATCCTAATTTTGTGATCAGAGTCATAACATGCTCTTTACTGAGCATGTGTGCATTGTTTTCAGGCTCGGGGTGGTCATTCCTCATGAGCACATCTTGCTCAGAGCCCCAGGAAAGGAAACATGTACAAGATGGACTTGCAAGAAACTTCTCCCTCAGGAGAAATTTCCTGCTTTCTATCTAAAGCAAATAATGATGAATCTTTCCTCTGGCATAAAAGAATATACCATGTAAACTTTAAAAACATAAATAAATTAATTCAGAATGATTTGGTAACTGGAATACCAAAGAAAGAGTTTACAAGTGATGATCACTGTGTTGCATGCCTAAAAGGGAAGCAGCACAAGGTATCTCACAAGCCAAAGGAAAGAAACTCCATCATTAATCCCCTACACTTATTACATATGGATCTCTTTGGTCCCACCAATGTAATGAGTCTAGGAAGGACCTCTTATTGTTTGGTGATCACAGATGATTTTACAAGATTCACTTGGGTCTTCTTTCTTGAAACTAAGGATGAGACTCCTAAGATTTTGAAAAATTTCATCTTAAAGATTAAGAATCAATGTGATCACAAGGTCAAAATCATAAGATGTGATCAAGGAACTGAATTCAAGAATCAAGCCCTTGATACATTTTGTGATGAAAAAGGTATTATAAGACAATATAGTGCTCCCAAGACTCCTCAGCAAAATTGTGTTGCTGAGAGGAGAAACAGGACGCTAATTGAAGCTGCAAGAACTATGTTGTCTGACTCTAAACTGCCCATCACCTTCTGGGCAGAGGCAGTGAACACTGCTTGCTATGTGTAAAATAGAGTTTTAGTGGTTAAGACACATGGTAAGACTCCTTATGAACTTTGGCACAAGAGAAAACCCTTCATTGGTTTTCTCAGGTCATTTGGATGTCCCTGCACCATCTTGAATACCAAGGATCAAATTGCCAAGTTTGCTGAGAAATCAGATGATGGACACTTTATTGGATACTCTTCTCAAGCTAAGGCTTATAGAGTATACAATCTCAGAAGTAGATTAGTTGAGGAGTCAGCCAATGTGACTTTCAATGAGCACACTCCCTGTGTGAAAGGTTCTGGTCCGGATTGGCTATTTGATCTTGATTTAGTTACTAACTGTTTTAACAAATCTTGTGAGAATTGTGCAATCACTGGATCGGTAGACATCCGAGCATGTTCTTGACGGAAGGATAAACAACAGCAAAAACCAAGAGACAATCACTAACACGAACTATAATATAATGGTTTCATTGATAAAACCTAATGATTACAAGCTCGTTACAACATAAGAATCAAGACTCTTGGCAAGGGGAGATCGAGCATGATCTCCCCTCTCATCCGGCAGCCCTAGGCCTCGGGCAGACTCCCTCCCCAAAACCTTAATCTCTCTACACATTGAAACTGGTATATATAGGCCTCGGCCCATATTGGATGCGACTGGGCCCATTCGTGCGATATGACCATGCGTATGGTTCAATCGTACGACTGGACCATGCGTATGGTTCAATCGTACGACTGGACCATACTTATGGTTCAGTCTGACGAATGACCCAATCGCATCTCTCAGTCGCACGACTGGCCCATTAGTAAGGCTCAATCGCACGACTGAGTCTCATTCGCATATGCTCATGCGAATGACCCAGTTTCATGTGTTTACAACATATCAGGTGTATTACATTAAGCCTAGACTATTCGACAAGCGACGGACACACTATATATGACTATATATGCTCCAACAAATTCCCCCTTGGACGTTGCTTGCGAATAGTAGATAACACCTCTTACAATCTTCGGTCAATCTTTGCTCTGGTTGTCAATAGAATCAAACGAAAACCATATTAGCCACGTTGCCGATCCGTCAGGTTGTTACAATATCCCTGAAAATGAATTTAGGCACAATAGCTTTCGTTTACTTTGCAGAACACCATCATAGCCGCAAGATTCCCCATATGACTGATTTTTCCAGATAATGACATGAACAGTTTTCCATTGCTTCAATCTTCACACAGGCTAACCTGATTAACATTAACACCTGCAGAAATTCCCCCTCACGTTCAGCATATCCCAATATATAAACGTTGTGCTCTCTTGGCGTCTTCATATGGTGTATTGGGCAAAAGGTTGAAGGTTCCAATCCACAGCTGACAATATCAAACAAATCAGCATGCATGTAGATTCATCATCAGAAACCTGCTCACATCATCACTTTCTGATTGCGTCTTCAATTTCTCTATACATAGATTCCCCCTAAGAATGAGAATCCTCTCTGTGCAAATAAATATAACTTGATTGGCCCATAAATAGTCAGATGCTCCTGACTACCCCACAAAATCAGCACTGACTGCTGACATCTTCTCTTCTCTCTTTCGTGTTCCAAATACATTCACCTATTCTGGAGGTCCGACGAATAATGGGGTATACATCGAACTTGTTTGACAAAAGAACCGCAGGGTGAATATGCTTTGCTCATCTTCAAATCTGTGCAAGAGGCAGTTCCAGACTCTTTTTTTTAATAGTCTGGAACAAATGCGGATGAGTCAATGCGGATGGTCCATTCGTGCGATTGAACATACGACTGGTCCAGTCGCACGACTGAACATACGACTGGTCCAGTCGCACGACTGATCCATTAGCATGGTCCAGTCGTACGAATGCTCCATTCGTATGGCCCAGTCGCATGAACGGGTCTGCACGCAGATTTTCAGATCTGCAGCCGCCAGGGCTGCCCAAAACCCTAATCTGACGAATTCAACATGAACCGAAACAAAGTAGGCATCATCAGATTCGAAAGGGTGATAGGAACGTGATTTCGAATTCGATTTTAACATTGAAGCAACACACGTAACAAGATCTGAGCAAAACACGAAGAACACGAAGTGGGTTTAACGTCAAGATCTGAAATTTGATCCAGAAATCAAGAGCTCGGGTTGCTAGAATGATTGTTAGATCATTCCAGCAGTAACCGGCTCTGATACCAATTGTGAAATCACTGGATCGGTAGACATCCGAGCATGTTCTTGACGGAAGGATAAACAACAGCAAAAACCAAGAGACAATCAATAACACGAACTATAATATAATGGTTTCATTGATAAAACCTAATGATTACAAGCTCGTTACAACATAAGAATCAAGACTCTTGGCAAGGGGAGATCGAGCATGATCTCCCCTCTCATCCGGCAGCCCTAGGCCCCGGGCAGACTCCCTCCCCAAACCCTTAATCTCTCTACACATTGAAACTGGTATATATAGGCCTCGGCCCATATTGGATGCGACTGGGCCCATTCGTGCGATATGACCATGCGTATGGTTCAATCGTACGACTGGACCATGCGTATGGTTCAATTGTACGACTGGACCATACTTATGGTTCAGTCTGTCGAATGACCCAATCGCATCTCTCAGTCGCACGACTGGCCCATTAGTAAGGCTTAGTCGCACGACTGAGTCTCATTCGCATATGCTCCTGCGAATGACCCAGTTTCATGTGTTTACAACATATCAGGTGTATTACATTAAGCCTAGACTATTCGACAAGCGACGGACACACTATATATGACTATATATGCTCCAACAAGAATGTTTCAGGATCTATAGATATATTACCAACAGGTGATCCTGACCCAAGATTTGAGCTAAGAAGACCCTCAGGTTACACATCTTCAGCTCCAGTGGTAACTATTCCTGCAAATGAAGCTTTTACCAGCACATCAATGACAAATCCTGCTGATGCTTCTGGGGTGCCTTCCAATTCCAACTTAGAGGCACAAAACTCAAAAGAAGGAGCTTCAAATGTTGGAGAAAATGGTGGTGGTCAAAGTGATCAAGAATTTCTTGATGCTGATAATCACTGCATTGAAGACAACATAAATAATGTGACACACTCATTGGATCAAGTCTATCTTGATAAGTGTGGTAATATGGAGGGTGAATCTTCTTTGCCAGATCAAAAATTTTCAAATCTAGATCTGTCTAAGCAACTTGCTGTGATCCCTCAGCTAAGGATCCACAAGTCTCATCCTACCACAAACATCATTGGAGATGTTGATTCAGGGGTGAGAACAAAAGGACATACCCATGAAGCAAATGTTTGTCTTCACTCTTGTTTCTTATCCCAGATAGAGCCAAAAAAAATTGATGAGGCTCTAAAGGATGGAAGTTGGGTTGAAGCTATGCAAGAGGAGCTGCTTCAATTCAAAAGGCTAAAGGTTTGGAACCTATGTCCTCTTCCTCAAGGGAAGACTACCATAGAAACCAAATGGGTTTTTAGGAACAAGATGTATGATAGTGGACTTGTCATCAAAAACAAAGCAAGACTAGTTGTTCAAGGATATACTCAAGAAGAAGGAATTGACTATACATATGTTTTTGCTTCTGTGGCAAGACTTGAAGCTGTTAGAATATTCCTAGCTTTTACTGCATCCAAGAATTTCAAGGTCTACCAACTTGATGTCAATTGTGCTTTTCTTTATGGGGTGATTGATGAAGAGGTATATGTCAGACAACCACCTGGGTTTGCAGATCCTAATCATCCTGATTATGTCTACAGGCTTGATAAAGCTCTATATGGGCTGCACCAAGCACCAAGAAAGTGGTATGAGACTCTATCTCAGTATCTCTGTCAACATGGCTACAAAAGAGGTACTATAGATGGAACTCTCTTCATCAAAGAAACGAGAAATGACATAATGCTAGTTCAAGTATATGTAGATGACATTATCTTTGGGTCAACTAATCCAAAGCTCTGCAAAGACTTTGAGAAGCTGATGAAGGATAGGTTTGAAATGAGTGCCATGGGGGAACTCAATTTCTTTCTAGGAATTCAAGTGAAGCAAGTTGACAATGGCATCTTCATAAGTCAGTCAAAGTATGTACAGGACATACTTAAAAGGTTTAACATGACTGAATTTAAGGTTGCTAAGACACCCATAGCCAGAAATCACTCCCTTGGACCTGATCTTGAGGGGGAGTGTGTTGATGAACACCTTTATAGGGCAATGATTGGGTCTCTTATGTACCTCACAGCTAGCAGGCCAGATATCATGTTTGCTACATGCATTTGTGCAAGATATCAAGCCAACCTCAAAATGTCACATCTGGTCACTGTCAAAAAAATTTTGAGATATCTCAAAGGTGCTCCATCACTTGGCCTTTGGTATCTAAAGAATTCTGACTTTAATCTGTATGCTTATACAGATAATGACTATGGTGGTTGCAACATGACCGCAAAGTCTACATTGGGGGGATGTCAATCTCTTGGTGGAAGAGTAGTCTCTTGGCAATGCAAGAAACAATCCTGTGTGTCTGCATCAACTGCTGAGGCTTAATACATTGCTGCTGCAAGTTGCTGTGCTCAGGTGCTTTGGATTCAAAATCAGATACTAGACTATGGATTTAACTTTAAAGAGACTCCCATCCACATAGACAACAATAGTGCTATCTCCATCACAGAGAATACTGTGCAGCACTCAAGGACAAAGCACATTAACATCAGGTATCATTTGATTAGAGATAACTTTGAAAAGGGATTAATCAAACTAGTCAAAGTTAACACAAATGAACAATATGCTGATCTGTTCACCAAAGCTTTTGATGAGCATAGATTTAAATATCTTGTATCAGCTATTGGGATGATTAACTTTGAATAGATTTTTTTAAAACTTAATCATATTTATTTGTAAAACCTGTGTGTCCTAAGTTGTCTATTATATCACCTTCATAAGCCCTTTGTTTTCTTTGGAAGAAAAATCTTTTCAAAAGACTTTTCTTAGATTTTTGAAAATCTTGATCTCTTCGGAAGACTTTGAAATTATCTTCGGAAGTAGTTTATGTCTTAGTAAACAAATAATTGCTTCAGTAATTTTACCTTCGGAAGAAATTTCTGAATTATCTTCCGAAGCTTAAAATCAACTTAAGTACTTTGTGTGTTTTCATAGAACAAGTTTCTTCTGAATGCAATTTACCTTCGGAAGTATTTATTCTTCTTAGAATAAAAATCTCTGAGTGTAAAACTCTCTTCCGAAGCAAAATTTTCAAAAAACCTTTGAAATCTCTTCCGAAGCCAATTTGCCTTCGGAAGCTTTTTCTTCAGAACTTCCGAAGCAAATAACCTTCGGAAGATGTCTCGACTTCCAAGAAAGCTACTTTTTGAGCAAAAGTAAACTACTTTTCAGAGGTGGGACCGACATCCGGATTTCAAAGTTTATCCTCTTTCATTAACTTTGTCTCAAATCCTTTTCACATAAATGGCCAACGGTTCCCCCCTCTTTCACTATCTTCCTCTATTACACTATTCCTTAAACCTAAATTCTTCCAAACCGCCTTTTGTTCTTCATCTTTCTTCATCCTTAAGCTTCTAAAATGGCCAACCTAAACATCAGAAACAACCTAGATTTCTCCATGCAACTTCACAGGCAACATAACTAAGTTGCTCTGTTAAGCTCTGAGAAAGATGAAAGTTTCTCAGAGATTTGCCATTTCTTAGCTCTATCAAACTACTCCACCTCCCTAACCATTGATCCTACTCTCTATGAGGATCATCTACTTGAATTTTGGAAGACCTGCCAAGAGGTCATTATGGATGGGGAGAAGGCACTGTCTGCCACAATGCAAGGGAGGACAATCTTCATCACTCCGGCCATCATCAATACTCATTTGTAGCTGGATGATGAAGAAGGTGAGTTGTCCTTCCCAAAGGAAGCTGTAAATCATTCCTTTAAACAGATGGGCTATGAGGGAGATTTCTCTGTAAAGACCTTCAGGAAAGAGAAGGTCTCATCCCAGTGGAAATACCTGCTTCATGTGGTTATCCACATCTTGTCAAACAAGCATGGAGGGTGGGACCAGATTCTTGAGGATCTCTCCTTCCTAGTATATAGAATGGTTCAAGGGGTCAAGTTCAGGTACTCTCAATTTGTTTATACAAACTTGCTTGCTAACTTGGACTCCTTAGAGTATTATATGTTTCCTAGATATGTTCAACACATTCTCAACTGTGAACTGGGCTCACAGTGAGGGAAACAGATAATATTCTTAAATTGGGACAAATGATGCCCGACATCTTTAAAATTATGAAGAAGCCAACCGTAGGCTTCTCAGGGGTAGAAACAACCCTAGTCCCAAAAATGTTAGAGCTCATTGCTCAAGGTGACAACCTAGCAACACAAGCTAGTGTTGAACCCACACCTTCTACCTCTCAACCACCAAAAAGGCCCCAAGTCACCCTCACCTATCAAAGAAAATCCAAACGAACCCCTGCTCAAGCTATTGAGTCTGTGTAGGCCCCCATATACTCACCCATACAGGAGGAAGTGGACACTAGAGCTCCCACTTCCCCTAAGGAGCAAACTGTAAGGATTCCTGAAGTCTGATGCAATCCAAAACAGCTTAAGTGTCTCAGCAAACATGCACTAAGTACTGAAGTGAAGAATGCTTCGGAAGTTTTACACAAAGCATTAGAAAATACTCTAAGTGTAAAATCTTCCGAAGCCAAGACCAATATCTTCCGAAGCCAAACATGAAGTCTTCCGAAGCTTCAGAGACAAAGTCTTCCGAAGCCTCATCCTATGAAGACAGATTTCTTCCGAAGACTTTTAGTACACATGCTTTATTTGATGTACTGTTCCATAAAGCACCTTTTCCGCTGCATCTCTGTAAAGTCACCAACTTACATGAGTTGGTGAAAAGGGTCATGCTTTTGGTAACTGTACATTGAGGTCTTGAGTCTGTAACTTTCCACTTTATGTACTTTATCCTTTTTGTATTGTAAAAGGATGTGAGCTATGGCATGTCATAGTCACAAGGTCAAAAGGCAGATATGCCTTTTGATCCTACAATTGATTTTGTTAGTGTCTAGTCAATTGTATCCAGCTGGCCTTCAAAGTATGGCCGGCTGTAGGTTGTAGTATAAGTATTTCAAGTTCTTGTATCTTTTCTTAATGCTTTGTAACACTTGTAAGAGAACTTGAGAAAGCAATATACTGCCTCCTTGAAACCCAACTCTCTTGTTCTGTCTCTTTACTTACTTGTGTTCTTAGCTTCACCTTGGTTACCCAGTTCACTGTTTGATTAGAGCTTAGTTATTCTCCTCATTGTGTTGTTGTGTTGTAATTGTGGTTAAGCCCTTAAACGGTCCTGCAATTGGTATCAGAGCTTTCCAGGCTCTTGATATAAGATCTAACCATCTTAAGATCCCTCACAACACACAAAAGCTAAACTCTTCAAATGGCTGCCATCTCTAAGACTGATATGGAGACTGGAACCATGAACAAATCCCCACTGATCACTCTTGATGATTTTGACACCTGGTGCATGAGGATGGAAGGCTTCATCAGGTCTCTTGATTCAAGAATGTGGGAATCTGTTGAGAATGGACCTTTCATACCCAGCACCCCCTCTGCTACTGGTGCTGGTATGATTCCTAAAGATGTGGCCAACTACTCAGATGAAGATAGAAAAAGAGTAGAAATTGATAGGAAGGCCATGACTGCTCTTCAGACTGCTCTCCCAAACTCTGTATACAGAGGCTTTAAGAAGTGCAAGACAGCCAAACAGCTGTGGGATGCACTGAAGCTGATGTATGAAGGCTCCTCTGAAGCCAAGGAGAACAAGAAAGACCTTCTGAAGCAGCAGTTTGAAAATTTCACCTTCAAAGCAGGTGAGACCATGACTCAACAATACTTCAGGTATGTTGAGATTGTGGATACCCTAGTGGATGGAGGAGTTCCTCTTGAGAACAGGGACATTGTAAGGAAGTTCATGTCATCACTTCCTAGGCAATGGACACACTATTGTGTGGTGATCAAGAGGACTGAGAACCTTAAAACTCTTACTCTTACAGAGTTGTATGGGATTCTCAGTGGATACCAGATGGAGATGAACATGCAAGGTTCATCTGGCAACTCCAACAATCAAATGGGTTCAGCCCTTCATGTGGTTGAAAGGGACAGCATAGAACCTCAGCATCATCTCTTATGCTACCCTGACAACTCACAAAAGGGTCCTTTCATCACCTTCCCGGAGACACCAAGGGAGAACTTTACTCAAGGAAGCCCATTCCAAGAGACAAGTTCTTCTCAAGCCTTTGTGTCTGCAGATGAAAGCTGTGGGAATTATCTCTTCACTCTTGAAGACCTGGACTGTATCCATCCAGATGACCTGGAATACATGGAGATAGTTCAGCAGATGGCTCTTCTCACTCACAGAGCCAAGAAGTTCTACAAGAGGACAGGAAGAAGATTTCCAAGCAATGCTACCAGCAGCAAGTTTGGGCTGGATAAAAGCAAAGTTAAGTGTTACAACTGTAACCTTATGGGTCACTTTGCCAGGGAGTGTAAGGCACCTAAAACAAATGGGGGCCAAACACAACCCAGACCAAACTTTGCTGACAAAGCTCCTCAAGCTGAGAAGACAAAGCAACATGCTGCTGTTGCTGTTGAAGAAGGAGGCTTTGACTGGAGTTTTCAGGTGGAGGATGCTTCTCCAAACCAAGCACTGATGGCTGACCATGATGAAGCCAAGGTATTGGAACATCTCTGCTCCCCTGAATGCATTGCTAAAGTAAATAGATACAGGTCCTATAACCTAGAGATGAGATCTGATCTTGAGTCATTAAACATATTAAAATCTGATTTTAGAAAGTCTGAAAATGATTACAAGTTAAAGATAGAAGACTTGGAGAAAACCATTTCAGTACTAAAACATGAACATACAGATTTCAGAACTCAGATCCAAGATCTCATCACTAAGTTAACTGAGTGCCAGGCTGAGCTTGTGATCAGCAAAGCCAAGGCAGAGAAAAGTGTTCTTGAAGAAGAGACCTTCAAGAACATGATATCCTCATCCCTGCACAACAAGGTTTGTTATCAAAACAGACAGGGACTAGGATCAAATGAGATAGCTCCTCCACACACAATCTTGTCTGTAAGATCTCCTAGGTGTGGAACTTGTGAAGATGAGCTTCCTCTCATAGATCCTGTAAGTGAGGATGATGAAGAAGTGATAGTGAAGAATTCCTCTGAGAAGAGTGAAGAAGAGGATTCTCCAAGGGCCACTATCCTTCTGAGGAGAAGAAATCAACTGGGATGACCAAGTCCAAAAGAAAGAACTTGATCAGAAAGAGCAAAAGAAAAGCAAAGAAGGCTCAAGAAATCAAGGCTACTTTTGATGCTAAGCAGAAACAAGTTTTTATCTCTGCAGGTTTCAAAGTAGTAAGGACTGAAGACATCAACCAAGACTCCTTAGCTAAGAGTCATGGTTCTTGTTCAAATCATCTCAGTGCCAAGAAGAAGACTGATTTGCTGTGTACCACTGCTGCACAGCCTGGACCATCAAACTCCAAGAACAGTTCACAGCCCAAGGGAACTGTCTCAGCATCTACCAAGATGAAGATGGAGAGGGGATGTGACCAAAGTCAGTCTTGTTCTCAAAGGGAGACTTCTTTGAAGAAGATAATGTTATGTGTCATGTGTGAAAGTACTTCTCACATTGCTAAGGATTGCCCATACAATCCTAAAAGTACTGTCCACATGACTAAAACAAAGACTTCAAAGAGTCTCAAGAAATCTCAAGCTTCGGAAGGAAAGTCTGTTTCCTTCGGAAGCTCCAAATCAAAGAAGGAGGTAGGTGGAAAATTACCTTCGGAAGCAAAGTTGGTCTCGGAAGAAAGGAATTCTTCCGAAGCACTAAAGTCTGCTGCAGTGACTGTAGACTCTTCCGAAGGATCAGTCATCAAAACTTATGAAGTTCTAAAAGCTTCTAAGGTTTTGAAGGTCAAGTCCAAGACTCCAAAGGTGGTGTGGAAGTCTAAGAAAGACCAAATGACTGAGGTTTCTCCATCAACAACAGCTGAAGATCCCTATAGTACAACCATAGGATCTATTACTGTTGCATTACCTTCTTTTACTGTTAATGAGCCCAAGACAAGTAAGGCTTGGGTTTCCAAATGTAACTAATCATCTTCTCTGTGCAGGAACAGCTCAAGACCAACAGGAATGTCTGGATAATTGACAGTGGCTGTTCCAGGCACATGACTGGCAATAGGTCTCTACTCCACAATTTTGAGAGGATTGATGGAGGACCAGTTGCTTTTGGAGGAGATGAAGGTGGTTACATTTCTGGAAGGGGCAAGGTCACAAATGGTAAGCTCAGCATTGAAAGGTAAACTTTGTCAAGGAGCTTGGGTACAATCTTCTGAGTGTATCCCAATTTTGTGATCAGAGTCATAACATGCTCTTTACTGAGCATGAGTGCATTGTTCTCAAACCTGGTGTGGTCATTCCTCATGAGCATATCCTGCTCAGAGCCCCCAGGAAAGGGAACATGTACAAGATGGATTTGCAAGAAACATCTCCCTCAGGAGAAGTTTCATGCTTTCTATCTAAAGCAAATAGTGATGAGTCTTTCCTATGGCATAAAAGAATGTGCCATGTAAACTTTAAGAACATGAATAAATTAATTAAACATGATTGGTAACTGGAATGCCAAAGAAAGAGTTTACTAGTGATGATCATTGTGTGGCATGCCTGAAAGGGAAGCAACACAAAGTATCTCACAAGCCTAAGGAAAAGAACTCCATCACTACTCCCCTACACTTGTTACATATGGATCTCTTTGGCCCCACCAGTGTAATGAGTTTAGGAAGGACCTCTTATTGTCTGGTGATCACAGATGATTTTACAAGATTCACTTGGGTCTTCTTCCTTAGAACTAAGGATGAAACCCCTGAGATTCTGAAGAATTTCATCTTAAAAGTTGAGAATCAATGTGATCACAAGGTCAAAACCATAAGATGTGATCAAGGAACTGAATTCAAGAACCAAATCCTTGATGCATTTTGTGATGAAAAAGGTATTACAAGACAATATAGTGCTCCCAGGACTCCTCAGCAAAATGGAGTTGCTGAAAGGAGAAACAGGACACTTATTGAAGCTGCAAGAACTATGTTGTCTGACTCTAAACTGCCTATCACCTTCTGGGCAGAGCAGTTAATACTGCTTGCTATGTGCAAAACAGAGTTTTAGTAGTTAAGACACATGGTAAGACTCCTTATGAACTTTGGCACAAGAGGAAACCTTTCATTGGTTTTCTCAGGTCATTTGGATGTCCCTGCACCATCTTGAATACCAAAGATCAAATTGCCAAGTTTGCTGAGAAATCAGATGATGGACATTTCATTGGATACTCTTCTCAAGCTAAAGCTTATAGAGTATACAATCTCAGAACTAGAATTGTTGAGGAGTCAGCCAATGTGACTTTCAATGAGCACACTCCTTGTGTGGCTGGTTCTGGTCCGGATTGGCTGTTTGATCTTGATTTAGTTACCAACTGTTTTAACAAATCTTGTGAGCATGTTTCAGGATCTGCAGAAAATCTAAATACAGGTGATCCTGATCCAAGATTTGAGCTAGGAAGATCTTCAACTCATACATCTTCAGCTCCAGTTGGAACTACTTCAGCAAATGAGGTTTCTATCAGCACAACAATGACAAATTCAGCTGATACATCTGGCATGCCTTCAAATTCCAGCTCAGAGGCCTCTCAACCAGATAAAGAAACCTCACTTGTAGAAGACAACAATGGTGATGGTGATAGTGATCAGGAATTCCTTGATGCTAATAACCACACCATAGATGACAACATCAATGATGTCTCACACTCATTGGATCAAGTTAATCTTGATAAGTGTGATAATGTGGAGGGTGAATCTTCAGGACCAGATTTAAATTTCTCAAATTTAGATCTTTCCCAGCAACTTGCTGTGATCCCTCAGCTAAGGATCCACAAGTCTCACCCCACCACAAACATCATTGGAGATGTTGTCACAGGGGTAAGAACAAGAGGACAAACCCATGAAGCAAATGTTTGTCTTCACTCTTGTTTCTTATCCCAGATAGAGCCCAAGAAAGTTGATGAAGCTCTAAAGGATGGAAGTTGGGTTGAAGCTATGCAACAAGAGCTGCTTCAATTCAAAAGGCAGAAAGTTTGGAACCTTTGTCCTCTTCCTCATGGGAAGACTACCATTGGAACCAAATGGGTTTTTAGAAACAAGAAGGATGATAGGGGAATCATCATCAAGAACAAGGCAAGACTAGTTGTTCAAGGATACACACAAGAAGAAGGGATTGACTACACTGATGTCTTTGCTCCTGTAGCAAGACTAGAAGCTGTTAGGATATTCCTGGCATTTGCTGCATCCAAGAACTTCAAGGTCTACCAACTTGATGTAAAGTGTGCTTTCTTATATGGAGTGATTGATGAGGAGGTTTATGTCAAACAGCCACCTGGTTTTGTAGACCCTGATCATCCTGATTATGTCTGCAAGCTTGACAAAGCTCTTTATGGGCTGCATCAGGCACCCAGGAAGTGGTATGAGACACTATCTAAGTATCTCTGCAAGCATGGATACAGAAGAGGTACTATAGATGGAACCCTCTTCATCAAAGGACAGGGAAATGACTTATTGCTGGTTCAAGTATATGTTGATGACATCATCTTTGGTTCAACTAATCCAAAGCTCTGCAAAGACTTTGAGAAGCTGATGAAAGACAGATTTGAGATGAGTTCAATGGGAGAACTCAACTTCTTTCTGGGAATTCAAGTGAAGCAGGTTGAAGATGGCATCTTCATAAGTCAGTCAAAGTATGTTCAAGACATACTCAAGAGGTTCAATATGACTGATTGTAAGATTGCTAAGACACCCATAGCCAGAAACCACTCCCTTGGTCCAGATCTTGAGGGGGAGTGTGTAGATGAGCACTTATACAGGGCTATGATTGGGTCTCTTATGTATCTTACAGCTAGCAGGCCTGATATCATGTTTGCTACATGTATTTGTGCAAGATATCAAGCCAACCCTAAGATGTCTCACTTAATCACTGTGAAAAGGATTTTAAGATACCTCAAAGGTGCTTCAACACTTGGTCTATGGTATCCAAAGAATCCAAATTTCAATCTGTATGCCTATACAGACAGTGATTATGGTGGTTGCAATATGACTGCAAAGTCTACATCTGGGGGATGTCAATTCCTTGGTGGAAGGGTGGTCTCATGGCAATGCAAGAAACAATCCTGTGTGTCTGCATCAACTGCTGAGGCTGAATACATTGCTGCTGCAAGCTGCTGTGCTCAAGTGCTTTGGATTCAAAATCAGATGCTGGACTATGGATTTAACTTCAAAGAGACTCCTATCCACATAGACAACAATAGTGCTATCTCTATCACTGAGAACCCTGTGCAGCACTCAAGGACCAAACACATCAACATCAGGTATCATTTAATAAGAGATAACTATGAAAAAGGATTAATCAAACTAGTCAAAGTTCATACAGATGAACAATATGCTGATCTGTTCACCAAAGCTTTGATGAACAGAGATTTAAGTATCTGATATCAGCTATTGGGATGATTAACTTTGAGTAGACTTTTTATTAAAACTAATTCTAATTATTTCTTCTTAAAATATGTGTGTCCTAAGTTGTCTAGTTCATCACTTTCATAAGCTCATGTTTTCTTTGGATGTAAAATTCTTTTTGAAGACTTTCCTTAGATTCTTGAAAATTTCTGATACTTCGGAAGATAAAAATTTTATCTTCGGAAGAAAAACATGTCTTTAAAATAAATAACTGTCTAAGAGATTTTACCTTCGGAAGAAGTAAAGATTCATCTTCCGAAGCTTAAAATTCTTATCTCAGACACTTATCTATTTTCAAGAACCTTTTCCTTCCGAAGCAAAATTAACCTTCGGAAGCTTTGTTTATTTAATACAAAGCATTCAAAGGTTTATTTCTCTTCCGAAGCATAAATTATCAAGACTCTCAGGAAAATCTTCCGAAGCCATTTTAGCTTCGGAAGCTTTTGAAATCAAAACTTCCGAAGACAAATAAACTTCGGAAGCTTTTCGAATTCCAAGAAAACTACTTTTTGAGCAAAAGTAAACTACTTTTTCAGAGGTGGGACCGACTTTCGGATTTCAAAGTTTATCCTCTTTCATTAACTTTGGTTCAAATCCTTTTCATATAAATACCCAACGGTTCCCCCTCTTTCCCACTATCTTCCTCAATTCTACTGTTTCTCTAACCTAATTCTCTAAACCGCCTTTGCTTTCTACCTTTCTTCACCCTTAAGCTTCTAAAATGGCCAACCTTAACCGCAGAAACAACCCTGATTTCTCCATGCAACTACACAGGCAACATAATCAAGTTGCTCTGTTAAGCTCTGAGAAAGATGCAAGTTTCTCAGAGATTTGCCAATTCTTGACTCTATCAACTACTTCACCTCCCTGACCATTGATCCTCCTCTATATGAGGATCAGTTGCTTGAATTCTGGAAGACCTGCCAAGAGGTCATTATGGATGGGGAGAAGGCACTGTCTGCCACAGTGCAAGGAAGGACAGTCTTCATCACTCCGGCCATCATTAACAACATCTACAGCTGGATGATGAAGAAGGTGAGGTGTCCTTTCCAAAAGAAGCTGTAAATCATTCTTTTGAGCAGATGGGCTATGAAGGAGATTTCTCTGTAAAGACCTTTAGGAAAGGGAAGGTCTCATCCCAATGGAAATTCCTGCTCCATGTGGTTATCCACAGCTTGTCAAACAAGCATGGTGGATGGGACCAGATTCCTGAGGATCTCTCCTTCATTGTTCATGGAATGGTTCAAGGGGTCAAGTTCAGGTATTCACAATTTGTATATACTAATTTACTTGCAAACTTAGACTCCTTAGAGTATTACATGTTTCCTAGATATGTTCAACACATTCTCAACTGTGAACTGGGCTCACAGTTGAGGGAAACAGGTAATATTCTTAAATTGGGACAGATGAAGCCCGGCATCTTTAAAATAATGAAGAAGCCAACTGTAGGCTTCTCTGGGGTAGAAACAGCCCTAGTCCCAAAAATGTTAGAGCTCATTGCTCAAGGTGACAACCTAGCAACACAAGCTAGTGTTGAACCCACACCTCTTTTGTCCCTACCATTAAAAAGACCAGAAATCACCCTCACCTACCAAAGAAAATCCAAACGAACCCCTGCTCAGACTATTGAGTCTGTGCAGGCCCCCAAATACTCAACCTTACAGGAAGAAGTGGACACTAGAGCTCCCACTTCTCCTGAGGAGCAAACCACTCCCATTACTTCACCTATCAGGGCTGAGGTTCCTCAAGCTCACCCTGATGAGCTCAATAGCCCAACAACCTTAAGCCTTCACTCTGAGTCTCAACACTCAAGTGGACAACCTTCAGGGGACAGCTACCATCCCCAGCCTTTGGATCTCAACCAACCAATTCCCAACCTATCCTTTTACACTGATGAAGACTTAGGATTCAGTGAGTACCATGAATCTCTCTTCTCCTCCCCTACTCAAAGAGAGATGAGTACCTCTGACTCTCCTCAGTCTATCCCCCATCAGTCACCTGTCACTGAGGTGGACACTTCTGAACCTGTTCAGGATGTCCATATGGAAGAGGCTCTCACTTTTGAAAGTGATTACATCATTAAGACCTCAACCATGGCAACTCAGCCCATTGGCATCTCAACTGAGGCTGCCAGTGAGCAGAGGAAAACCAGCAGCCAAGAAACTCAAGCTGGTGGTGAGAGAGAGGACTTTGGTCCAATCATCTCATCCCCCAATGAATCTTCTGATGAAGATGAGGGGAATTTGAGGCTAAAGGTGCAAAAACTGTCAAAAACATGCACCTACTTAGTCTCTAAGGTTAGTCACTTGGAATCTCAGGTGACTACCTTACAAAACAGGGTCAATGATCAGCAACTCCAGATTTCATATCTGCAGGAAAAACTAGCTGGGAGACCTTTAAGAAGAGCTCAACCAGGAACACAAGAACCTGTGGAAGTGATTGACTTATCCTCCAGCTCACCTATGCAAGTGGGTGATGCTACCAAAAAGGGGGAGAAAGTTGTTACAACCACAGAACCTGGGAGTTCTTCAGAGAGAATGGACATAGAGGACTCACCATCCTCACTTGCTGTTGTGCATTCTCAGCAACTTCCTCAAGTTCACATTAATGTGGACTCTATAGACTCTCTCATCAGGAGTCGATTTGAGGAAGGCATACCAAGGGCTGTCTCATCTCCACCACTGGGAACTAACAATCAAATCATAAGGTGGAGGTATGATGATGACAGAAGAGCCCTCATACTTCAAAGAGTTCAAGGCCAACAAGAAGTTTTTCAATTCCAAAGCCTGAGCTTTTATGAAAGACTGGATTTAGTCAACCTACCACTTGTCAATCCAAGAATTCAAGACAAGCTGATAGGCTGGCTCAAAGAATCCAAGACAGGATCATGGCAGAGTTTTCTCTAAGAAGGAGACTTAGGGAATCAGGCAATGTCATCGGTCAACTGGATGTTGAGGTGGACCCTAAGATTAGTTTCATAGGGGAAACCTTGACTGAAGGCCCAGTGACAGAACCTGAGACCCCTGTCTCATCATCAACAACTGCTGCTGAGGTCCAAACTCCATCTGAGACACCTGCTGGTGAAGGTGTTTCTCAGCCTCTCTCTGGCCAGAGCATGGAAGCTACTCCAAGCAATGAAGGCCAAGCTTCAATCCTCCCTGAGTCACAAAGGTCTGTTGGTGACAAAGGGAAAAGGATAATGACTCCTGAGGAAATTGAGGAGGAAGAGAGAGAGAGGAAAAGGAGACTAAGGGGAGAAAGTTCCACTGGGTCATCTAGCTTCATGCAAGCTGCAATCAGGGCTGCCCCCAGACCAAATACTCAGGATGATGAGTTAAGGGCAGTCAGGATTACCTACTTACAGACCAGGAACTATGATATTGATGAGATCATCTCCCTCCTCTTAGAAGAACTGAATGAACTGGCTGACAGAGAAGTGTCAAGAGAGTTGAAGGAGAAAGAGGATGCAATGATACTTCTCCAACTCAAAGAGGAGAAGAGACAGAAAAGACTCTACAAGCATGCTCCTACTCTCTCACCAGTTCAAGAAAGTCCTGCACAAGAAGATGTGGTTCCACAAGAACCTCAGGTAGATAAAGAGGAAGATAGGATCAAAATGATCAACTACCTGAGTGCCACAGGCTTCTATCAGGCAGATGCACTTCTCCCTTTATCCTATGACTTCATTGAGTTTGAGTATTTAAAGCAACTTGAACTTGAGTTAGTCAAGGAAAGAAAGACAACCAAAAGGAAACTAAGGGAAGAAGCTGCAAAGTCAAGGGCCACCATTCAAAAGAATGCAAAGAAGTCTGCTGACAGACAAAGAATGGTGAGCTTCTTGAAGCTGTATGGATTCTCCGGAAGGAGACTTGGCCCCATGGCTCTATCCACTATGGATGAGCATATTAGGGTGATCAAGCAGAAGATTAAGAGTGGAGAACTTATTGACTTGCACTCTCTTCCAAGTCAAGTCCCACCTGAAGTGGAGGTCAAGTTTGAACAACCAGAGACACCTCAAACAGCACCTCCAGCTGAGCCCCAGCAAGCTTCATCTTCTGATCCTAGGCAGGGTCAAACTCCCTCTCCTTCTGAACCTGTGAGGGAGGAACACCCAACTGAGAAAGACACTGATGATCAACATGGTGCTGCAGACCAGTCTTCTCAGTTAAAGACAACCAAGAGGAAGAAGAGGATGGCTTCTAAACCAAAGACAAAGAAGAAGAAGCCAAAGTCATCTACCTCTGCACCTCAGGCTGAATCAGATCAACCTGAGGAAGTGCATGATGAGGCAGCCCAATCAACTCCTATTCAAGTGGCTCCTCTAACTAGTGAGACACCCATCTTATCCTGGACATACTCCACCAATCCAGAGAGATGGACTGTTATAAGAGATCAAGGTGTTGAGAATGTCTACTCATGGCAAGACATAATCAACTTACCTCTGCATGATCTCTTTGAGATGAGAAGATACTATGAAAGTCTTGATGATCCTGACCATCTCATGAAGAAAGGAATGGTCCTGATTGTACTGAAGACTACCAACATTTGAAGATCTTCTAAGTGTTTTGGTAGCATCAGCCTAGGGGGAGTTTGTAAGGATTCCTGAAGTCTGATGCAATCCAAAACAGCTTAAGTGTCTCAGCAAACATGCACTAAGTACTGAAGTGAAGAATGCTTCGGAAGTTTTACACAAAGCATTAGAAAATACTCTAAGTGTAAAATCTTCCGAAGCCAAGACCAATATCTTCCGAAGCCAAACATGAAGTCTTCCGAAGCTTCAGAGACAAAGTCTTCCGAAGCCTCATCCTATGAAGACAGATTTCTTCCGAAGACTTTTAGTACACATGCTTTATCTGATGTACTGTTCCATAAAGCACCTTTTCCGTTGCATCTCTGTAAAGTCACCAACTTACATGAGTTGGTGAAAAGGGTCATGCTTTTGGTAACTGTACATTGAGGTCTTGAGTCTGTAACTTTCCACTTTATGTACTTTATCCTTTTTGTATTGTAAAAGGATGTGAGCTATGGCATGTCATAGTCACAAGGTCAAAAGGCAGATATGCCTTTTGATCCTACAATTGATTTTGTTAGTGTCTAGTCAATTGTATCCAGCTGGCCTTCAAAGTATGGCCGGCTGTAGGTTGTAGTATAAGTATTTCAAGTTCTTGTATCTTTTCTTAATGCTTTGTAACACTTGTAAGAGAACTTGAGAAAGCAATATACTGCCTCCTTGAAACCCAACTCTCTTGTTCTGTCTCTTTACTTACTTGTGTTCTTAGCTTCACCTTGGTTACCCAGTTCACTGTTTGATTAGAGCTTAGTTATTCTCCTCATTGTGTTGTTGTGTTGTAATTGTGGTTAAGCCCTTAAACGGTCCTGCACAAACCACTCCCATCTCTTCAACAATCAGGGCTGAGGTTCCTCATACTCACCCTGATGAGCTCACAAGCCCAACTGCCTTAAGCCTTCACTCTGAGTCTCAACACTCAAATGAACAACCTTCAGGGGACAGTTACCATCCCCAGCCATTAGACTTAAATCAACCCATTCCCAACCTCTCATTCTATACTGATGAAGACTTCGGTTTCAATGGGTACCATGAGTCTCTCTACTCCTCTCCTACTCAAAGAGAGATGAGTACTACTGAGTCTCCTTTATCTAGCCCATATCAGTCACCTATAACTGAGGTGGATACTTCTGAACCTGTTCAGGATATTCATATGGAAGAGGCTCTCACTTCTGCAAGTGATTACATCATTAAGACCTCAACCATGACAACTCAGCCCATTGACACCTCAACTAAGAATGTCAATGTGCAGAGGAAATCCAGCAGCCAAGAACCTGAAGCTGGTGGTGAGAGAGAGGACTTTGGTCTAATCATCTCATCCTCCAATGATTCTTCTGATGAAGAAGAGGGGAATCTGAGACTAAAGGTGCAAAAACTGACAAAAACATGCTCCTATTTAGTCTCTAAGGTTAGTCACCTTGAATCTCAGGTGACTACCTTGCATAATAGGGTCAATGATCAGCAACTTGAGATATCTTATCTCAGGTAAAAACTAGCTGGGAGACCTTTAAGAAGAGCTCAACCAGGAACACAAGAACCTGTGAATGTGGTTGACTTAACCTCTAGCTCACCTATGCAAAAGGGTGATGCTACCAAAAAGGAGGAGAAAGTCATTATAGTCACAAAACCTGGGAGTTCTTTAGGGAGTATGGACATTGAGGATTCACCATCCTCACTTGTAACTATGCATACTCAGCAATTTCCTCAAGTTCACATTAATGTGGACATAATTCACTCTGTTATTAGGAGTCTCTTTGAGGAAGGCATTCCAAGGGCTGTGTCATCTCCACCTCAAGGAACTTCAAACTACATTATTGGGTGGAGGTATGATGCTGATAGAAGAGCCCTCATTCTTCACAGAGTTCAAGGACAGCAAGAAGTGTTCAATTTTCAGACCTTGGACTACTATAAAGGTCTTGACCTGCTCAACATGCCACTTGTCAACCCAAGCAAATCAAGACAAGCTGACAGGTTAGCACTCGGGATTCAAGACAGAATTACTGAAGAGTTCAGCCTTAGAAGGAGACAAAGACAATCAGGTAATGTCATTGGTCAACTGGATGCTGAGGCAGACCCTGAGATTAGCTTCAAAGGAAAAAACTTGGTTGAAGACCCAGTGATAGAGTCTGAGAGCTTTGTCACACCAACAACTGCTTCAGAAATTCATTCCCTCAGTGAAACACCTGCTGGTGAAGGTGTCTCACAGTCTCTCTCTGGCCAGAGCTTGGATGCTACACCAAGCAATGAAGGCCAAACCTCTATCCACCCTGAGTCACAAAGGTCTGTGGGTGACAAAGGGAAAAGGATCTTGACTCCTGAGGAGATTGAGGTGGAGGAGAGAGAGAGGAAGAGGAAGCTAAAGGGAAAAAGTTCCTCTGGGTCTTCAGGATATATGCAAGCTGCAATCAGGGCTGCCCCCAGACCAAACACTCAAGAAGATGAGTTGAGGGCAGTCAGGATTACTTACCTGCAGACCAGGAACTATGACATAGATGAGATTATATCTCTCCCCTTAGAGCAATTAAATGAACTGGCTGACATTGAAGTGTCAAGAGAGATGAAGGAAAAAGAGGATGCAAGATTACTTCTCCAATTCAAAGAAGAGAAGAGACAGAAAAGATTATACAAGCATGCTCCAACTCTCTCCCCAGTTCAGGAAAGTCCTGTGCAAGAGGATGTGGTTGCTACACAAGAACCTCAGGTAGACAAGGAAACAGATAGGCAAAACATGATCAACTACCTAAATGCCACAGGTCTCTACCAGGCATCTACACTTCTTCCCTTGCCCTTTGAGTACATTAAGTTTGAGTATCTCAAACAGCTTGAACTTCAAGTGCTCAAAGAACAAAAGGCAACAAAGAGAAAGATGAGGGAAGATGCTGCAAAGTCAAGAGCTATCATCCAAAAGAGTATGAAAAAGTCTACTGACAGACAAAGGATGATGAGCTTCTTGAAGCTGTATGGATTCTCTGGAAGGAGACTTGGCCCTATGTCTCTATCCACAATGGATGAGCATATCAGGGTAATCAAGCAGAAGATCAAGAGTGGAGAGCTAATTGACTTATATTCTCCTCCAAGTCAAATCCCACCTGAAGTGGAGGTTAAGGTTGAACAACCTGAGACAACATAACCTGGACCTCCTGCTGAGCCTCTGCAAGCTTCATCTTCTGATCCACAACAGGGTCAAACTTTCTCTCCTTCTGAACTTGTGAGGGAGGAACACCCAACTGAGAAAGACAAGGATGATCAACAAGGTGCTGCAGACCAGTCTTCTCAGTTAAAGTCTTCTAAGAGGAAGAAGAGAATGGCTTCTAAACCAAAGTCTAAGAAGAAGAAGCCTGAATCATCCACCTCTACACCTCAGGCTGAGTCAGATCAACATGAGGAAGTTCATGAAGAGGAAGCCCAATGAACTCCAATTCAAGTGGCTCATCTTGCAGCTGAGACACCCATCTTATCCTGGACCTTCACTACTAATCCAGAGAGATGGCATGTGATCAGAGATCAAGGTGTTGAGAATGTCTATACATGGCAAGACATAATCAACTTACCTCTGCATGATCTCTTTGAGATGAGAAGATATTATGAGAGTCTAAATGATCCTGACCATCTAATGAAGAAGGGTATGGTCATCATTGTGTTGAAGACTACAAACATCTGAAGATCTTCTAAATGTTTTGGTAGCATCAGCCTAGGGGGAGTTTGTAAGGATTCCTATAAGTCTGATGCAGCCAAAACATCCAAAGTCTCTCTGCAAGCATGCACTAAAGAACTGAAGTAGAAATGCTTCGGAAGTTTTACACCATGCACTAGAAATATTCTAAGTGTAAAATCTTCCGAAGCCAAGACCAATATCTTCCGAAGCCAAAAGTGAAGTCTTCCGAAGCTTCAAAGACAAAGTCTTTCGAAGCCAAAGAGTGAAGACAGATTTCTTTTGAAGACTTTTAGAGATATGCCTTTATCTGATGTACTTTACCATAAAGCTGGACCACCTTTCCGCTGCAACTATGTAAAGTCACCAACTTACATGAGTTGGTAAAAGGTCCATGCTTTTGGTAACTGTACATTGAGGTCTTGAGTCCATGCTTTCTACTTTATGTACTTTTATCCTTTTTGTAATATATTAGGATGTGAGCTATGGCATGTCATAGTCACTTGTCAAAAGGCAAATATGCCTTTTGACTCTACATTTGATTTTGTAGTTGTCTAGTCAATTGTATCCAGCTGACCTTCAAAGTATGGCCGGCTGTAGGATGTAGTATAAAGTATCTCAAGTACTTGTAACTTTCTATCGATGCTTTGTAACTTGTAATAGAACTTGAGAAGCAATATACAGCATTCTTGAAAACCAAATACTTGTGTTGTTTTTGCAATCTTGTTCTGTCTCACAATTACTTGTGTTCTTAGCATCTTTCATTAAACAAGTTAACCAGTTCCCTATTTGATCTGTTAAACAAGTTAACAAGATTACTTGTGTTTTTGCAATCTTGTTCTGTCTCACAATTACTTGTGTTCTTAGCATCTTTCATTAAACAAGTTAACCAGTTCCCTATTTGATCTGTTAAGTGTTCTAAGCAACTCTCCTCATTGTGTTGTTGTGTTGTAAGTGCATACCCTTCACCGGTCCTGCAGTACACATTGGCGAAGCTTAGTGAGGACAGGGGGCTCTTTGTTATTCGTAGTTGGTTGTTCATATTTCAGGTTTATTCTGTTAGTAAACAATCGATAAAGATGTACAATATGTTTATAGTTTATTGACTAACTTATTGATTAATTAATTGGTCAGTTATTTAATTAGCCTTAATACATTATGTTTTGAAGCAAAAGTAGATGTTTGGTTAAAATATACATATATTCGTGTGGACTTCAACAAGATAAAAATAAATAAAATTGAAAATTATTAAGCCTTATATATTAATTTTAAGACCATAGAGGCATTGTATATTAAAATACACTTTGGGTCCATGTTAAAAGAAGTGTACACCAGTTATGGTGTCTTTGAATACATATGCACGAACTATCAAATTTTAATATGGTATGTCTATTGTTTAAACCGCTAGAGAAAAACCTTGAGAGTTTGAAACATATAGTATTTCTACTTGGACCAAGGTATATTAATGGTTGTGAAAACATGTGTACATCAGATAAATTTTAGAAAAAGCTTTCAAAATACTTATGCATATGATTTATATAGGTAGAATGGTTAATTACTATATGTTGGGTCGGGTTACTAGGGTGGTTTTTTGTATATACTAAACGGTTGTCATTGTATGATATGTCATGATGCTTTTGGATATCATACTACATGGAATGATCTAGATACTAGACCATGGACACCTAAGACATGCATAAATTAAGGTTCTAAAAAGATTAATTAAAGATAAAGAAACGAGAATATATGAAAGAAGAAAGAACATGAGTTACTTGGAGATTAAACACTTAACGATGATATGTTGTATGGATGACACGTCATGTTTGTTATGGTCTTATTTCCACCATTTGGGGATGGGTGTGGTTCCACCATGTATGTTTGGAGTGTTATGTGACAACTATTGTTAAACACATGTAACCAAGTCACAACGTGTGAAATATTCTCACCTCTAACATCCACACAAAGATGCCGATACATTGACTTAGTGCTCCTTTACTTAGTTAGATACAGTGGTGAAGGCTGATAAAATGTAAAGAAAATAATAAAAATGTTGCTTAAAGTAATAGACACAACTTTAGTATGACATTTATGCTTATATCAACTTTCATAAACCACATTCATACCGAAATAAAAAAGATTTATAGAGATGATCAGAAATTATTTTTTAAGATAAGATGTTTTACCTAATTTATAATTAAGACAATTTCTTACTCAATCTTTTAGTTAACATGAGTTGTAAAAACTCGACGCGCCTCAAAGATTAGTAAAAACTATCAGGCCTGTGGATCGTAAGGTTAGAGAGAGA
>CM046032.1:32786067-33088567 GCA_025215565.1 Flaveria ramosissima
GCTTCTCAAGTTTTTTCTACCAGTGTTACTAAGCATATCTAAGATACAAAGACTTGAGATACTTTATACTACATCCTACAGCCGGCCATACTTGAAAAGCCAGCTGGAAACATTAATCTAGACAACAAGATCAATATAGAGTCAAAAGACAGATTTGCCTTTTGACTAGTGACTATGACATGTCATAGCTCACATCCTAATATATTACAAAAAGAAAAAAAGTACATAAAGTAGAAAGTTACAGACTCAAGACCTCAATGTATAGTTGCAAAAAGCATAGACCTTTCACCAACTTGTATAAGTTGGTGAGTCTTCAGAGTTGCAGCGGAAAGTGGTTCAGCTTTATGCAAAAGTACATCAGAGAAATCATGTTATTCAAAGTATTCGGAAAAAATCTGTCTTCACTTCATTGGCTTCAGAAGACTTTGTCTTTGAAGCTTCGAAAGACTTCACTTTTAGCTTCGGAAGATTTCATACTTAGAATATTTTCTTGTGCAAAGTAAAAAAACTTCTGAAGCAATTTCTACTAAATACCAAGTGCATGCATGTAGGAAGCACTTGGGTTGTTTTAGATGCAACATCCTTTCTATAAGCCTTACAGATGTGTTAAAAAAACATCTAGGCGGCATAATCAAAAAAATGAATCAATGTATTAGGATATTATGATCAATAAAACGTTAAGACCGACAAGTAAAACCTCAAACAAATTTTATATATTTTTATCATCACCCTTTTCAAAAGTGTTCTGTAAAAATTTACTCGTTCATATGATTTAAATATTAATAATAAACTTAATACATAGAAATCAGAATGCAAGCTACATGAAATTAATTAGGAAAATCTTAAAACATCGACACTAATGAGTAAATCTTGAAACAAATTATATATATTTTGATCATCACTTTTGTTAAAGTTAGGTTTATAAAAATTTGTATCATAATCGATAATAAACTAAATACATAGAAATTAGAATGCTAGTCAGTGTGATGTTATTTAGATGCTTTTGTTCTTTTTACAATGTAAATTTAATAAAATGTATCATATCATATGATTTTTATAATTATATGATTGTGAAAAGCATCTGAATTACACCATGTGATATGCTTTCTAATTTCTATGAATTAAGTTTATTATTGATATATGAATCATAAAATACAATCATTTTTTATAAAACTTGTCACACCCTCAAAATCCACGTGCGGAATTTTACCGCGAGGCGTGTGAACAAACTAGGATCACAGTCAATAGTTACTCAGAACGACTCTATATGCCACATTTAATATAAAACCAACCAAAGTTCAAACTTTAAAACCATGCGGAAGCGTTTTGTAAATAAGACAAACCCAAAGTATAAAAATGCATAACATGGCAAAACACGCGCCAACCCAAATGATTAAACACTCATAAATAAAAACCAACAAAGATGTCTTTAAAATAGAGTCTTAGAATGCATGATGGACCCATGTAGTGCTCCTAATGGCAAGCGAAGTTAACGACCTGAGAATAGCATACTAAAATGTCAACACAATGGTTGGTGAGTTCAAGAGTTTGCGTTTATCATAAATATTAACAATTGTATAACATAAGAAGTGCATTGAAATAGATAGCTAGTCTATATTCACATGTATTAACCATAGTGATTTGCGATCGAAGCTGACTGTGTTGCGTTATTGCCTCCCGTCACGACTTACCAGGTCGTGACGAATGTTTGTGTATAGGACAATATTGCACCCGCTCAACCTCTAGTCTCACGGGTGGGGCTTGTCAAACCCAGTAGTACTACCCAAGATTCCCCGCTAGTTACCATTATTAACGATCCGAAAGTATGAGGACTTTCCATGGTATTAAGCACTATGTTAATACATACATAACTTATAATAATCATAAAATAGCGTTTGAGTACGAGTATGCTACCTCCCCCAGAAGAAGGTTTATAAAATAAAGGGGCATGAACTCACCTGGTGTGTAATGATAATGAATAAAGAGACTCGTGATAGGTGCAAAGACAACCCTTCAAAGGTTACCTAGAACACACAAGTACATAAGTATGTGTACACAGAGAAACTTAATAATTCTAGATTAACCTAGTTGACCCGTTTGACCCGTTGGTGACATATTAGTTGAAATATAGTTCATTCATATATGACAACTTAACATACAAGAGTATCATGCAATTTATCCATTTGTATCACATTATCAACCTAGGTTCTACCTAAGTCATCATGCCACATTAGATCATCATACACTTATGAAAATCTCAAACACTCAACATGCTTAATATATATATAAATACATCACAACAAATAATTCATACGCGAAGACTAATCATGCACCACATGCCATGTGAAGCCACTCACGACTTCACATCCTCAACTCTTCCAATCCTACTCAGTAGGGGCCTCAGATTCGCACGCGTGTATGACAATCATAATCACATTCATTCATTTAGTTCATTTCAACCAACATACACAGTGACCATCAATTCCAATCCCAAACATGATCTCCTAATCACTAACCATAATTCATCATCATGTATGATCATCAAAACCTATACTTCTTACATGATCAATCAAGCATCCATACAACTCAATTACACCTTTTATCACAACAAACATCATCAACAATCATTCTAACATGATCTTAACATCACAAGCATACCCAATTCATCACATCCAAAGTTCTACAAAAATAAAGTTTCCTTTTTGGGAAAGAAACACCCAAAAGTGATCTAGCATCCAATTCCACCATAATTTCAACAATTTTATACCTAATCAAGTTCATAGCATTCATTCTAACATGTTAATCACCACCAAAACATCCAAATTCCCAAACATCATACACAAAAGTTTCTACTTTTAGTAAGTCATGATCAAGACCTCAAATTCTTGGATTTTCTTGTCAATTCAATTAAACTAACATCTAAGCATTGCATCTAACATCTTAGCATCATCAGATCATGTAATCCAAGAACAAAAATTTTCCTCTTATGGCAATGTATGAACTAGATGATCAAACCATATATTTCTTGCATAATCAACATCATTCAACATTCATACAACCTAACTAACATCATATTAACATCTAACAATCATCAATTTCATGTTATCATCATCAATTTTCGGATTAGGGTTCATCTTGAATCAAAATCTATGAACAACATGATAAAACATACCTTTAAACGTGTAGAATCAAGAATTGGACTTGCTAACACTATGGAACACTTGGAACTTGATCAAAATCCGAATGTTTGTGTGTGTTGAAGCTTGAATTCGCAATGTGGAGGTGTGGGGATGGGGTTTGCGGCCGAAATTGGGGTTTGGGGGGATTAGGGTTGTATTTTAGGTAAGTTTTGTTAAAAGATAGTTACAACTTAAACCCCTTGATTTTTATTTTATAAAAACCAATCTTTTTAACACTTTTTAAATAATTTTAACAACTAATTATAAGTATTATCAACCAATAATAATAATCATCAACATTTGCAATAATTCACACAACACACGAAATATATATATTACACGTAGTCACGTTATCGCGTAAAATTCACGAAACAATTATTTAAAATTCTATAAATTCATGAATCACACAATCACAACTAACAATCAACATTATTAATTAGATTATCATTGTTTATCATAGATTATTATTATTGAGTCACCAACGTTCAACGACAACTAGTGTGTGCTCACGACACGTGTATGCAAGACCTAACGGAACTAATGGAGTTTGGTAATGGAAAATTACCGGATGTCACATTATCCCCATGTTGAAAGAATTTTCGTCCCGAAAATTATGTTACATGGTTGTGCTACATCCCTGGTTTACTGCATTGGCATAACGAAATCGAGTGAGTTGTCACATCATCCCCATGTTGAAATAAATTTCGTCCCGAAATTTAATCAGTACCTTCCCCGACTGTTGTCGTCGTTTCGAATAGATGAGGATACTTAAGCTTCATTTGATCCTCGCGTTCCCACGTGAATTCCGGTCCACGTTTTGAGTTCCAACGAACTTTGACTATAGGTATCTTACTTTGTTTAAGAGTCTTGACCTCACGATCCATTACTTCAACCGGTTCCTCAAAAAATCGTAGTTGGTCATCTACTTGTACTTCCTCGAGTGGTACAACTAGTGTCTCGTCAGATAGACACTTCTTTATATTCGAAACGTGAAATACGTTGTGAACGCCACTCAATGAATCAGGTAAGTCCAATCGATACGCCACCAGACCTATTCTTTCTAGAATCTCAAATGGTCCAACGTATCTTGGATTAAGCTTGCCTCTTTTGCCAAACCAAATCACACCTTTCCACGGTGAGACTTTTAGCAACACTTTGTCACCGATTTGAAACTCCAAATGTTTCTGTCGTTTGTCTACGTAACTCTTCTGTCTGTCTCGCGCTGCTGCCATGCGGTTTCGTATCTATACTATCTTCTCAGTGGTATCATGTATCAACTCCGGACTAGTTAACTGACTATCACCAACTTCCGCCCAACAAACTGGTGATCTAAATTTTCGCCCATATAATGCCTCAAATGGTGCTGCCTTGATGCTAGTATGATAACTATTGTTATACGAAAACTCAACCGACGGTAAATGAACTTCCTAATTATTCATCGATCACACAAGCTCGTAACATATCTTCCAAAGTTTGAATAGTACGTTCACTATGCCCATCGGTCTGCGGATGATAGGCAGTGTTCATATCTAGACGTGTACCTAATGATTTCTGTAATGATTGTCAGAAATGAGACGCAAAACGAGCATCCCGATCAGAAATAATCGAGATCGGCACACCATGTCTCGAAACTACCTCCTTAAAATAAATTCGAGTTAACTTGTCCATCTTATTAGTCTCCTTGATCGCCAAGAAGTGAGCGGAGTTAGTGAGTCGATCCACGATCACCTATATCGTGTCACAACCACTAGGAGTTCTGGGCAACTTAGTAATAAAGTCCATGGAAATCTGTTCCCACTTTCACAAGGGGATCTCAGGTTGTTGTAGTAATCCAGATGGTTTCTGATATTCTACTTTAACCTTAAAACAGGTCAGACACTTGCTCACGTATGACACACGCCGAAAATCGCAGCGGAAGGTCGCGTGGCGTGGTGGTAACGGAAGTTGGAGTTAATCCAACTTTTATAGTCAAACGTGTTCAACAATAACGCCAATTATGAAAATCATATAACTAACATCATAAAAGGGATTATAACAGTATTTTATTAGCAAAAGTTGAACAACTCGAAATTTGACACGTAATACTGTTTTTATTTCATGAACATAATATTATTTAAAGACGTTTGAAACGTTTGACCCTCCAAAGACATAGTTCTGGAATTCCACATAGAGCTCACCTATAACCCTGAAAAGCATGAAGGGTAATAAAGTCAACATAAAGTTGGTGAGCTTTCGAGGTTTTTAAGTCTTGCAAACATTCATTTTGAAAATAATATGATGAAACAAGGCATAATATATTCCACATAGACTAGCTAGGTACTATGATAAATTCAGGTCATAAGTCCATAATCAAACCAAGAAACACGTTGTTGCCCCTCAACTATCCAGACATATAAACTCCCTCGCCACAACCTGACCAGCGCGACTGGTCGCGAGAGCGGGCCATTCTGTCACACCCCAACCTTGACGGCGGAAACGTCGAGGAGTGAGAGTTAAGATCGTTCACAACCACATAACGCTATTAATAATCCAAATATAATTTAAACATAAGTGTGACATCCGTCACTTTAAGGTCCGTCAATTAACGTGAATGTCCGTTATCTATTCTATGTTGGTCATTCCTCATCTTTATTTGACTCTTTATGTGGATATCATGTGAGCAATATTATCGTTGTGTGTGTACTCGTTATAACCATGTGATGACCTCAAAAAGACCTTTAAAACTTTCATTTTCGAAAACGTTAAATATATCATTTTATAAATATAATAAATGTTTTAATATAACCATTTCTTAAGTCATAATAACATTAAATGAACTTTTGCAAATAATATAAAACACCTAACAAAGTCGTTTTTCAACCGAACAAAATTTGGGAAAACTCGGGGGTTAAGTGCAGGGACTAAACTTGTAATTTTGCAAACTTGGGCTAGGTATAAATACCCCTTATCAGCCCTAGAAAACCCATTTCACCATCTTCTTCATCCTCATCTTCTTCACACACCAAATCTCCATTTTTGCACCAAATCCAACCCGAGAGGCCTTGTTTTCTTCATCTTGACACCGTCTACAGCCTAGACTACTTCTTTCTAGCAGGTAGTTGTCTTTGGTTGTCCGTTTTCTAGCCTTTTCGCGGCTGTCCAAACTAGGGTTTCGGGTGTTCGGGTTCAACCCGAACATACAAGGTCGTATGGGTGCGTGTGAGGTCTCTTTGCTTGTGTTTTATGCTTGTGTATGTTTGTTGAGTGTTTCTGGAGGTCCTTGTGGTGTAAAACCCGTGTTTAGAGCAGCTCGGGGGCTGCTCATCCCGACCACAGTCGCGATTCTGCAGATCAGGCGACTGGGTCATCCATGCGATTGAGCCGTGCGACTGAGTGGGGCGTGCGACTGGATCATGCGTTTGAGTCAATCGCGCGACTGAGTTGTGCGACTAGGCATGTCGTGCGACTGAGTTGTGCGACTGAGTGTTTGTGTGCGATTGAATCATGCGTGCGATTGAGTGAATGCGATTGAGTCATGCGATTGAGTGATTGTGTGCGATTGAGTCAGGTGACCGACTGAATGTGTGCGAATGAATGTGGTTCGCACGACTGGAGTCCAATCGCACGAATGAAGGTTCAGTCGTACGAAAGTAGCTAATTCGCACGATTGAAGGTTGATTCGTGCGCATGGAAGTTGAGTCGTGCGATTGGGTGGTTGTGTGGTACGACTGAAGGCCAATCATACGAATGAAGGCTCAATCGTACGAATGAAGCTGATTCGCACGATTGAGGGTTGATTCGCACGAAAGGAGGTTGAGTCGTGCGTCTGACCTTGTTATGCGACTGAATTTGTTGTGTTTGACCCCTTGTGCGTGGTGTGAGTATGTCAATGTGGTGTCGAGGTAACACTAACACAATAATGCCATTGTTCGGCCACAAAGATTAAAGTCAACGTGAGAAAGGGCACAGAAACTATTTTGGGCAAATTTAACTAACGCTTTACAGCGACCAAATTGACTTATAACTATTGACGCTTATTCAATGCTTCTTCAATAACAACAATACTTTTACTTAAACATCATCATTAGTGGTGACAATGTCTTGTACTTGGATCTATATAAGGTCTAGTACGTGTGTCAGTCTATGTGTGTTGTGCACGACCCAACCGATACGACCCGAACCGACCCATCATTATTACGCGCTTATACATATATCATATCATTAATGCTATACAATAACTGTCAATAGGTGTTTGACTGTTTATTTGCATTCAACATTTGGGATACATCGATCATACATACTTACCACCTAACAAGTGAGTTTCGTGGCCCCTTTTTACGCTTATACAATATTTCAATCATTTACAAATTGGGGGAAAAGTATGCTTACACAATTTTTATGCTGTACACTTACATACATTTTACATACAAGGAATCAACGTGATACTGTGTTGCAAGTACTATTTGATACATGCTTGGGTCTGCTGTGTGGTTCTATCTTTGCAACTATTTAATTCCAGTGTGGGAACCGACGGTTAGGTATTGGTAGTACTACTGGGTTGACACCCCAACCCTCGTTCGATGGTATACTAGTTGGTACCATCAGTGGCCAGGAACGGGCCCTTGGGTGAATATATGTCGACAATTTCTTTGTGTACGTCGCTAGGTTTGGTTGCAAAGCTCATGTCATGTGATATTTACTTGTGAATAACTGTATTCACGGTATTTCGACGCGCTTATTTATTACAGCATCACTTACATTTTTATTACATAAACCTGCGAGCTCACCAACAATTATGTTGACCGTTTTAAGCATATCTTTTCAGGTGATCATGCAAGTCCAGGAATCTAGGTGTGCTGCCTTAGTGGAGACCCTAGGATGCATTTTGGGACTTAGCTCATTTTGATAAACAATCTTTTTGAACAATGTTAACGCATGTAAACAATTATCAACATTTGAAACTTGTTCCCGGGTTGTGGGAATTAACATTTACATTTTCATCATATGTGTATATGTGTTATCATTATCATGTTGCTTATGGCTATGTTGTCGTGAACATTGACTAAACACGACACAAGTCCCCTTGTTGTCGGGTGTCGTCATGACACGCAAGTCATCATTTATATATATTGCTCTCTATCGCTTACCATGTGTTATGACGATCCCGGTCTCGTTACATCCCCGTGTTTCCGCTTTTAGCGGGGGTGTGACAGATTGGTATCAGAGCCATTGGTTATAGAGAATTAGGCAATACGCTTGACCTAGACTATAACCTAGGAACCTTCATGTAGATTTGCATGCTAGGACTCTGTATGCATATTATATCTCGTGTATGTGTTCCTCGCTGCTTGATTTGTTCATCTATTTGTTATGTGATCTTTCTACCCTATGAGAGAGCCCCTGTGCTCACTCTTTTATGGGGATGCTTCTATTGGATCTTCCGTTCCCTCTGCGCGCCGAGTTAGTTTATCAGATCCGGGTATGAAACCCGAAGAGATCTTCACAGATCATGCTATTGCGCTTGACCTTGGACATTGAGATTAACCCTGAGGAGGTATATGTCTGAAACCTCGAAAGATGAGGAAATAGACAACCTCCGCTAGACTAAACGTGATTGTATGCATGGACTTACAACTGTTGTGTTGTGTGATGACAATAAGCATGATATTGACATGAAATACATGGACTTGATGGATTATTATGGATATGATGTAAAGGAAAGTCGGATGTCATGTAACCGGATCGGGCATCATTCTCGGTACATCGTGGGTGTGGTGGGAACGCTGCGGGGAACCCTATATATAAACACCACCGGTATACCGAGAATATGCTTGAAATGGGCTGCATGGGTGATCTTGATCGACCGGAACATGAACATTGGAATTTGATAAGTGGAATACTTTTGTAACTTATGGTGACTAAAGTTTATATATTACCTCTTTTATGATTAGAACATGCCGCCTCGAAGAGTCACCCGTAGCAGTAGTGGCGGGAGTGAAGCCCCAAGGGGTAGAGGCCGAGGTAGAGGCAGAGCACCAAGAGCAAACGATGCTCCTGCCAGTAACAGCCAAGGAACAGGGAACGCCGACATGGCAGCCCTGATCGCTCAGCAATTGGTCGCGCTGATTCCTACTATCGTGGCCCAAGTGAGCGACGCACTTCAACAACACCACCCTCACGGGGATGGTGGCAACAATGAAGGAGCCCAAGGTGGGATTGAAACTGAAACGGGAAACGGAAACCCGACCGGAAACGAGAGCAACCAGGAAACCGGAAATGGTGGTACTGCCGGTATCGAAACTGGAGTGGTTAATGCTCGTCGGGGATGTTCGTACAAGGAGTTCGTGGCTTGTAAGCCAAGGGAATTCGATGGGAAAGGTGGGGCGATAGCCCTAACCAGGTGGTTGGAAAAGATGGAGGCAGTGATTGACATCAGTGAGTGCCTCGACAGCCAGAGGATCAAGTATGCCACTTGTTCTCTACAGGGTAAAGCCCTAACCTGGTGGAACACCCAGATTCAAGCACGAGGAAGAGAATCTGCGATGCAGATGTCATGGGATGAATTTAAAGCCTTGATTACCGAGGAATACTGCCCTCTCAACGAGATGCAGAAGCTGGAGCATGAGTTCTGGAATCATGCCATGGTGGGGGCAGGGCATGCAGCGTACACTGATCGTTTTCATGAGCTTGCAAGATTGGTTCCGCATCTGGTCACGCCGGAATCAAAGAGGATCGAAAGGTACATTTGGGGACTCGCGCCTCAAATTAGAGCTATGCTCACAGCAGCCGCTCCTCCTACTATTCAGAGCGTAATTCTGAAAGCTGGCGCTTTGACTGATGAGATGGTTAGAACAGGGGTTTTGGGCCGAGGGGCCGAAAAGAGGAAGGATGTTGGGGAATCGAGCCGGTCGAGTGCCGGAAGGTTTGAGAAGAGGTCTAAGCCGACCAGAAATTTTGTGGCCGTGTCTCAGGCCAGGAAAGAGTATGTGGGGCCGCACCCCAAATGTGACACGTGCAATTATCATCATCCCCCAGGGATGCAGTGCCGGGTGTGCGCTAACTGTAAGCGCCCGGGTCATTTGGCAAGAGATTGCAGAACGGCATCGAATCTTGTAGCACCCGTCAACGCGGTTAACCCCGCCGGGAATGCAAGGGCTTGCTTTGATGTGGGAGCCCCGATCACTATAGGAATATGTGCCCCAGGCTGAATCGGGCACCGGGTCAACAGGGGAACAACCAGCAGCAGGTGTTAGCTATCGCTGGGAATCAAGGCCCGACTACTCAGGGGAATGCAGCTCGGGGACGTGCATTCGTCATTGGAGCTAATGATGCCCGTCAGGACCCGAATGTTGTCACGGGTACGCACTTACTTAATCATCACTTCGCATCTATATTATTTGATACTGGAGCAGACAATAGTTTCATATCTTCTGAGTTTGTGCAATTACTTGATTTGAGTCCTAGTAGGCTAGAAACTAGCTACCCTGTAGAAATGGCCAATGGTAGAGTTGCTCAGGCCGATGAGATTATTAGGAAGTGTTCGTTGACGCTGGAGGATCATACCTTTGAGATAGATTTGATACCCTTCGAGCTAGGGAGCTTCGATGTGATTGTGGGTATGGATTAGTTGTCGCAGAATGGAGCAGAGATTGTCTGTCGAGACAAGGTAGTACGTATCCCTATGCCTAACGGGGAAGTACTCAAGGTTCAGGGAGAACGACCGGGTAAGAGCTTAAAGCTTATCTCCTGCATGAAAGCACGCCAAATTTACGAAAGCAGTGCTACGCTTTTCTGGCTCATGTGGTTGAAAAGAAAGACGAAGAAAGGAAACTAGTGGATATTCCAGTGGTACGGGATTACCCAGAAGTATTTCCAGATGACTTGTCTGGTTTACCTCCTCCACGACAGGTGGAATTCCGTATAGAGTTGGTTCCAGGAGCTACACCGGTAGCGAAAACGCCCTATCGACTAGCGCCATCCGAGATGCAAGAGTTGTCTAGTCAATTACAGGAACTACTGGAGAAGGGTTTTATTCGACCAAGTCATTCACCGTGGGGAGCGCCGGTACTATTTGTCAAGAAGAAGGACGGATCGTTCCGTATGTGCATCGATTACCGTGAACTGAACAAGTTGACGGTGAAGAACCGATATCCTCTCCCCAGGATCGACGATTTATTTGATCAGCTGCACGGAGCTTCGTATTTTTCAAAGATCGACCTTCGTTCTGGTTATCATCAGCTAAGGGTTTTCGAGGACGACATACCGAAGACTGCGTTCAGGACTCGTTATGGGCACTACGAGTTCTTGGTCATGCCGTTCGGATTGACTAACGCACCAGCTGTGTTCATGGATCTGATGAATCGGGTGTGCAAACCTTACTTGGATAAGTTCGTGATCATGTTCATAGACGATATACTTATCTACTCCCCGATCAAAAGAGGATCATGTAGAACATCTTCGGGCTATTCTGGAGCTGCTACACGAAGAGAAACTTTTCGCCAAACTCTCAAAGTGCGAGTTTTGGCTGCGAGAAGTGAAGTTTTTGGGTCATGTGGTTAATGAGGATGGGATTCACGTAGATCCCGGCAAGATCGAAGCAGTGAAGAAGTGGGATACGCCCCAGACGCCATCGGAGATACGGCAATTCTTGGGATTGGCCGGTTATTATCGTCGCTTCATCGCGAACTTTTCAAAGATCGCGCAACCATTAACCCTGCTTACTCAGAAAGAAAAGAAGTTTGACTGAGGATATGCACAAGAGCAAGCGTTCCAAACGTTGAAAGAGAAGTTGTGCAACGCGCCGATACTGTCTCTCCCAGACGGAACAGATGATTTTGTGGTTTACTGCGACGCGTCACATCAAGGATTGGGATGTGTATTGATGCAGAAGGATAAGGTGATTGCCTACGCTTCGCGACAACTCAAAGTGCACGAAAAGAACTACACCACTCATGATCTTGAGTTGGGCGCTGTAGTATTTGCACTCAAGATATGGAGGCATTACCTGTATGGCACCAAATGCATCATCTTCACTGATCATAAAAGCCTTCAACATATTCTGGATCAGAAGGAACTCAACATGCGCCAACGACGTTGGGTAGAGCTTCTTAGCGACTACGACTGTGAAATCCGGTATCATCCGGGGAAAGCTAACGTGGTGGCTGATGCCTTAAGCCGTAAAGAACGTGTGAAACCACTACGTGCACGAGCGTTGGGATTGACCATCCAAACCAACTTGAAAGCTCAGATTCAGATTGCACAGAGTGAGGCATTGAAAGAAGAAAACCTTACGGGTGAAGAATTCCGGGGGTTGGATAAACAGATGATTCGCAAGGATGACGGTATTCAGTACTTCATGGATCGCATATGGGTACCCAAATGGGGAGGTGTTCGAACCTTAGTCATGGATGAAGCCCACAAGACGCGATATTCTATTCATCCTGGTGCAGACAAGATGTATCATGATCTTAAGGATCTATACTGGTGGCCAGGCATGAAGAAAGACATTGCCTTATACGTCAGCCAATGCTTGACGTGTTCGAAAGTCAAAGCTGAACATCAGAAACCATCGGGATTATTACAGCAACCTGAAATTCCCGAGTGGAAATGGGAGAACATAGCTATGGATTTCATCACAAAACTCCCTAGAACAAACAGCGGTCATGACTCGATATGGGTCATTATTGATCAAATGACGAAATCAGCACATTTCTTGCCTATCCAAGAAGATTATAAAATGGATAAGTTGGCGAGATTGTACATCAAAGAGGTCGTGACACAGCACGGGGTGCCGGTGTCAATCATATCCGACCGTGATAGCAGATTCACTTCACGTTTTTGGCAGACACTACAGAAAGCGATGGGCACTCGGTTAGACATGAGTACAGCCTATCACCCTCAAACAGATGGCCAAAGTGAACGCACTATACAGACGCTAGAAGACATGTTGAGAGCGTGTGTAATCGATTTTGGTGGTAGTTGGGATGCTCATCTGCCGTTGATCGAGTTCTCCTACAACAACAGCTACCATACAAGCATTGGATGTGCTCCATTTGAAGCGTTGTATGGAAGGAAATGCAGATCTCCCGTTTGTTGGGCCGAAATTGGTGAAAGTCAACTGACAGGCCCAGAGATCATCCAAGAGACAACAGACAAGATTTTCCAAATCAAAGATCGACTTAAAGCCGCGCGAGATCGCCAAAAGAGTATGCCGACAATCGTCGGAAGCCTCTAGAATTCAATGTTGGGGATCGTGTGTTACTCAAAGTTTCCCCTTGGAAAGGAGTCGTTCGATTCGGAAAGAAAGGGAAGTTAGCCCCAAGATACGGTGGACCATTTGAGATCACTGAAAGGATCGGTCCAGTGGCTTACCGGTTAAGGTTGCCACAAGAGCTTAGCGGTGTGCATGATACTTTTCACGTGTCAAACCTCAAGAAGTGCTTGGCCGATGAATCCCTTCACGTGCCAATCGAGGAAATCAAGATTGACGACAAGCTTCATTTTGTTGAAGAACCCATTGAGATCATGGATCGAAAGGTCAAGCAACTGAAGCGCAGTAGGATACCTATTGTTCGCGTAAGGTGGAATTCAAAACGAGGGCCAGAGTTTACATGGGAACGTGAAGATCAGATGAAACTCAAATATCCACATCTTTTCAAGGATGACACTCTTGGACCTAACTCCAGCTGAATTTCGGGACGAAATTCTCTCAACTGGGGGATACTGTGACATCCGTCACTTTAAGGTCCGTCAATTAACGTGAATGTTCGTTATCTATTCTATGTTGGTCATTCCTCATCTTTATTTGACTCTTTATGTGGATATCATGTGAGCAATATTATCGTTGTGTGTGTACTCGTTATAACCATGTGATGACCTCAAAAAGACCTTTAAAACTTTCATTTTTGAAAACGTTAAATATATCATTTTATAAATATAATAAATGTTTTAATATAACCATTTCTTAAGTCATAATAACATTAAATGAACTTTTACAAATAATATAAAACACCTAACAAAGTCGTTTTTCAACCGAACAAAATTTGGGAAAACTCGGGGGTTAAGTGCAGGGACTAAACTTGTAATTTTGCAAACTTGGGCTGGGTATAAATACCCCTTATCAGCCCTAGAAAACCCATTTCACCATCTTCTTCATCCTCATCTTCTTCACACACCAAATCTCCATTTTAGCACCAAATCCAACCCGAGAGGCCTTGTTTTCTTCGTCTTGACACCGTCTACAGCCTAGACTACTTCTTTCTAGCAGGTAGTTGTCTTTGGTTGTCCGTTTTCTAGCCTTTTCGCGGCTGTCCAAACTAGGGTTTCGGGTGTTCGGGTTCAACCCGAACATACAAGGTCGTATGAGTGCGTGTGAGGTCTCTTTGCTTGTGTTTTATGCTTGTGTATGTTTGTTGAGTGTTTCTGGAGGTCCTTGTGGTGTAAAACCCGTGTTTAGAGCAGCTCGGGGGCTGCTCATCCCGACCACAGTCGCGATTCTGCAGATCAGGCGACTGGGTCATCCATGCGATTGAGCCGTGCGACTGAGTGGGTCGTGCGACTGGATCATGCGTCTGAGTCAATCGCGCGACTGAGTTGTGCGACTAGGCATGTCGTGCGACTGAGTTGTGCGACTGAGTGTTTGTGTGCGATTGAGTCATGCATGCGATTGAGTGTATGCGATTGAGTCATGCGATTGAGTGATTGTGTGCGATTGAGTCAGATGACCGACTGAATGTGTGCGAATGAATGTGGTTCGCACGACTGGAGTCCAATCACACGAATGAAGGTTCAGTCGTACGAAAGTAGCTAATTCGCACGATTGAAGGTTGATTCGTGCGCATGGAAGTTGAGTCGTGCGATTGGGTGGTTGTGTGGTACAACTGAAGGCCAATCATACGAATGAAGGCTCAATCGTACGAATGAAGCTGATTCGCACGATTGAGGGTTGATTCGCACGAATGGAGGTTGAGTCGTGCGTCTGACCTTGTTATGCGACTGAATTTGTTGTGTTTGACCCCTTGTGCGTGGTGTGAGTATGTCGTGTGGTGTCGAGGTAACACTAACACAATAATGTCATTGTTCGGCCACAAAGATTAAAGTCAACGTGAGAAAGGGCACAGAAACTATTTTGGGCAAATTTAACTAACGCTTTACAGCGACCAAATTGACTTATAACTATTGACGCTTATTCAATGCTTCTTCAATAACAACAATACTTTTACTTAAACATCATCATTAGTGGCGACAATGTCTTGTACTTGGATCTACATAAGGTCTAGTACGTGTGTCAGTCTGTGTGTGTTGTGCGCGACCCAACCGATACGACCCGAACCGACCCATCATTATTGTGCGCTTATACATATATCATATCATTAATGCTATACAATAACTGTCAATAGGTGTTTGACTGTTTATTTGCATTCAACATTTGGGATACATCGATCATACATACTTACCACCTAACAAGTGAGTTTTGTGGCCCCTTTTTACGCTTATACAATATTTCAATCATTTACAAATTGGGGGAAAAGTATGCTTACTCAATTTTTATGCTGTACACTTACATACATTTTACATACAAGGAATCAACGTGATACTGTGTTGCAAGTACTATTTGATACATGCTTGGGTCTGCTGTGTGGTTCTATCTTTGCAACTATTTAATTCCAGTGTGGGAACCGACGGTTAGGTATTGGTTGTACTACTGGGTTGACACCCCCACCCTCGTTCGATGGTATACTAGTTGGTACCATCAGTGGCCAGGAACGGGCCCTTGGGTGAATATATGCCGACAATTTCTTTGTGTACGTCGCTAGGTTTGGTTGCAAAGCTCATGTCATGTGATATTTACTTGTGTAATAACTGTATTCACGGTATTCCGACGCGCTTATTTATTACAGCATCACTTACATTTTTATTACATAAACCTGCGAGCTCACCAACAATTATGTTGACCGTTTTAAGCATATCTTTTCAGGTGATCATGCAAGTCCAGGAATCTAGGTGTGCTGCCTTAGTGGAGACCCTAGGATGCATTTTGGGACTTAGCTCATTTTGATAAACAATCTTTTTGAACAATGTTAACGCATGTAAACAATTATCAACATTTGAAACTTGTTCCCGGGTTGTGGGAATTAACATTTGCATTTTCATCATATGTGTATATGTGTTATCATTATCATGTTGCTTATGGCTATGTTGTCGTGAACATTGACTAAACACGACACAAGTCCCCTTGTTGTCGGGTGTCGTCATGACACGCAAGTCATCATTTATATATATTGCTCTCTATCGCTGACCATGTGTTATGACGATCCCGGTCTCGTTACATCCCCGTGTTTCCGCTTTTAGCGGGGATGTGACAATAAGTTTCAATTGTAACATTACAACATATGTCTCAAAGAAATTAAAAGCATAACATAGAATGTAACAAATCATTCTTATTTCATTTATTTATCTAGGTCCATTCCTAGATGTGCAAGCTTCAAAGAGTAGAACACAAACTTGGGGTATACCTGAAACATGTTAAAAATAAAAGGTTAACATAAAAATGTTGGTGAGCATTCCATAGTTTTCAATACATAAGTACATAAAAGATGGCAATTCAAGTCATAAGTTAGTGAATAAAGTGATTAGGGATGTTATGAACAATGCAACAATCAAACCTTGACAAAGTTTTACAAGTCTCAAACGTTTAAAAGTATATACGATCAGCTAAGTGTGCTTGGATCAACCAAAGCAAGCTTGTCTTACCCATAGATCTATGACTTCGCTGGGCTAGCAATAGTTAATGATTGTACATATAACGCCATAACATGGTAACCACAAAAGTTCAACTAACCACAACTTTACAAGATGAATTGCCATAGGTTTACAAGTCTCAAATAAGTTTACAAGTGCAATAGTATAAGTTAACATGTTTCACCCCAAAGTGTGAAAATAAGCAAAAAGGGGTATGGAAATACTCACATGGATATAGGCATTACAAGATGATGTAAAAGATTAAAGTAAGATCCAAAAGATAAATCCAAAGTATCCATTACAAGCACCTAAATATATATTTTACAAGATAAAGATTAAGGTTAACAATACGATTAACGTTCACAAGAATTAGGGTGTTAATATTTTTAAGGTTTTTGCTAAGCAATAAATTTATAATGTAGTTATTTACATTTTCATTCCATTAGCAGGAATTATATAGGTTTATATGAGTAAGTATTTTAGAAATGAAATTAGATAATAATGATGTAATTAAATCTTAATAATTTTTCTAAGAATAGTATATAATTTCCCAAATTTTACAGGTTAATAAAGATAATATTAAGTCCATTATTATTTTAAATGATTCTTTTAAATTATTGTATCAAGTCCATAAGCATATAAATAGTTATTATTTTAAAAGAAAATCATTTAAATATATAAACTTAAATACACATAATAGGATATTTAAGTTTTAAAAAGTACATTTTGATCAATGTTCATAATGTATTTAATTATATGACTTGCAAAATAATATAAAATTATTTAAAGTCATTTAGCATGATCAAAAATAAAATAAATTAGAATAAAATAATAAAATAAAACTAATTATTTAAATGATATTTAAATGTCTATTTACATAATTAATCATTTATCATATTAATTTGTAATGTTTTATGAAATCTCCATTTAAAATAACGTGATTTAAAAGATAAATAATTAAAGGAAAAGTTCGGGTCACTAATATTTTATTATTTATTATTATTATTTTTTTCAAAATCCATATAGATAACCCATGAATAATCTTTAAAATATTTTGTTACAAAGGTTTTTAGTTATTTAAAATTTTAGAAATATTACTGAAATTTATTTGATGCCTTAAAAATATTTAAAAGCTATAAAAAAATTTTTTATATTTATTAGAAATTTTTCTAAAATTGATTTAAGGCTGAAAGGCTCCTAAAAAAATAATGAGGTTACCCGGGGTCGAACCCGGGACCTCAATGTTGGAAGATGGGCATGGAACCGGTGAACCAAGGCATACAGCCGCGGTTACCAACGGTTTCTATTAAATTTAAACCCAATTCCAAAGATTCCCCCCCCAACCAAGAACCCTAGATCGGTGTAACCCGAAATTGAACATCAGATTGCTGTCGTTAATCAAATTAAGGTTAGGGCTTTTGATTAGTGAATGAAATCGAGTAAGAAGAGGTGTTCGCTTACATGATTTGAATTCGAATTGATGCATAAGACACCAAGAACAGGTCACGAGTGTTCGAATTAAACCCGTGCGTAGTTTCAGAGGGTTGTATTCTTCGAAAACCCCCAATCAATTTCTAGTGAAATCAATCTGAAGATAGTACACAACTAAGTTGCAGGTTCGAACAAATGTGATGATCAATGGTGGTGGCTGTTGTGTTTCGAGTGAAATTGCAGGTTGTTTACGACTAAAGATAGGTATTAGATCGTTTTTGATTTCCTTAATTGAGTTATTAACACAATATGTACGTTGAACGGTTAAG
Source organism: Flaveria ramosissima (assembly GCA_025215565.1). Lineage (NCBI taxonomy): Eukaryota > Viridiplantae > Streptophyta > Magnoliopsida > Asterales > Asteraceae > Flaveria > Flaveria ramosissima. The sequence continues at coordinate 32,804,726 of CM046032.1, forward strand.
GGTTAAATTGGGGTTTCGGTTTCGAGTGTTACATTGATTAATGAGTGTTTAATCCAAATTGATTAGTGTGCTCGATTCGAAACTGATGCGAAATGGTTAAGGAATGGTTTAATTTCATTAAAGTTAGGCGTTTTGGGGTCTTTGTGATCGCCGGAGCGATGGCCAAAGGTGGCCGGAATAGGGAGAGGCCGACGAGGGGAAAAGGGGCGGCGGTTTGGGTTAATTTTTCAAGATTGACACAAATGGTCCCTGAGGTTTCCAAGGATTATCATTTGAGTTTTAAAGTTTTTATTTAGTTGTAAACAATTTACACCTTAACCCCCCCCCCCCCTCTATTTAGGTTTTTATTATTTCATGTCAAAAAAACTTTCATTTGAAAGTTTATAAAATAACATCAAAGCTCCCTTAACTTAAGTTTAATGTATAACCTTTATTAATTTTTTTTATTATATTTAACATTATTATAACTTGTTAATTTTTTTATATATTTTTTTTAAACAAAAAGAGCAAATGTTGAAATTACTTGCATAAGTACAAGTATTAGTTTTATTATTATAAAAACCATATTTATCAAATGTTTTAAACATTAATAATATTATTTCTATTATTCATTTAATTAATTTGTTAATCACCAAATTAATTATTAAGCATAATAAATCCTTAAAGTTTCAAAATGGCATAAAGGTCCTTTTAAGATTTAACAAAGTTAACTTCTAAGTTAACAAAATTTAGAGATGTCACACATTCTAACCCGATAGATCTACCAATATACTATGTGGCCTCACCCTTGAGGTTAATGATTATAGGGGGATTTAGGGGCTCAATGGTATATATCCATACCACTGACCCAACTTATACCCTCATAATATATTATCCCGTTTAACCCATCATATATGTTAAAGTATTGTTTCATGCTTTTCCCCCAAAACAGTTAAAATAATATTTAAAACGGGGCCGAAGGACTCACCTTGAGTGCGATTACCGAATGAACCAACGTGCTAGGCTTCCGATTAATAAAACCCTAATTATATGCACCATGGTCAATATACGATGATTTATGCTTACGAGAATGCCTTTCACCCATTTATGAGTTGTTTCTAAATAAAACATTTTAAAAATAACATGTTTTTATTATTTAAAAATGTATACTTTTGTAAATTTTTACCATTTTCCTTAGGCGTCATATACTCTTTTGACTAATATCTATTCCTTGTTCATATTCTAGATACCTTATGTTATTACTATTCTACTCGTGAATCTTGCTTTTATAACTTACGTTTAACTAGTGTTTTCTTATCTAAATGATTTATGTTACAAGATTATAATCTCCCCAAACTTTATATATATATATATATATATATATATATATATATATATATATATATATATATATATATAGTCTGTAATTAATAATTTCATTAAATAATGAGCTTTAATGAAATAATTCTTTTTAGTTATTAAGATTATTTAGTTACTAAAACACATATTATTTTTATATACATAAAATCCGTTAATTTGAAGTTGTTGTCTAATATATATATATATATATATATATATATAGATATATAGATATATATATATATAGAGATATATATATATATATATATATATATATATATATATATATATATATATATATATAGATCTCTATATATAGATCTATATATATCTAGATCTATATCTCTATCTCTATCTCTATCTATCTCTAGATCTCTATATATATATATATATATATATATTATAAATTTTATTAGTCATGAATTGTTCAAAATATAAATATATTATATCTTTAGTTCCATAAGTAAATATATATACTATAATTTCTATTAGTCGTGAGTTGTCCAACTATAAATTTATTTATAAGGTCTTGGAGTCGCGTTTGATGTCTTAGTCGAGTTCCTTGGTCATAACGTTTTTTTGGTCTTATATTTGATCATGATTTTTAGTCTTACAAATCTAACTTTTATCTAGTGAAATCTTTTAATATGTCCAAGTATCATACTTCTATTTCTCTAATTCAACTTCGTCATTTTATCATTATTTTCTTGTGTTATCATTATCACCCAAAGTCTTCAATCCTAGTTATAATCCTAAATCATCATGCTAACAACAATTCTCCATCCGTATTATCACCTAATGTTTCTATCAAAGCCATAATCCATCAATCTTCCAACCTATATGTTCATACATACATACATACATACATACGCCACATATACATATATACATTCTTACCTTCTAGATCTCCCAAATAATATGATTTCATCAAACATTAACCTATTCTAAACATATTTTCAGATTTATTCAACCATTTCATACACATTATTAGATCCAAAATCATCAAAACAACAACTTTTGTTAACTTAAAAAGTGGGTGAAACTAGGGTTCATCAAGATCTTTATCTTGATCACCCATGCATGAACAAATGTAAACAATCTAATCAAAATACCTTTAATGACAATAGATAGAACTTTTACACACAATGCATGCACGATCCTTGTTTTTCGATAAATGCTTCGGTTTCTTAATCTAAGGTTTTTAACTAGATTGTATTGTGAGAGGGGTGAAGATTTCCAAAGGTGGTGGTGGGGTTATGGTGACCGAAAGAGAAGGGGGGTGTGTGATTGTTGGTTGCGGGTGGTGATGGTGTAGGCGATGGCGACGGTGGTTGGTGGTGTAGGTGATGGCGACGATGGTTGGTGGTGTGGGTGGTGGTCGCGGTGGTTGATGGTGATGAGGGTGGTGGTCGCGGTGGTTGATGGTGTTGAGGGTGGTGGTCGCGGTGGTTGATGGTGGGGTGGCGGACGGCGGCGGGCAGGCGGCGGTGGAGGTGCGGCGGTAGGGGGTGGCCGATTGGGGTGGTGGTGGTGTGTGTGTGTGTGGGAGTGGAAGAGATGTGAGAATGTGAAGGGTTGAGTGGGGTTTAAGAGGGGATTTTGTGGAGATATGGATGACTTAGTTGTCATCCATGCATGTCTTCCAAATCATAATTATTATTATTAATTTATTATTATTGTAATTATTATTATTATTAATTTATTATTATTGTAATTATTATTATTATTAATTAATCATTATTGTAATTATTATTATTATTAATATATACAAGTAACTGTTAAATGATTTCAGGGTTCGTTAATATATTAACGTAGGATTTTCAATTAATCAGATATAATAATTAAATAACCATAGATTTATAATTACGAATGGTTTCGAGTGTTGACCTGTTTGACCGGGTGTCACAACGTATGTAGCTACGTCAGCCTTCATATTAGGCCACCAATAGTGCGCCTTCAGATCATGATACATTTTGTCAGATCCAGGGTGTATGGAATATTTAGACTTGTGTGCTTCACTCATAACCAAGTCTCTTAAATTTCCATGCAAAGGCACCCACTATGAAATACTGAATTCCATCGGATTTGACTTCCAACTGTTTATCCATCCCGCGTAAAGATTCAGATCCAATGTTCTCACCTTTCAAGGCTTCTGTCTGGGCTTCCTTGATCTGTTCAGGCAAGTGAGTACTAATCATGAGTTGTAGAGCACGCACCCGTCGGGGCTTAGCGGTTTTCTTTCTACTCAAGGCATCGGCTACTACATTCGCTTTTCCCGGGTGGTATTTAATAGCACAATCATAGTCGTTCAACAATTCCACCTAGCGTCGTTGCCTCATGTTAAGCTCTTTCTGCTCAAAGATATGCTGAAGACTCTTGTGATCGGTGTAAATTGTGCACTTGGTACCGTACAAGTAATGTCTCCAAATCTTCAAGGCAAAGACCACTGCTCCTAACTCCAAGTCATGAGTAGTGTAGTTCTTTTCATGTACCTTCAGTTGTCGCGAGGCATAAGCTATCACTTTGTCACATTGCATCAGGACACAACCCAGTCCTTGGATAGAAGCATCATAATAAACTACAAAATCATCACTTCCTTCAGGTAATGCTAGTATCGGTGCGCTACAGAGTTTCTGCTTCAACAACTGAAAAGCAGCTTCTTGACTCTCACCCCATTTATAGGTTGTTCCTTTATGGGTCAAAGCTGTGAGAGGTTGAGCGATTTTTGAAAATCCCTCAATGAAACACCGGTAGTACCCTGCCAGTCCAAGAAATTGTCTTATCTCACTAGGAGTCTTGGGTACCGACCAGTTCTTTATATTTGCAGGATCCACATGTATTCCCTTTTCGTTAATAATGTGACCCAAAAATTGCACCTCACGAATCCAGAAATCACACTTAGAAAATTTTGCATACAACTGTTCCTTTCTAAGTAATTCCAGAATTAAACGTAGGTGCTCCTCATGTTCCTCCTTGGTCCTAGATTAAATTAATATGTCATCAATAAACACGATAACAAACTGATCGAGGTAGGGTTTGCACATGCGATTCATGAGATCCATGAACACTGCTGGTGCATTGGTCAACCCAAAAGGCATGACCAAAAACTCATAGTGACCATAACGAGTACGAAACGCGGTTTTAGAAATATCTTCTTCTCAAACTCTCAGTTGATGATAACCAGATCTCAAATCGATCTTCGAATAATAGCTTGATCCCTGAAGCTGATCAAACAAGTCGTCACTATGAGGTACGGGTATGGGTTCTTGACTATGACTTTGTTCAACTCCCTGTAGTCGATGCACATTCGGAATGTGCCATCTTTCTTCTTAACAAAGAGAACAGGTGCTCCCCACGGCAATGAACTCGGTCGAATAAACCCTTTATCCAATAGTTCTTGAAGTTGTGTAGATAATTCCTGCAGTTCATTCGGTGCCAGCCGGTAAGGTGCTCGCACAATCAGAGCAGCTCCGGGAGTCAAATAGATCTAAAACTCAACTTGACGGTGAGGTGGTAGTCCAGGCAGATCCTCTTGAAACACCTCTGGAAAGTCACGAACCACTGGAATATCCTCTACTTTCTTTTCCTCTTGTTGCTTTTCGGAGACGAGGGCTAATATGGCTAAGTGGCCCTTGCGTAGCCACTTCTGAGCCTTCATGAATGATATGATGCCTATGACGGCACCACTCTTCTCGCCCTTAACCGAAAGCGTTTCCCCGTCCATTAGAGGAATACGAATGACCTTCTCACGACAAATCACTTCTGCTTGTTTCTCGGACAGCCAGTCCATGCCTATGACCACATCGAAACTTCCAAGAGTAACAGGCATGAGGTCAATGTCGAAGGTATGACCAGCAAGTTCTATCTTGCAATTCTTAAGGATGTGCGTAACGGAGATTTGCTTACCATCAGCCAACTCTACGACATACTTAGATTCCAATACAGAAGGCATATCACTTAAAAGGCTACAGAACTTAGTAGAGATAAAACTCCTATCGGCTCCAGTGTCAAACAGTACAGAAGCAAAACGACCATTAACAGGAAATTTACCAGTAATGGTAGTAGGATCGTTTAGAGCCTCACCTGAACCCATGACAAAGGCTCTCACTTTAGCTCCACCATTGTTGCCACCATTGTTGTCACCATTGCCTCCGTTGTTATTGTTGCCATTCCTGTTGCCATTCCTATTTCTTCTCAGTTGAGGACAGTTTTTCTTGTAGTGCCCTTCCTTTCCACACTCAAAGCAACCCTTAGGTGTTTCATGAGGCTGCTGAGGCTGCTGAGGTTGCTGAGGCTTCTTTATCAGTTCTCCACGACAATCCTTTGCCACGTGTCCCACCTTCCCACAACGCTGGCATCGAAAACTGTCACACCTGCCAGTGTGGTGGTAGTTGCATCGGTTGCACTTTGGGTTTTCCCCACGTATCCACTTGGTCCTTGAGATGATGAAGATGATTGGTTGAAGTTGAGATTGTTATCAAACCGTCTCTGCTGATGTTGCTGTTGAGGTTGGTGTTGCTGAGGTTGGTTACCAGATAACAATCCTTTGCTGGCGTTGTTTTCCCACCTGCGTTTGTTGTCAGGCACGCTTGCCACAGCGCCCCGCTTGGGTAACTTTCCTTGCTCCACAGCCTGATCAGTGAGCTTGTGAGCTAGTCGGATAACCTACTGAATAGTAGGGAGATTTGCAGCAGTCACCATACTCTGAATCTCTGAAACTAAACCATGTAAGTAGAGCTCAATTCGTCGGCTCGACGGGTTAACCATGCCAGGACAGAGTGTAGCTAGCTTATGAGACCTAGTAGTGTAAGCCTCGATGTTAGATCCTTCCATCTTTAATAGCCAGAACTCAGCTTCCAGCTTTTGAACTTCGTCACGGGGGCAGTATTCCTCCGTCATCATCGTCTTGAATTCCTCCCACGGTAGTGCATTTGCCATTGCCTGGCCAAGCATTTGCACTTGAGCATTCCACCACGTGAGTGCTGCACCTTCCAGGGTTCCTATGGCGTATTTCACCTGGTCCGCCACTGGACAGTTACATTTGGCGAAGACTGACTCAGTCTTCTCAAACCATCGCACAAGCCTTACAGCTCCCTCGGCTCCACTGTAGGTATGCGACTTACAGTCTATGAATGTGTTGTATGTGCATCCAGGCGGTCCTATATTCAACGTGTCAAGGTATTCAAATTAAACCGGATGAATTAATCACCTAACGGAATATTCGTGTATATGATGACTAGTGTCACCGTTTACCTCCAAACTGTGCTGGCTGAGTGTTCAATGCCGCTTGTACATGTTGGTTTATCAATGCAGCCAATTCAGCTGGGGTCATGTTCACGTTGTCGGCGCCATGTCCACCGCCACGTCCACGTCCTCTACCTTGGCCGTCCATATTTCACTTTACATTCATAAATACAATAATGAGTAACATCCAACATATCAATCTCATTGAAGTATGGTAAATAATAAGAAATAATGTATAGTCACAACCACAACATTTATAACTAAAAATAATAACGTTTCATAAATAATTTGTAAGTAGCTCACAAAATATCCAATCATTGTCAAAATTCAAGTTTTCAGTTGTGTGGGAAACAACCCTTCCCACATAGGTTTAAGAAAAACACTATGCAGTCAAAGTCATAAGAATAAAGAAAAATCAATCCATCAAGTCAAATCCATCGATGTCACCTCCGTCTGGGGCTTCTTCTGGCTCTTCTTCAGAATCTTCGACCGGTGCAGGGTTGTCCTCAATTTGTAGCGCTGCAAGTTGTACTTCTAGCCCGGTGAGTCTACTCTCGACGCCCACATTGTGGAGATCCTGTGCTTCCATGCGCTCAGACAGATTCATCACTCTACTAGCCATCTTGTCGTTCCTAGTGATAGACATAGACAGACACTCCTCGAGCATGTCCATCATCAGCCATAGTCGGCGTATCTCATACTGCAGGGTGGAGTTCTCATCAGTAAGCACTCCAACTCGGCGACGCTCGGTCTCTAAAGTCGCGGTCAATGCCGCCACAGCTCGCTCGAGGGGCACGTCAAGAGACGGGAGAGTAGGTGCTGCAGAAGTAGACGCTGACCTGGTCCTAGGTCTAGTAGTAGCCGGCTCCGGGACCCGCTCTCTACGAACCATGCGATTTATGCACGTCGGGTAATAACTCCAATCTCGTGGAGGGTCGCGCTCAGGTATCGCGAACGGTTGATCCAAGTCTAACTCACCACGAGGGTAAGTAAATCGTGGCCAGTCGGGTACTCGGTGGGGTACAGGTAGAGGGGATCCAGAACGAGCACGTCTCTTTCTTAAAGCCCGGGATGATGATGCCATGCTGCAGTGCACGTGATGTATATGCCAATGAGTATATAGTAAAAGGATAAGTCAAGAGCAACTAACTAACTGTGTGCGGTTATAGACTAGTGTGTATGCAACCTAGTTCCCTATAACCAATGGCTCTGATACCAATCTGTCACACCCTCAAAATCCACGTGCAGAGTTTTACCGCGAGGCGTGTGAACAAACCAGGATCACAGTCAATAGTTACTCAGAACGACTCTATATGCCACATTTAAAATAAAACCAACCAAAGTTCAAACTTTAAAACCATGCGGAAGCGTTTTGTAAATAAGACAAACCCAAAGTATAAAAATGCATAACATGGCAAAACACGCGCCAACCCAAATGATTAAACACTCATAAATAAAAACCAACAAAGATGTCTTTAAAATATAGTCTTAGAAACCCAAATGATTAAACACTCGTGTAATGCTCCTAATGGCAAGCGAAGTTAACGTCCTGAGAATAGCATACTAAAATGTCAACACAATGGTTGGTGAGTTCAAGAGTTTGCGTTTATCATAAATATTAACAATTGTATAACATAAGAAGTGCATTGAAATAGATAGCTAGTCTATATTCACATGTATTAACCATAGTGATTTCGCGATCGAAGCTGACTGTGTTGCTTTGTTGCCTCCCGTCACGACTTACAAGGTCGTGACGAATGTTTGTGTATAGGACAATATTGCACCCGCTCGACCTCCAGTCTCACGGGTGGGGCTCGTCAGACCCAGTAGTACTACCCAAGATTCCCCGCTAGTTACCATTATTAACGATCTAAAAGTGTGAGGACTTTCCATGATATTAAGCACTATGATAATACATACACAACTTATAATAATCATAAAATAGCTTTTCAATATGAGTATGCTACCTCCCCAGAAGAAGGTTTATAAAATAAAGGGGCAAGAACTCACCTGGTGTGTAATGATAGTGAATAAAGAGACTCGTGATAGGTGCAAAGACAACCCTTCAAAGGTTACCTAGAACACACAAGTACATAAGTACGTGTACACAGAGAAACTTAATAATTCTAGATTAACCTAGTTGATCCGTTTGACCCGTTGGTGACATATTAGTTGAAATATAGTTCATTCATATATGACAACTTAACATACAATAGTATCATGCAATTTATCCATTTGTATCACATTATCAACCTAGGTTCTACCTAAGTCATCATGTCACATTAGATCATCATACACTTATGCGAATCTCAAACAATCAACATGCTTAATATATATATAAATACATCACAACAAATAATTCATACGCGAAGACTAATCATGCACCACATGTCATGTGAAGCCACTCACGACTTCACATCCTAAACCCTACCAATCCGACTAAGTAGGGGCCTCAGATTCACACACGTGTATGACAATCATAATCACATTCATTCATTTAGTTCATTCCAACCAACATACACAGTGACCATCAATTCCCATCCCAAACATGATCTCCTAATCACTAACCATAATTCATCATCATGTATGATCATCAAAACCTATACTTCTTACATGATCAATTAAGCATACATACAACTCAATTACACATTCTATCACAACAAACATCATCAACAATCATTCTAAAAGACTTTACTAGGTAATAAGTTTGTTAAAATAAAAGGTTGATACTTGGACATGTTAAAAGACTTCACTAGGTAAAAGTTTGTTAATAATTTTGGGACTAGAAAATCATGATTAAGATCAAGTATAAGACCAAAAGGACACTATGACCAAAGAACTCGACTAAGACGACAATTGAGACTTCAAGACCTTATAAAAATATATATATATATCCATATAAAACTAAGAATAAAATATATTTTGGATAATTCATGACTAATAAAACTTATATAAATATATATGTATATATTTTAGACTACAATTACAAATTAATGAGTTTTTATGTTTGGTAAAAATAATATATGTATTAATAATTAAATAATCTTAATAACTATAAAAAGAATTATTTTATAAAAAGTAAAATGGGAATTTTTGCATAAAGATTTATTAGTAACAAAACTATTAATCAAACTTTGAATAAAGACTAATATATATATATATATATATATATATATATATATATATATATATATATATATATATATATATATGTATATATATATAAGTTTGGAAAATTACAGTTTTATAACATAGCTTAAATTAGAAAATCACTAGTTAAATACAAGTTTTAAACACAAGGTTCATGAGTAGAATAGTAAAGACATAAGACATCTAGAATATGAGCAAGGAATAGATATTAGTGAAAGGGTATACAACCCTAAAAAGAAAAAGATAATAGTTTTTACTAAAAATTTACAAAAGAATACATTTCTAAGTAATGAAAACATGCTATTTTAAAACAACTAAATTAAGTGGGTGAAATGCATTCGTAAGCATAAATCATCATATATTGACCATAATGCTCATGATTAGGGTTTCATTATCAAAAGTCTAGCACGTTGGTTCGTTTCGTTAATCGCACTCAAGGTGAGTCCTTCGGCCCCATTTTAAATATTATTTTAATTGTTTTGGGGGAAAAGCATGAAACAATACTTTAAAATATATGATGGGTTAAACAGGATAATATATTATGAAGGTATAAGTTGGGTCAGTGGTATGGATAGATACCATTGAGCCCCTAAATCCCCCTATAATCATTAACCTCAGGGGTGAGGCCACAAAGTATATTGGTAGATCTATCGGGTTAGAATGGCCCGCTCTCGCGACCAGTCGCGCTGGTCAGGTTGTGGCGAGGGAGTTTATATGTCTGGATAGTTGTGGGGCAACGACGTGTTTCTTGGTTTGATTATGGACTTATGACCTGAATTTATCATAGTATCTTGCTAGTCTATGTGGAATATATTATACTCTGTTTCATCATATTGTTTTAAAAATGAATGTTTGCGAGACTAAAAACCCCGATTGCTCACCAACTTTATGTTGACTTTATTACCCTTCATGCTTTTCAGGGTTATAGGTGAGCTCTATGTGGAATTTCCGGGAATAAGTCTTTGGAGGGTCAAACGTGTAATTATCTTTTATTAAATAAAAGACAATGTATTTCCAACCAATAAGAATTTGCACGATGTTGAGATCGTTGATAATTAGTATGAATTTAGACTGACTAATGTATGGTTTTACATAATTGACGTTATTGATGAACACGTTTGACTATAAAAGTTGGACTAACTCCAACTTCCGTTACCACCACGTCACCCGACCTTCCGCTGCGATTTTCGGGGTGTGACATCCAACATTGATACAACCTAACTAACATCATATTAACATCTAAAAATCATCAATTTCATGTTATCATCATCAATTTTCAGATTAGGGTTCATCTTGAATCAAAATCTATGAACAACATGATAAAACATACCTTTAAACGTGTAGAATCAAGAATTGGACTTGGTAACACTATGGAACACTTGGAACTTGATAAAAAAATCCGAATGTTTGTGTGTGTTGAAGCTTGAATTCGCAATGTGGAGGTGTGGGATGGGGTTTGAGGCCGAAATTGGGGTTTGAGGGGGATTAGGGTTGTATTTTAGGTAAGTTTTGTTAAAAGATAGTTACAACTTAAACCCCTTGATTTTTATTTTATAAAAACCAATCTTTTTAACACTTTTTAAATAATTTTAACAACTAATTATAAGTATTATCAACCAATAATAATAATCATCAACATTTGCAATAATTCACACAACACACGAAATATATATATTACACGTAGTCACGTTATCGCGTAAAATTCACGAAACAATTATTTAAAATTCTATAAATTCATGAATCACATAATCACAACTAACAATCAATATGATTAATTAGATTATCATTGTTTATCATAGATTATTATTATTATTGAGTCACCAACGTTCAACGACAACTAGTGTGTGCTCACGACACGTGTATGCAAGACCTAACGGAACTAACGGAGTTTGGTAACGGAAAATTACCGGATGTCACAAAACTAGTTTTATAAAAACTGATGATAAAAATATATAAATTGTATGAGGTGTTACTCGCCGGTCTCAACGTTTTACCAATCATATTTCATAATACATCGATTTGTTATTTGATAGTGCTGCCTGGATGTTTTTTCACATGTTTACTCATTTGATAATCATGTGAACTAACTTCACGATGCAAGTTAACGACTATTAGAATAAAGGACCAAAGATTAAACAAATCATATACATAAAAGTTGTATAATGTGATTATTAAATATAAAAATTAAAAAGTAAAATTAGTTAGAGTTAATCTCGGTTTTCGTCCATAAGTTTTGCAAATTGTCTACACTTGACTACCAATGTTTATTTTGTCTTCATTATTGGCCTGAGTTTTGCAAATCGTTTCTATTTTCGTTCTTTTGACTAACGGTGTTGTTAGATTTTATAAAAAAGACCAAAATACCCCTAAGTGCTATAAAGAATATCACCATCTTACTTTTCAATTTCTATCTCACTCTACCAATTTCTTCCTTCTTCACAGCACCACACACCACCGCCACCACACAACACTGCCGACACACACCACCGCACCTCACACCACCGCACCACACACCACCGCCACCTCACACCACCGCACCACACACCACGGTCACCACACACCACCGCCACCACACATCACCACCACCTCACACCATCGCACCACATAACATTGTCGCACACACACCACCCCCACCCTTCGGCAACCACCTCCACTGCCACCGTCCCACCCCATACCATTCCCTCCCACTTCCCTTCGTATTCAACTCTCCTTCCCCATGCATTACCATTGTCACACCTTCAACTCTCCTCCCCCACCACACCACTACCACCCCATTTCCATCATAACACCAATATCTAGAACCACCATTGAAAACCTAATCCACAATCACCATTGAAAACCTAATCTGTTGCCCCCACCCTCCCACAACCACCTTCATCGCCACTTTGAAGAAAAACACCACAAAGACCACTACCACAATATCAAACCACAACCGCATCTACACAATAGTATCACCATCGTCGTCATTATAGGGCTTCACAAGATGTAGAGAAGTATTGGAGTGGTGGTGGTGGTGGTGGTTGTGGAATGGGTGAACGGTGTAGAAATTAGGGCAGAGGTGTACGGGTACAATTAGGGCTTTGTGTTTCGATGAGTTGCTGGTGTTGCTATGGTGATGGTGTGCAATGGTGGTGGACAGATTAAGGCAGAGGTGTGTGTGGAAGGCTGAAGGGCTTCGGATTTTGTGATGACTACAGTTACGATGGTCTTTTTGGTGTTGCGGTGATCTATGTTCGATGCTGTAGTGGTCGAAGCCCGGTGCTGCAGTGGTGATAGTGTGGCAGTGGTGGTGGAGAATGTGATTGTGGTGTTGTTGATAGTCAGTGTTGTAGGGGAGTAGAACTAAAGAAGAAAAAGAAGAAGGGGAAGGGGTCTAGGTGTATCTAATATCTTTTTTTTAATATTTAGTTTTCAATATTGAATGAGGGGTATTTTTGTAATTTGACAATCACTTAACATAACAATATTAACATCGTTAGTTAAAAGTACTAAAATATAAACTATTTTTAAAACTTAGCTCAATAATAAAGACTAATTAAAAGTTGGTACTCGAATAGACACAATTGTAAAACTCAGTGACTAAAATCAAGATTAACTCAATTAGTTATAAATATAAAGGTTTTTGTTATTCTTTTAATTTACTCATATATATATATATTCCTTCAAATTTAAAAGAATAAATAAAGGTTTTAAACGATAGATACAAAAAGAAAACTCAAAGTGGTAGGCGGGACCATTCTCCTCAGTCACATGGGGGACAACATAATCCAAGTAAATATCCCCAACCCTAGGGGCAACCTGGTCATTTACCCCCCTCAACCACCCTATAAAAAACACTCTCTCTTTCCAACGGAAACCACAAACCCCAACACACACCACCACCACCACCATGTCTCCGGCGATCGACAAATCACACAAAATCCACCACATTGTCAGAGTCCGCCACATGCTCCGCCGCTGGCGCCGGAGATCCTCATCATCATCATCATCATCTTCATCATCTTCTCGGAGATTCATCGGAGCTGATGTTCCGGCGGGACACGTGGCGATCTGCGTGGGCAGCAATCTCCGGCGGTTCATCGTCCGAGCGACGTACCTGAACCACCCGGTCTTCCAGAAGCTTCTGAGGGAAGCCGAAGAGGAATACGGTTTCTCCAACATCGGACCGCTCACGATTCCCTGTGAAGAATCCGAGTTCGAAGACATCCTCCGGTTCTTATCTCGACCGGAGATCGACGGCCACACTCGTTACGTCAATCTCGATGACTTTCAGAGATGCTGCCACGTCGACTACGTCGGTGAATCCAAACCGCTCCTTCATGGATCCGTCTGCTAGTTTTCGTTACTGAGTCGACTCGGTCGGAGTGAATTTGATAATGATAATTTTATAATCTAACTACTGTTCTAATTTTTTTATGAGTAGAAGTAGTTAGGGGATTTTTTTTTATTTTTTTTTGTTTTCTTTAGGAATAGTTGTTAGATGTGTTTATGGTTGAGTAGGCTTGTGTTGTGGGTGTGTGTTTTTTGCTTGGGTGATGGCGAAGCTGAGTTGTAAGTTGACTCGGACTGAGTCATCCCGAGTTGGGAAAGTGAAGGAATCGAATCAAATGGACATTACTTTGTTTTCTTGTAACTTTTAATTATTATTATTATTATTATTATTAAATGATGATGATAATAGCTCCTCTTCTTTTTATCTGTTTCTTTATTGTTTGTTGCAATTGTTTAAGCTTTTACGGTTTCGATGCATTATGTGAACGTACAAAATATAATATAAGTTTAATTAAATCAAACTTGCTATAGAAAAAGATTTACTCAATCTGGGTTTTGAGTTCTTTCTAATATATATGTATTTTCTTACATAAAAAAACAAACTGATCAAGATTTAATGAAATGATGTATAAAAATTATTTATGTGAATAATTTCTGTTTAACTATATATGATGATATTAATTTGTATTTACAGCAATTAAAGTTTATAAAGTATTAGTGCGTTCTGGTCCACAGGGTATGGATGGTTTGAGTATGGATTTTTAAGTGGTTTAAATCGTTTAAAGTTTAAACCTATTTGAAGAGGCTTTAGTTTCATTCTTGAAATGTTTTTATGTGAAGCATTAAATTTAGTATTAGTTGTTGACATCTTATCTTAAAACGACTTCATTAGTGTATTATGGTATTTTCAAACGTTGTTAAAAAATTGATGAAGTAAAGTTTCATGTTAAAAAATACTACACATAACATCTAGAACAACAAAAAAATTGTTATGTACAGTAATCGTATTGAATAACCAACATCAAGCATTTATTCATAGATGCATGCGTTCTAAATAAAAAATAATAAAATGTAAATTACGATGATAGTTAAATTTCTTTTAACCAAAATACTCAAGTTGTAATAATACAAATATATAAATGTGATTAAATGTTGAATATAATTATTTATATTTTCATATCGTATGTTTTTTAAATTATCATCAAGAACATCCATAAGATCGAAAAACAAAGCAATCAAAACATATTGGGCATAAGGCATACGATTGATGCATAACTCAATCGTAGATCAACCTTGCTAAAATTTGTTAGTCGATAGGGACTCTTGGTAAGATCAAACACATCAACAACACTAATAAGTTTAAACAAAGATCGGTAGTTGAAGAATATAAAGAATAAAGTACACGCGGTTGTACATAGTCCGATCAAAGACTGACAACATTAATAATTAATAACAATTTTGAATGATCGATAAAAGCGGAACAACAATCGTTAGATAGCCCGAATGTAGCATGTATGGGGAAATTAGACGAGTTTAACTTTGATTTTTTTAATAAACAAAAAGACTACACAGTTTTAGATACTCAAGACACCTGGCAAATATATGTTTGCCTATTTTTGATAAATGACTGACGAATTGAGAATGACCCAACATATCTTTCTTATCTAGATAGATAAGTCTTTCAAACGAAGCTAAGAGGATTTTATAATCATTAGATTTCTTTCCAAAGGATTATGGGTTAGTGTTTAAAGTTTTCACAAAAGCTAAAAAGCAAATTTTAACTAAACACGAAAAAATGTTCTTAGAAATGCAAGATAGATGTGCAACTTGGTTTGGACAACATTATAGTCAACACATTAACCAAAAAACTAAACACTAAGTTCTAGACTTTTGAGTTATCTTTTAGGCGATCTCTTGATCTTTAAACACTTTTCACATTAGAGAAGAGAGGTTATAGTTTAATAAGAGAAAATGTTTTTAGCACACCCATGGTTTAATATAGAAAAATTATATAATAGATTATATTTGTATAATTCAAATATAAATTAAAAAAATATCATATCAATGAACTTAATCATATATAACAAACATATTTAATTTACAAATAATAATATATAAAAAAATATTATTATTTATAAATCTCAATAAGCCTTTTTATATTCATTTTTAAAGTATTTTAGTTTTAACAATGATTAGCTAAATTTAAACTATATTTTCATAAAAGGTTTATTTATTTCTATAAAGATGATAATTTGTTGATATAGTAGTAAATGTGCATCTATAAAAGAAAATCTTTTGAAAGCAACATTTTTTACCAAATTTTATTGTGATTAGAACATGTGTATGGTCCTAGCTGGACTAGGTGTAGATAATTTGAACATGCTAAAAAAAGACCATATGGCTTATAGTTATTTTGTTTTATTAGAAATTATAAAATTATATTTAAAAGCAAATAGTGAGAGGATTGATGATATGCATATACAACATTAGAGAGACATTTTGTAAACTAGCATTTTATCAATTTAAAGAGAATATATAAAGAAAAAAACATATTGAAAAATCAAGGACGATTAACAAACATCGTCTACTATAAACATCTTATTGTTAATATATATATTTTATATATATTTTAATGTAATTGCATTGAATAATGATCAATGTGATTATAATATTTATTAAAGAAGTCAGGAGGTGTGGAGTGCACACTTATCTGATTTTATGGGGGTTCCAATGGGGTAATGCCCCCTTGGCGGGATATGGGGGCAATGCCCCTGGTAGCGTGTGTCACACCCTGACGGAATCATCGAGGTGAGCGAATGTGAATCGATTTCTCATAGCGCATGATAGTAAATACGTTAAAATAATATTAAATGTCATTTTCATTGAATAATACTAATCAAATAAAACTCAAGTAAACATAATAAAATTGTCTTTATTTTTAACTAAGTAAACAAGCCCTAAATTTACATACAGAAGTCCACTAATTTGCATTTCTGAAATCATATGAAAAAGTAACGAGTCAGCTAACCCGTATTAGCCGATGAGTAAACATAGGTTTGTCATACATATATAGATTGTTTAAATGATTGAAAACAATTCAATTCACATGATAATGTCAAGACTTATAAAGACAATAATGTAACATAAAAGACAAACAAATACAATCAAATCTAATGGCTGAACTGACTCGATCTGTAATAAAATGTATGATTCTGGTTTCAATCATCACCTAAATAAACAAATGGGATAAGTTTGTCAAACAAATAGATCTATTATTGTTACCGTAGTTGCATGAATTAATGATTGTGTTATCATCCATATTATCTAACTATGTACACATAATTGCAAGTGATAACAAGCCATGATAGAATAACTACTTGGTTTCCCAAAATAATAAAAAAAATAAAAATGAGCTATGAATACTCACTTTGATATTTGGATATGATTTGTATAATGATATGCTAGATTAGACACCAACGGTTTCCTTATGGTTTTAACCTTAAATGAAGTCGAATTTGATGATAATACGAGGAGAAGAAGTCGAGACTAGGGATGACAATAGGATTCGATGTATGTGTGTATCGTATGTGAAATTGATGCTTTTGATAGCTAAAATGGATCGAATGGGATGTTTAGCCATGATTAAATTGGTTGATTAATGTTTGTTTCGAATCGAATGAGTTCAATGTAGGATTCGGTTGTTTCGGGTTTGGTTAAGGAGTTACTACATGATTTCAATTGTAATTATGCGTGCGTTTAAATTCCTCATTTTGATATGAATGTTTTCGAGCTTTTAATTGACTTAATTTGATTTGTTTCGAGTGGGAATCACTTTGAGTTTGAATGGGGATATCGGTTTTGATTGAATGAGTATTAATAACCTAATAATTCAAATTATAAAGGGTCATGAGTTCGAATCAAGCTCACGATCATAAGGAGGTGATTTGATTGAGTTTTAATGGATTGATTCGAGGGTTTGGCACTCGCCAAAGCTTGGCCGGATGTTGGTAGGAATAAGGAGGCCGACAGTGGGGGTTAATGGGTTTTAAAATGAATTTACAGATTAGTCCCTATACTTTGAAAAGGTTAATAATTTCTGTAAAAAGTTTTTAATTAACTTTTAAATAATTACATTTTAACCCCTTGACTTATACAACTCTAATTTATAAATTAATCAAATTATTTTTATAAAATCTATATAACTTTATAAAAACTTTGTAATTTAACTATTTATTTTAGTTTAATACTTAAAACTCATAATTAACAATAAAACTTTTTCATTTTATGAATCTTATAAAATCTTTTTAACTAAATTATTTATTTTAGTTGAATAGATAAAATCTTATAAAAATTATTAAATCTTAAAAATATAATTATTTTTAATTAATTTTTATTCTATAAATTATAAAATTATATTATATTGAAAAATGTCACATTTATTGTATTTGTTGTATAAAATAAATAAATGACTAAATAAGAAATTTTATTTACAAGATTAACTCAAATGGATTCAGATTTGGGTTTATATTACCAAATGGGTCAAGTGTTATAGTGAGGTCCAAGGGGCGACAACCCCTGGTGGGGTCCAAGGGGCGACAACCCCTGGTGGGGTCCAAGGGCATATCCCCTGGTTGAGTTCGAGTTGCCTTTGATTAAAAAATGGCTTCATTAAAAAATATATTTAAAATTATTTTCTAGAATTTCACATGTAAAATTCGAGTGAAAAAAGGGACATTTTAGTCATTTGAGTTGAATAATAAACAACCAAACGGTAGTTTTTCACCCAGAAATCAAATTGTCTTCTAAATTTGGTCACTCTCGAATCTCTTCTTTTGGGTCAAAAACACGAACAAAATTCATATTGTGATCTTGATAAACATCTGAGTTGTATTCGATTAAAACATTTAAATGGACCATTATATACTTTTGATTTAAAAGTGAGGACACAACTCTCATCATCTAGGCTTTGATTTCAATTTCTTTATATTTTTCACAAGAAATTCAGACTTAACAAACAAAGAGTTAAAAAAAGTAGTTAAAATTTTACTATTGTTGTATTTATCCTTTTAGATGCTTTTGCACATATTAGTTTCTTTTTCCTAAACACTAGAAGATTAGATCCATGCTTTGAGCGATTTGGTTTTGAATGTATATGAGAACGTCAGAATTATAATTTTTTGTGTTATTTTGGTTTTGATGATTTTAATGACATAGGCACATCACAATGATAGTTAATATTTACAAATATTTTGACGATTCGTTATTATATTGTTATGATACTATTAGTGAATATATGGTATTTGATAGGGCATGAATATCAATTAAAACAATTATGTTAAAAGTAAAAGTTATATCTATTAGAACAAATATTTCAAAAGTAAAAACTCTTATAAAAAGGGCAAATATAAAAGAAATATGAAGATTAGAAGAAAAAGTACATTGTGATTTTTCATATTATGTCTTAAACTAAAAAAAGTTACTAATTTATCTCAAGATTTTATATTATGTAATAGTAAAGATATAATTACTATTACTATAGTATATATTTGGAATTCTCGGGCTATGAAATGTAGTCATCTTTACCATTCATTATTTGTGCGTCTTTTTAGCTCCATATAACCACCCCATCCATCTTTTTATCTCATCTTCAACCACGAGACCCATCATTCGCCATTACCTTTTTTTTAAATGTTTTTAATACATATAATATTTACTAATTTGGTAACAATCATCTAATAAAGAAAATCGAAATAAAAAGAAAAGATTAATATTAATAAATACTTAAAAAAAAAAATACATCACTGTCAAAAGAAAACCATAAACTTATGTTGTCGTGTATCGTCATGTGTTCCGACAAATCCGAGCTAACGTTTAAATGTATTTCTTGGTTACTTAATTTCAAAATATTAACCGTTTTTTATGTCATTAATTTCTTCAAGCCCCTGAGACAGTTTGAATATCATTTTCATCGCCAGACCTACATCTTCTTAAATCATTTTAGAATCAACAACACCAAAGAATGCATGCCGAAACCATAACTCCTATAACGCCATTGGTTTTAGCATTATTTTTTTAGTGTAGATGATCACCTTGTATGCATTGACCTCGCCATGCGATAGGATAGTATGCTCACTCTCAATGCGTACAATCAACGGTACCACGTATTCAGAGATAGCCATGTCTCGCTTCATGTGCCTATGTAGTTTTTGAATATCACTTCACCTCACTTTATGAAAATATTCTTTGTTGTAGAGGTTAATGTCATCTTTAGAAGAGTTATACTATACATACTATCATATTTAGTTTTCACAAACATCTTCAAATACTAATCTAATTCGCTGGTGGTGGTGCCAATGCCATTTGACGAAGTACGACTGTGCATTTTTGTAAAGGAGTAAAACTACAATTACCTCATGTTAATTTGATAGATGACATCTATCATTATCTTTCTCTCCCCCACTCTCTCATTCTCTCTCTCTCTCCCTCCTTCCTCTCTCTCTCTCTTTCTCTCTCCCTTCCATCATCTCCCTCTTTCTCTCCAAAACACAGACTATTCATATGATAGTTGTTTGCTCATTTGAATCATCATTTGAACAATGCAATGCTCGTATGATATACGACGTCCTCAGCAAAGTACTCACTTATTAGTTGATTATGTGCGTCTTCATGATTTCTATTTAGTGCAACTCTTCGTGTTTTAGATGCGAATTTTCATCTTCACAAGTAAAAGGGTTGTAGTAGCTATGGGATTGCTGCAGATGATGATGAATCCATCCTTTAAGCCTTACAATTTTGTAAAGCTAAATATGTTTAAATGTTATAGGTAGTTTGAATGTTATAGTGTAGACTTTTTGATTTTGAATCTGTATTTATAATTGACGTTTAAAAAGATGTTTATTAAATTAATTTTTTTGTTTCAAACATGATCGGTTAACCGTCATGAGACCATTCCTTGTAATGGTCATCACATGAGGCGATGCTATTGGTGGTGTGGTGTTCACCGCTGGTCCTGCATGAAGAAGTAATGCCCACAAGGACGCGTGTAAGATTTATAGAAATGTTGATGCACCCAAAACAACCCAAGTGCTTCTTGCATGCATGCACTTGGCATTTATTAGAAGTTGCTTTGAAAGTTTCATACTCTACACAAGAAAATATTCTAATTATGAAATTTTCCGAAGCCAAGACCAATATCTTTCGAAGCCAAATATGAAGTCTTCCGAAGCTTCAAAGACAAAGTCTTCCGAAGCCAAAGAAGAAAAAAATAGATTTCTTCCGAAGACTTTGAAGAACATGCTTTCTCTGATGTACTTTTGCATAAAGCTGAACCACTTTCCGCTGCAACTCTGAAGACTCACCAACTTATACAAGTTGGTGAAAGGTCCATGCTTTTGGCAACTATGCATTGAGGTCTTGAGTATGTAACTTTCTACTTTATGTACTTTTATCCTTTTTTTATAATATATTAGGATGTGAGCTATGACATGTCATAGTCACTAGTCAAAAGGCAAATCTGCCTTTTGACTTTACACCGATCTTGTTGTCTAGATTAGTGTTTCCTGTTGGCCTTCAAAGTATGGCCAGATGTAAAATGTAGTATAAAGTATCTCGAGTCTTTGTATCTTTTCTTTTATGCTTTGTAACACTTATAAAAAGAACTTGAGAAGCAATATACTGCAATCTTGAAAACTAATATTATATTGTTCGTAAGTTTCTATCTCTTACTATGCTTGTCTTCTTAATATCATCATAATATAAGTCCCGGTTCCCCATTTGATCTGTTAAGTGTTCTAACACTCTCCTCATTGTTAGACTGATTGTATTGACCATCCCATAAAAGGTCCTACAATTGGTATCAGAGCATTCCAGGCTCTTGATTGTAAGATCTCACCATCTTAGATCCTCAATATCACAAAGTACTTAACATCTCAAATGGAAGCTCTCACAAAGGTTGATATGGAAACCGGAACCATGACAAAGTCTCCATTGATCACTGCTAAAGACTTTGATACTTGGTGCCAAAGAATGAAAGGATTTATCAAGTCTCAAGACTCTAGGATGTGGAAGTCTATTGTCTCTAGACCTCACATATCAAGTACCTCTTCAACTGCTGCTGCGGGTGGTATGATACCAAAGGAGGTGGCTGACTATTCTGAAGAAGACAGGAAGAAAATTGACATGGATCAGAAAGCCATGACTACTCTTCAAGCTGTTCTTCCTAACTCCATATACAGGGATTCAAGAAGTGCAAATTTGCTAAGAAATTATGGGATGCACTGAAGCTCATGTATGAGGGGGTCCACTAAAGCAAAAGAGAACAAGAAGGACCTCTTGAAGTAGCAGTTTGAGAACTTCACCTATAAGATAGGTGAAACCATGACTCAACAATACTTCAGGTATGTTGAGATTATGGATACTCTAATGGATGTTGGACTAACTCTTGAAAACAGGGACATTGTAAGGAAGTTTTTGTCCTCTCTTCCTAGACAATGGATCATTATTGTGTTGTTATCAAGAGAACTGAGAACCTTAAGACTCTTACTCTTACAAAGTTGTATGGTATTCTTAGTGGATACCAGATGGAGATGAATATGAAAAATCCATCTAGTAACTCCAGCAATCAGCAGAGTTTAACCCTTCATGTGATTGAAAGGGATTGCAGAGAACCACAACATCATCTTATCTGCTACCCTGACAACTCACAAAAGGGTCCTTTCATCACCTTCCCGGAGACACCAAGGGAGAGCTACACCCAAGGAAACCCATTCCAAGAGACAAGCTCTTCACAAGCCTTTGTGTTTTTTGATCAAAGCACAGGCAACTTTCTCTTCACCCTTGAAGATCTTGACTGTATCCATCCAGATGATCTGGAGTACATGGAGATAGTTCAGCAAATGGCTCTTCTCACTCATAGAGCCAAGAAGTTCTACAAGAGGACATGGAGGAAGTTTCCTAGCAGTGCAACCAGTGGAAAGTTTGGGCTGGACAAGAGCAAGGTGAAGTGTTACAACTGTAACCAAATGGGACACTTTGCTAGAGAGTGCAAGGCACCAAGGACAAATGGTGGCCAAGCACAAACCAGACCAAACTACACTGACAAAACCAACCAGAATGAGAAGCCAAAGTAGCAAGCTATAATTGTTGTTGAAGAAGGAGGCTTTGACTAGAGCTTTTAGGTGGAAGATGCATCTCTAGATCAAGCAATAATGACTGACCATGATGAAGCCAAGGTATTGAAACATCTCTGTACACCTGAATGCATTGCTAAAGTTAATAGATATAGGTCCAATAACATAGAGATGAGATCTGAACTTGAGTCTTTAAATATTTTAAAATCTAACTTCAAAAGAGCTAAAAATGATTAAAAACTTGAAATAGAAGATTTAGAGAAAACCATTTCAACTCATAAACATAAACATACCAACTACAGGACTCAGATCAAAGATCTCATCACTAAGTTTACTGAATCCCATGCTAAGCTTGTGATCAGCAAAGCCAAGGCAGAAAAATGTATTCTTGAAGAAGAGACCTTCAAGAACATAATATCCTCATCCTTGCATGTAAAATTTTGTTATCACAATAAGCAGGGACTAGGATCTACTAAGATAGCTCCTCCACACACAATATTAACTGTAATATCTCCTAGGTTTGGAACTTGTGAAGATGAACTTCCCCTCATAGATCCCATGAGTGAAGAGGATGAAAAGGAGATAGTGAAGGATGACTCTGAGAAGAGTGAAGAAGAGCATCCTAAAAGGGTCACTACTCTCCTGAAGAGAGAAAATGAGTTAGGATGACCAATTCTAGAAGGAAGAACTTGATCATAAAAGCCAAGAGGAAGTCCAAGAAGGCTCAAGAGATCAAGGCCACTTTTAACTCTGTGTAGAAACAAGTGTTTATCTCTGTAGGATTTGAAGTGGTTAAGGCTGAAGACTCAAACATGAACTCTAGTACCAGGAGTTCTAGTTCTTGTCCAAATCATTCCAGCAACATGAAAAAAGCTGATCAGTTGTGTACCACAGCTACATAGACTGAACCATCCAGCTCCAAAGGTAGTTTTCACCCTAAAAGAATTACGACATCATCTGCAAAGATGAGATGAAGAAGGAAGGTGATCAAGTTCAGCCTTGTTCTCAAAGGAAGACTCTCAAAAAAAAGAAAATGGATTGTGTCATGTGTGGTAGTACTTCTCATCTTGCAAAGGATTGCCTCTACAATCCAAAAAGTACTATCCATATGACCAAGAAAGAAACTTTTGAGAAGATGAAGAAGAAGCAAGCTTCAGAAGGAAAATATTTTCCTTTCGGAAGCTCCAAAATGAAGAAGAATGCAAGTGAAAACTTGCTTTCAGAAGAAAAGTTGGTCTCAAAAGAAAGGAATGCTTCCGAAGTACTGAAGCCTGCTGCAGTGTTAGCAAGATATTCTGAAGGTCCAGTCTCCAAAACTTCCGAAGTTGTTAAAACTTCTGAAGTGTTGAAAGTTAAGTCTAAGCTTCCAAAAGTGGTGTGGAAGACAAGAAAAGGCCATGTGACTAAAAGTTCTTCATCAACATCAACAAATGGTCTTTAAAACTTGAGAATAGGATCTATTACTGTTGCATTGTCTTCAACTTCTTTTGATAACCCAAGACCAACAAGGCTTGGGTTTCCAAATGTAACTAATCATCTCTTTTGTACATGAACAACTCAAGACCAACAGGAATGTATGGATCATTGAGAGTGGCTGTTCCAGGCACATGATAGGCAATGGCTCTTTACTTCAATATTTTGAGAAGATTGATGGAAGGCCAATTGCTTTTGGAGGAGATGCTAGAAGTTACATTACTAGAAGGGGTATGGTCACAAATGGTAAGCTTAGCATTGAGAAGGTAAACTTTATCAAGGAGCTTAGATACAATCTCCTGAGCGATCTCAATTTTATGATCAGAGACATAACATGTTTTTTATTGAGCATGAGTGCATTGTTTTCAAGCCCGGGGTGGTCATTCCTTAAGAGCATATCCTGCTTAAAGCCCCTAGGAAAGGGAACATGTACCAGATAGACTTGGAAGAAACATCTCCTTCAGAAGAGGTTTCATGCTTTCTATCTAAAGCAAATGGTGATGAGTTTTTTCTCTAGCATAAAAGAATGTGTCATGTAAACTTTAAAAACATAAATAAATTAATTAAGAATGACCTGGTAACTGGAATGCCAAAGAAAGAGTTTACAAGTGATGACCACTGTTTCATGCCTCAAAGGGAATCAACACAAGGTATCTCACAAACCAAAATAAAGAAACTCCATCACTACACCCCTACACTTATTACATATGAATCTCTTTGGCCCCACCAGTGTAATAAGTCTAGGAAGGATCTCATATTGTTTGGTGATCACAGATGACCTTACAAGATTCACTTGGGTTTTCTTACTTATAACTAAGGATGAGACTCTTGAGATCTTGAAGTGTTTCATCATGAATATTGAAAATCATTGTGATCACAAGGTCAAGACCATAAGATATGATCTGGGAACTAAATTTAAGAACCAAGTCCTTGATACATTTTATGATGAAAAGGGTACTATAAGATAATATAGTGCTCCCATGACTACTCAGCAAAATGGTGTTGCTGAAAGGAGAAACATGACACTTATTGAAATTGTAAGAACTATGTTTTCTGACTCAAAACTGCCCATCACCTTCTAGGCAGAGGCAATTAACACTGCTTGCTATGTGCAAAAAAGAGTTTTGGTACAAGACTCATGGTAAGACTTCTTATGAACTTTGGCATAAGAGAAAACCTTTCACTGGTTTTCTCAGGTCATTTGGATGTCCTTGAACCATCTTGAATACCAAAGATCAAGTAGCCAAATTTGATGAGAAATCAGATGACCGACACTTTATTGGATACACTTTTTAAGCTAAAGCCTATAAAGTATACAATCACAAAACTACATTAGTTGAGGAGTCAGCCAATGTAACTTTCAATGAGCACAGTCCTAGTATGAAAGGTTCTGGTCCTGATCGGGTGTTTGATCTTGATTTAGTTCCCAACTGTTTTAACAAATCTTGTAAGCAAGTTTCGGGATCTACAGATATCTTATCAATAGGTGATCCTGACCCAAGATTTGAGGCGAGAAGAACTTCAAATCATACTACTTCAGCTCTAGTGGTAACTAACCCTCCAGATGGAGTGCCTATTAGCACAACCATGTCAACTCCAGCTGATACATCTGAGGTTCCATCAAACTCCAACCCAGAGGCACAAAACTCAAATGAAAGAGCTTTAAATGTAGGAGGAAATGGTGGCTGTGACAGTCTTCAAGAGTTTCTTGATGCTGACAACCACTCCATGGAAGACAACATCAATGAAGTCACACACTCATTGGATTAAGTCTCTCTTGATAAGTATGCTAATGTGGTTAGTGACACTTCATTGCCTGATCTAAATTTCTCTAATTTAGATCCTCCAAGTAACTTGTTGTGATCCCTCAACTAAAGATCCACAAGTCTCACCCCACCACAAACATCATTAGAGATGTTGATTTAGGGGTAAGAACAAGAGGACAAACCCATGATGCTAATGTTTGTCTCTACTCTTGTTTCCTATCCCAAATAAAGCCAAAGAAAGTTGATGAGGCTTTAAAGGATGTAAGTTGGGTTAAAGCTATGAAAGAGTAGCTGCTTCAATTCAAAAGATAAAAGGTTTGGAACCTATGTCCTATTCCTCAAGGGAAGACTACCATAAGAACCAAGTGGGTGTTTAGAAACAAGAAGGATGATAGAGGACTTGTCATAAAAAACAAGACCTGACTAGTTGTTAAAGGATACACATAAAAATAAGGAATTGATTACACAGATATCTTTGCTCTTGGGGCAAGACTTGAAGCTGTTAGGATAGTTCTAGCTTTTGCTGCATCCAAGATTTCAAGGTCTACCATCTTAATGTCAAGTGTCTTTTCTATATAGAGTGATTGATGAAGAAGTTTATGTCAAACAACCATCTAGCTTTGCAGATCCTTATCATCCTGATTATGTCTTTAGGCTTGATAAAGCTCTTTATGGGCTGCATCAAGCTCTAAAAAAGTGGTATAAGACTCTATCTCAGTATCTCTGTCAGCATGGCTACAAAAGGGGTACTATAGATGGAACTCTTTTCATCAAAGGAATAGGGAATGCCTTAATACTAGTTCAAGTGTATTTAGATGACATTATCTTTGGGCCAACTAATCCAAAGCTCTGCAAAGACTTTAAGAGGCTGATGAAGAATAGATTTGAAATGAGAGCCATGGGGGAACTCAATTTATATCTAGGAATTCAAGTGAAGCAAGTTGATAGTAGCATTTTTATAAGTCAGTGAAAGTATGTACAAGACATGCTTACAAGATTCAACATGACTGATTGAAAGGTTGCAAAGACACCCATAGCCAGGAATCACTCTATTGGGCCTGACCTTGAGGAGGAGTGTGTGGATGAACACCTTTACAGGGTTATGATTGGGTCTCTTATGTACCTCACAGCTAGCAGGCCTGATATCATGTTTTCCACATGCATTTTGTACAAGATATCAACCAACCCCAAGATGTCACATCTAGTTACTGTCAAGAGGATTCTAAGATACCTCAAAGGTGCTCCAACACTTGGCCTTTAGTATCCATAGAATTCTAACTTTAATCTGTATGCATGACTATGGTGGCTGCAATATGACTGCAAAGTCTACATCAGGGGGATGTCAGTTCCTTGGTGGAAGGATAGTCTCATGGCAATGCAAGAAACAATCCTGTGTGTTTGCATCAACTGCTGAAGCTGAATACATTGCTGCTGCTAGCTGTTGTGCTCAAGTGCTTTGGATTCAGAATCAGATGCTGGACTATGGATTCAACTTCAAAGAGACTTCTATCCACATAGACTACAACAGGGCTATCTCTATTACAGAGAATCATGTGCAACACTCAAGGACAAAACACATCAATATCAAGTATCATTTGATTAGAGATAATTTTAAAAAAAGATTAATAAAACTAGTCAAAGTTAACACAAATAAACAATATGCTGATCTATTCACCAAAGCTTTTGATGAGCAGAGGTTTAAATATCTTGTATCAGCTATTGGGATGATTAACTTTGAGTAGCTTTTCTTAAAACTTAACTCATATTATTTCTAAAACCTGTGTATCCTAAGTTGTCTATTTTATCACTTTCATAAGCCCATGTTTACCTTGAAAGAAAAATTATGTCTTTAAAACAAATAACTACTTATGTGAATTGACCAACCCTTTGAGGAGATGGGTTATGAAGGGGATTTCTTTGTAATGACCTTCAGGAAAAAGAAGGTCTTTCCTCAACGGAAGTACCTCCTCCATGTGGTTTTACACAGGTTGTCAAACAAGCATGGAGGATGGGACCATATGCTTGAAGATCTCTCCTTCCTAGTTCATGGAATGGTTTAGGGGGTCAAGTTCAGATACTCACAATTTGTGTACACTAATTTACTTGCAAATTTAGACTCCTTAGAATACTACATGTTCCCTAGATATGTCCAGCACATTCTCAATTGTGAACTGCGCTCATAGTTGAGGGAAACATGTAATATTCTAAAATTGAGACAGATGAAGCCCGACATCTTTAAAATCATGAAGAAGCCAACTGTAGGCTTCTCAGGGTTAGAAACAGCCCTTGTCCCCAAAATGTTAGAGCTCATTACTCAAGGTGACAACCTAGCAATACAAGCTAGTGTTGAACCCATACCTTCTACTTGCCAACCACAAAAACAGCCTCAAATCATCCACACCTACCAAAGAAAATCCAAATGAACCCCTACACAAGCTACTAAGCTTGTGCAGGCCCACATATCACTAGCCATACAAGAAGAAATGGACACAGGAGCTCCCACTTCTCCTGAGGAGCAAGCCACTCCTATCTCACCAAGGATCAGTGCTGAGTTTCCTCATGCTCAACTTGATGAGCTCATAAGCCCAACAACCTTAAGTCTTGTAAGGATTCCTATAAGTCTGATGTAGCCAAAAAATCCAAAGTCTCTTTGCATTCATGCACTGAAGTACAAAAGTAAAAATGCTTCGGAAGTTTAACACCATGCACTAGAAAATATTCTAAGTGTAAAATCTTCCAAAGCCAAGACCAACATCTTCCAAAGCCAAAAGTGAAGTCTTCCGAAACTTCAAAGACAAAGTCTTCCGAAGCCAAAGAGTGAAGACAGATTTCTTCCGAAAACTTTTATGAACATGCTTTTATCTGATGTAATTTACCATAAAGCTGGACCACCTTTCCGCTGCAACTCTGTTCAGTCACCAACTTACATGAGTAGGTGAAAAGGTCCATGCTTTTGATAATTGTACATTGAGGTCTTGAGTGTGAGCTTTCTACTTTATGTATTTTTATCCTTTTTGTAATATATTAGAATGTGAGTTATGGCATGTCATAGTCACTACTCAAAAGGCAATCTCCTTTTAGACTCTACATTTGGTTTTGTAGTTGTCTAGTCTTGTGCTACCAGTTCCCTATTTGATCTATAAAGTGTTCTAAAGAACTCCCCTCATTGTGTTGTTGTGTTGTAAGTGCATACCCTTAAATTGTTATGCATTTGGTATCAGAGCATTCCAGGCTCTTGATTATAAGATCTCACAATCTTAAGATCCCTCTCACACACACAAAATACTTAACAACTCAAATGGCAGCTATTACTAAAGCTAATATGGAAACTGGAACTATGATAAAGTCTCCACTGATCACTCCAGTATGTGGGACTCTGTTGTTCAAGGACCTTACATACCAAGCACCCGCTCATCAACTGGTGGTGGTATGATTCCAAAGACTATGGCTGGCTATCCTGAAAAAAACAGAAAAAGAATAGAGTTTGATCAGAAAGCCATGACAACCCTTCAAGCTGCTCTTCCAAACTCCATCTATAGAGGCTTCAAGAAGTGCAAAACAGCCAAGCAACTTTGGGAAGCACTGAAGCTTATGTATGAGGGGTCCAATGAAGCTAAGGAGAATAAGTGGATCTCTTGAAGCAGCAGTTTGAAAACTTCACCTTCAAAGTAGGTGAAACGATGACTCAACAATACTTCAGGTATGTTGAAATATACTCTAATGGATGTTGGAGTAACTCTTGAGAACAGGAACATTGTGAGGAAGTTCATGTCCTCTCTTCCTAGACAATGGACACATTATTATGCTGTGATCAAGAGGACTGAGAACCTTAAGACTCTTACTCTTATAGAGTTGTATGGTATTCTCAGTGGATACCAGATGGAGATGAACATGCAAAACTCATCTGGTAACTCCAACAATCAACTGAGTTCAGCTCTTCATGTGGTTGAAAGAGAAAGCATTGAACCTCAACATCATCTTATATGCTACCCTGACAACTAACAAAAGGATCCTTTCATCACCTTCCCAGAGACTCCAAGAGAAAGCTACACTCAAGGAAGTCCATTCCAAGAGATAAGTTCTTCTCATGCCTTTGTCTCACCTGATGAGAGCACATGCAACTTTCTCTTCACCCTTGAAGACATGGACTGTATCCATCCAGATGATTGGAGTACATGGAGATAGTTCAGCAGATGGCTCTTCTCACTCACAGAGCCAAGAAGTTCTACAAGAGGACATGGAGGAAGTTTCCAAGCAATGCAGCTAGTGGAAAGTTTGGGCTGGATAAAAGCAAAGTGAAGTGTTACAACTGTAACCAGATGGGACACTTTGCAAGGGAGTGTAAGGCATCAAGGACAAATGGTGACCAAACACAAGCCAGACCAAACTACACTAATAGAGCTCCCAGAATGAGAAGCCAAAGCAACAAGCTGCAGTTGTTGTTGAAGAAGGATGCTTTGACTGGAGCTTTCAGGTGGAAGATGCTTCTCCAAACCAATCACTCATGGTAGACCATGATGAAACCAAGGTATTAGAACATCTTTGTACTCCTGAATACATTGCTAAAGTAAATAGATACAGGTCCTATAACTTAGAGATGAGATCTGATCTTGAGTCCTTAAGTATCTTAAAAGCTAATTTTAAAAGAGCTGAAAATGATTATAAACTAAAGATAGAGGACTTAGAGAAAACCATTTCAATTCTTAAACATGAGCACACCAACTACAAAACTCATATCAAAGACCTCATAACTAAGTTGACTGAATGCCTGACTGAGCTTGTGATCAGCAAAGCCAGGGCAGAAAAATGTGTTCTTGAAGAAGAGACCTTCAAAAACATAATATCCTCATCCTTGCATGCAAAAGTTTGTTTTCAAAATAAGCAAGGACTGGGATCTAGGGAGA
This sequence comes from Flaveria ramosissima, assembly GCA_025215565.1. Classification (NCBI taxonomy): domain Eukaryota; kingdom Viridiplantae; phylum Streptophyta; class Magnoliopsida; order Asterales; family Asteraceae; genus Flaveria; species Flaveria ramosissima. The sequence goes on from CM046032.1 coordinate 32,836,001, forward strand.
TAGCTCCTCCACACACAATCTTGTCCAAGATCTCCTAGGTATGGAACTTGTGAAGATGAGCTTTCCCTCATAGACCCCTTGACTGAAGAGGATGAAGAAGAGATGGTGAAGAATGGCTCTAAGGAGTGAAGAAGAAAATTTTAAGAAGGGTCACCATCCCTCTGAGGAGAGTAAAGCTGTTGGGATGACCAAGTTCAAAAGAAAGAACTTGACAGTGGAAGACAAAGAAAGACCAAGAAAGACCAAGAAAGACTAGTATACTTATACAGATAGTGACTATGGTGGTTGCAACATGACTGCAAAGTCTACATCTGGGGGATGTCAATTTCTTGGTGGAAGGATAGTCTCTTAGCAATGCAAGAAACAATCTTGTGTGTCTGCATCAACTGCTGAAGCTGAATACATTATTGCTGCAAGCTGTTGTGCTCAAGTGCTTTGGATTTAGAATCAGATGTTGGACTATGGATTCAACTTCAAGGAGACTCCCATCCACATAGACAACAACAGTGCTATCTCAATCACAGAGAATCCTGTGCAACACTCAAGGACAAAACACATCAACATCAGGTATCATTTGATTAGAGATAACTTTGAAAAGGGATTAATCAAACTAGTCAAAGTTAACACAAATGAATAATATACTGATCTGTTCACCAAAGCCTTTGATGAACAGAGATTCAAATATTTTGTTTTAGCTATTGGGATGATTAACTTTGAGTAGATTTTATTAAAATTTAATCATATTATTTCTAAAACCTGTGTGTCCTAAGTTGTCTATTTTATCACCTTCATAAGCCCTTGTTCTCTTTGAAAGATAAATCTTTTTTATAAGACATTCCTTAGATTTTCAAAATTTTTTTATCTTTTTATCATTCGTAAGAAACTTATGTCTTAGAAAACAAATAACTAATTCAGTAGATTTATCTTTGGAAGAAATTTCTGAAATATCTTCCAAAGCTTAAAATTGACTAAAGTACTTATATGTTTTCAAAGAACAATATTCTTCCAAAAGCAATTTACATTCGGAAGTTTTTATTCTTAGAATAAAAACTCTTAGTAATAAACCTCTTCCGAAGCAAAATTCTTATAAACCTTTGGAATATCTTCCGAAGCCAATTTGCCTTCGGAAGCTCTTCTTCAGAACTTCCGAAGCAAAATAACCTTCGAAAGATTTCTCGACTTCCAGAAAACTACTTTTTGGGCACAAGTAAACTACTTTTTCCAAGGGGGGACCGACATCTGGATTTTAAAGTTTATCCTCTTTCATTAACTTTGTCTTAAATCCATTTGATATATATTTTCAACAGTTACCCCTCTTTTACTATCTTCTTCATCTAAACCTAACCTAAATTCACTCAAACCGCCTTTGTTCTTCACCTTCCTTCACCCTTAAGCTTCTCAAAATGGCCAACCTAAACCGCAAAAACAACCCTGATTTCTCCATGCAACTTCACAGGCAACACAACCACTTCTGTTGAACTCTAAGAAAGATGATAGTTTCTAAGAGGTTTGTCGTTTTCTGGCTCTGTCCAACTACTTCACCTTCCTAACCATTGATCCTACTCTCTATAAGGATCATCTGCTTGAATTTTGAAAGACATGTCAAGAGGTCTTCATGGATGGGGAGATGGCACTGTCTGCCACAGTGCAAGGGAGGACAATCATCATTACTCCAGCTATAATCAACACTCATCTTCAGCTGGATGATGAAGAAGGTGAGTTGTCCTTTCCAAAGGAAGCTGTTAATCATTCCTTTGAACAGATGGGCTATAAGGAAGATTTCTCTGTAAAGACCCTCAGGAAAGGGAAGGTCTCATCCTAGTGGAAATACCTGCTACATGTGGTAATCCATAGCTTTTCAAACAAGCATGGAGGGCGGGACCAGATTCCTGAGGATCTCTCCTTCATAGTGCATGGAATGATTCAAGGGGTCAAGTTAAGGTACTCTCAATTTGTTTATACAAATTTGCTTGTAAACTTGGACTCCTTAGAGTATTACATGTTTCCTAGATATGTTCAATACATTCTTAACTGTGATCTGGGCTCACAGTTAAGGGAAACATGTAATATTCTTAAATTGGGACAGATGAAGCCCGACATCTTTAAAATCATGAAGAAGCCAACTGTAGGCTTCTCAGGGTTAGAAACAGCCATTGTCCCCAAAATGTTAGAGCTCATTGCTCAAGGTGACAACCTAGCAACACAAGCTAGTGTTGAACCCACACCTTCTACCTCTCAACCACCAAAAGGCCTCAAATCACCCTCACCTACCAAAGAATGTCCAAACCTTGCTCAAGCTATTGAGCTTGTGCAGGTCCCCATATACTCACCCATACAGGAGGAAATGGATACTAGAGCTCCCACTTCTCCTGAGGAGCAAACCACTCCTATATCTTCAAGGATCAAAGCTGAGGTTCCTCATGCTCAGCCTGATGAGCTCACTAGCCCAACTGCCTTAAGCCTTCACTCTGAGTCTTAACACTCAACTGAACAACATTCATGGGACAGTTACCATCCCTAACCTTTAGACTTATACCAATCCATTACTAACCTTGAATTCTATACTGATGAAGACTTAGACTTCATTGAGTATCATGAGTCTCTCTACTCTTCCCCTACTCAAAGAGAGATGAGTGCTCCTGAGTCTCCTATGTCTAGCCCACATCAGTCACCCATTACTGAGATGGACCTCTTTGAACCTATTCAGGAGATCCATATGGAAGAGGCGCTTACTTCTGCAAGTGATTACATCATTAAGACCTCAACCATGGAAACTCAGCCCATTGACACTTCAACTGAGGCTGTTAGTGAGCAGAGGAAATCCAACAGCCAAGAACATGAAGCTGGTGGTGAGAGTGAGGACTTTGTCCAATTCTCTCATCCCCTAGTGATTCTTCTAATGAAGATGAGGAGAATTTGAGACAAATGGGTCAAAAACTATAAAAAACATGCACCTACCTAGTCTCTAAGGTTAGTCACCTTGAATCTCAGGTGATTACCCTGTAAAACATGGTCAATGATCAACAACTTGAGATATCTTATCTTAGGGAAAAACTAGCTGGGAGACCTATAAGGAGAGCTCAACCAGGAACACAAGAACATGTGGATGTGATTGATCTAATTCCTAGCTCACCTATGAAAGAGGGTGATGCTACCAAAAAGGGGGAGAAAGTCATTGCAATCACAGAACCTGGGAGTTCTTCAGGGAGTATGGACATTAAGGACTCACCATCCTCACTTGCAATTATGCATACTCAGAAACTTCCTCAAGTTCACATTGATGTGGACTCTCTAGACTCTTTCATTCAGAGTATCTTTGAAGAAGGTATTCCAAGGGCTATGTCATCTCCATCCCAAGAAACTTCAAACTATATACTTGGGTGGAGGTATGATGCTGATAGAAGAGCCCTCATTCTTCAAAGAGTTCAAGGCCAGTAAGAGGTATTTAACTTTCAGACCTTGAACTACTATGAAGGTCTTGACCCAAAGATTGGCTTCAAAGGGAAAACCTTTGAAGGCTGGCATAAAGGATTCAAGACAGAATTACTGAAGAGTTTAGCCTAAGAAGGAGACAAAGGCAATTAGGTAATGTCGTTAGTCAATTGTATGTTGAGGCAGACCCTAAGATTAGCTTTAAAGGGAAAACTTTGACTGAAAGCCTAGTGATAGAGCCTGAGAGCCCTGTCACACCAACAACTACTTCAGCAATTCATTCCCTTAGTGAAACACCTGCTGGTGAAGGTGTATTACAGCCTCTCTCTGGCCAGAGCTGGGATGCTACACCAAGCAATGAAAGCCAAAGCTCTCTCCACCTTGTGTCACAAAGGTCTGTGGGTGACAAAGGGAAAATGACTTTGACTCCTGAGGAGATTGAGGAGGAGGAGAGAGAGAGGAAGAGGAAGCTAAGGGGAGAAAGTTTCTCTGGGTCTTTAGGCTTCATGCAAGTTGCAATTAGGGCTGCCCCAGACCAAACACTCAAGATGATGAGTTAAGGGCAGTTAAGATTACGTACATGCAGACTAGGAACTATGAAATTGATGAGATTATAACTCTCCCCTTAGAGGAACTTAATGAACTGGCTGACATGGTAGTGTCAAGAGAGATGAAGGAAGCAGAGGATGCAAGGCTGCTCCTCCAAATTAAGGAGAAGAAGAGCTAGAAAAGACTGTACAAGTATGTTCCTACTCTCTCCCTAGTTCAACAAAGCCCTGTGCAAGAGACTGTAGCATCTACATAAGAACCTCAGGTAGACAAAGAAACAGATAGGCAAAATATGATCAACTACCTGAGTGCCACAGGTCTCAACCAGGCATCTGCAATTCTTCCCTTGTCCTTTGAGTACATTGAGTATGAGTATCTCAAACAGCTTGAACTTTAAGTACTCAAAGAACAAAAGACAACAAAGAGAAAGATGAGGGAAGAAGTTGCAAAGTCAAGAGCCATCATCCAAAAGAGTATGAAGAAGTCTGCTGACAAACAAAGGATGATGAGCTTCTTAAATTTGTATGGATTCTCCGGAAGGAGACTTGGCCCTATGTCTCTATCCACAATGGATTAGCACATCAGGTTAATCAAGTAGAAGATCAAAAGTGGAGAGCTAATTAACTTACACTCCCCTCCAAGTCAAGCTCCTCCTAAAATGGAGGTTAAGGTTGAACAACCTGAGACAACACAACCTGGACCTCTTGCTGGGTCTCAGCAAGCTTCATCTTCTGATTTATAGCAGGGTTAAACTCCCTCTCCTTCTGAACCTGTGAGGGAGGAACACCCAACTGAGCAAGATAAGACTGATCAACAAGGTGCTACAGGAAAGTCTTCTCAGTTAAAATCTTCAAAGAGGAGGAAGAGGATGGCTTCTAAACCAAAGTCAAAGAAGAAGAAGAAGTATGAATCATCCACCTCCAAGCCTTAGGATGAATCAAATCAACCTGAGGAAGTGTATGAAGAGGCAGCCCCATCAACTCCAATTCAAGTGGCTCCTCTTGCATCTGAGAGACCCATCTTATCCTGGACCTTCACAACTAATACAGAAAAATGGAATGTGATCAGAGATTAAGATGGTGAAGATGTCTACACATGGTAAGACTTTTTCAACCTGCCTTTGCATGATCTCTTTGAGAGGAGATGATACTATGAGAGTCTGAGTGATCCTGACCATCTAATGAAGAAGGGCATGGTCATCATCATGATGAGGACTGTCAACAGCTGAAGATCTTCAAATGTTTTGGTAGCATCAGCCTAGGGGGAGTTTGTAAGGATTCCTATAAGTCTGATGCAGCCAAAACATCCAAAGTCTCTCTGCATGCGTGCACTGAAGTACAAAAGTAGAAATGCTTCGGAAGTTTTACACCATGCACTAGAAAATATTCTAAGTGTAAAATCTTCCGAAGCCAAGACCAACATCTTCTGAAGCCAAAATTGAAGTCTTCCGAAGCTTTAAAGACAAAGTCTTCCGAAGCTTCAAAGACAAAGTCTTCCGAAGCCAAAGAGTGAAGACAGATTTCTTCCGAAAACTTTTATGAACATGCTTTTATCTGATGTACTTTACCATAAAGCTGGACCACCTTTCCGTTGCAACTCTGTTCAGTCACCAACTTACATGAGTTGGTGAAAAGATCCATGCTTTTGGTAACTGTACATTGAGGTCTTGAGTCTGAGCTTTTTGCACTTTAATTCTTTTTGTAATATATTAGGATGTGAGCTATGGCATGTCATAGTCACTAGTCAAAAGGCAATCTGCCTTTTGACTCTACATTTGATTTTGTAGTTGTCTAGTCTTATGTATCCAGCTGGCCTTCAAAGTATGGCTGGCTGTAGGATGTAGTATAAAGTATCTCAAGTACTTGTAACTTTCTTTCTATGCTTTGTAATACTTGTAAAAGAACTTGAGAAACAATATACAACATTCTTGAAAACCATACACTTGTGTTGTTTGCTATCTTGTTCTGTCTCATATTTTACTTGTGTTCTTAGCATCTTACTTATAAGTTACCAGTTCCTTATTTGATCTGTTAAGTGTTGTAAAGAACTCTCCTCATTGTGTTGTTGTATTGTAAGTGCATACCCTTAAACGATCCTGCAAGTCTTCACTCAGAGTCTCAAAACTCTAGTGAACAACCTTCAGGGGAAAGTTACCATCCTTAGCCTCTTGATCTTAACCAACCAATACCCAACCTAGACTTCTATGATGATGAAGACATGGGTTTCAGTGAGTATTATCAATCTCTTTTCTCCTCATCTACTCAAAGAGGGACGAGTACTCCTGTTTCTCCCCTGTCTAGCCCACATCATTCACCTATCACTGAGGTGGATCTCTCTGAACCTGTTCAGGATGTCCATATGAAAGAGGCTCTTACTTCTGCAAGTGATTACATCATTAAGACCTCAACCATGGCAACCCAACCCATTGACACTTCACATGAAGTTGTCATTGAGTAGGGGAAATCCAACAGCCAAGAACACTATGCTAGTAATGAGGAAGAAGACTTTGGTCCTATTTTCTCACCCCTCATGATTCTTCTGATGAAGATGAGGGGAACATGAGACTAAAGGTGCAAAAGCTTACTCAAACCTGCACCTATTTGGTCTCTAAGGTTAGTCACTTAAAATCTCAAGTGAATACCCTGCAAAAAAGGCTTAATGGTCAGCAACTTGAGATATCTGATCTCAAGGAGAAACTAGCTGGGAAACCTTTAAGAAGAGCTCAACCAAGAACACAAGAACCTGTGAATGAGATAGACCTAACTCCTAGCTCTCCTATGTAAGAGAGTGATCCTACCAAAAAGGAAAAGAAAGTCTTAGCAATCACAGAACCTGGGAGTTCTTCACAGGGTATGGATATAGAGAATTCACCTCCCTCACTTGCAATTCTCCATACTCAGCAACCTCCTCAAGTTCATATTAATGTGAACTCACTATACAAAACTTGTTTGAGGAGGGTATTCCAAGGGCAATGTCATCCCCACCCCAAGGAGCTTCAAATTACATACTAGGGTGGTGGTATGATGTTGATAGAAGAGCCCTGATACTTAGTAGGCTTCAAGGGCAGCAAGAGGTCTTCAACTTTCAGACCTTGAACTACTATGATGGTCTTGATCTTGTCAACATGCCACTTGCCAACCCAAGTCAACTTAGGCAAGCTGACAGAATGGCTGGAAGGGTTTAAGACAAGATTATTGAAGTATTCAGACAAAGAAGAAGACAAATGCAAACAGGCAATGTCATTGGTCAACTAGATGTTGAGGTGGACCCTAAGATTAGCTTCAAAGGGGAAACCTTGACTGAAGGCCCAGTGATAGAACCTGTGAGCAATGTCACAACAACTACTTCTTCAACATCCCATACCTGTTAGAGCTGTACAAGATAGTCTATATTATCAACATAGTCAAAGTCAACAAAACTCAACATCATGGTCAAAGTCAACAAAAAAGTCAAACCCGACGCGTTCGAGACGAAGAACCGAGACGAGACGTTGAAGATTCAAATGACTAGGAGTTTTATTGTAATAAATATATTTTGTGTCAAAAAATATATTTAAATATGTTTTAGTCATTTTTATGTTTTATATGTAATTTCCAATAATTAGCCTAAGTCTAGGGGGTCAAGTGCAATTAATGAATATTATATTCACTATAAATAGGTTAATTGTAATTAGAGTTGACTAATGGTTGTATAACTAATAGATTGGGGGATTACTTGTAAACATATTTTGTAATAAATTTTAAGATCAAAGGGGATTTTATTGTGTTCATCATTGTTTGATCCATAATTCTTCAATTATTTGATTCAAGTGTGATTATTCTGGGCTAACAATTTGGTATCAGAGCCTTTTTATCAACTTCATTGAAGATTTGAAGATTATTGAAGTTTTTCATCATATTTGTAGAGAGAGAAAGTGGGTTTATAGAGAGAGAAAGTGGGTATATAGAGAGAGAAAGTAGATCTGAGTTTAAATTTCTATAACTTCAACAACAACAACATCAGATCTATCACTATCTACAACATATATTGGATCTACATCATCTGTTATACAAGAAAACTCAAAAAAATATTTAAGATCTGAAATTTCTCTTACACACACTAGTGTGTGTGTTCTTGGTGTTCTAGAGAGCTTCAAATCTTCATGGGCGAAACTAGGTGTGTTCTTGGTGTTATGGAGAGCTTCAAATCTTCATGGTGCGAAACTAGATCTGATCTTGAACGAAAGTTCAAACTGCTCCGGCGAAACTATAAGTTCGTCCGGCGAAACTGCTCCGGCGAAAGTACAGTTTCGTCTGGCGAAACTGCGAAATTCCGGCGAATTTTCCGGCGAAAATGCAAACTCCAGCGAAACTATCTTTCCTAAGCGAAACTACTCAACTTTTGCGAAACTGCCCAAATTTTCTGCGAAACTAGAACTTGAAACTGCGAAATTAAAAAAAACTTTCATCAGTCATCGAAACTAGAACGGAACTATCCGAATAATCCCAAGAAAGTAAAGTGTGGAAGGAGTTACTCACACACTCGACAACAAACCCCATAGCGTAGCTCGCGCCGGCGGATTTGGTATCAAACGCCCTACAGGCGGTGGTTCGGAGCACCACCACCGCCAAAACCACCTTCTTCAGCACCTTCCTCCAGTCCTTAATAGTGGCGAGGTTTTCCTTGAACGCAGGATCGATTTCCATCGACAGTTCATCCTTTACTCCCAAAGGCTCTGATCCTAATCTCTCCGATGATTGTTGAGCCGCAATTTAGGGCTAATGTGTGGTGTGTGAGGGTATAGGATCTGTGTTGAAGAGGTTGTGAGTGGGTGTGGTGAGTGTGAGTTGCCAGAGTACGGTGGACGGAGTGAAAGTCCGGTGACGGAGAAGAGAGTTTGTAAGAGTTGTGAATCTGTGGATGTGAGGTGAGTGTAGGAAGATGATGATGCTAATAAGAAATTTAGGGTTAGGGTTTGTGTGTTAATGTGATATTGGGCTAATAATTGGGCTAATAATTGGGCTGGATATTTAAAAAAAATTGTTGTGTGGGCCATTAAAAACAAAAAATAACAAACTTGGGCTCATTAAAAAATCAAAGAAAGAGTTTATTTTTTAAACCCGATGAAGAAATATTCATCGATTTTAAAAGATTTATAAAAAAAACAAGCTTGACCCCAGTTGCTAAGATTGCATAGAGTGACATTTAAAAAAATAAATATAAGAATTATTTTAAATTTTTTGGGAAAAATATTTTTAGGGCTTTTAATTGTTCAAAATTTTAATAAAATATCATCTTCAGAAGACTTTAAATCAGATAATCTCACAACGGCACAAAGTCGGTTTGACTCTTTTGTATGTATAAAGAAAGAAAATTGTCAGATTTAATTGATCGATTTTTAAAGGTGACAAATAATCTAAAGAAGCATGTTCCAGATCTCAGTAATCATGAACAAATTCAAAAGCTTCTTGACTCTCTTCCGTCTGAATGGAATAATCAAGTTAAAATGCTGAAGCAAGAAAGAGGTTATGTTGACACTAAACTCATGAAAATGATCAACAAGCTAAGATCACTTGAGCTGGACATTAAAAGAAAGGAATTTCAGCAAGTTGTGTTCCCACATCAAACCAACACGCTTAATACTGATCTTGTTTCTTCTGTAACAAGCATACTTGATTACAAAACAGAGATGATTGAAAAGTTGAAGTTATTGAGAAATAATTCAAATTTAAATTTTGAATTCAGAGAAACTGTTGAAGAGAACTGTGAAGCTTTGAGAGTTGACAATGACAGTAAATCAGAGTCTGTGAGAACCGATGATGATAAGGCTAGAAAAGCTGATAAAAGAGAGAAAGAATCTGAGGCTGACGAGATGCTGAAGGTCAAAGAAAAGGAACAACAAAGAATCACAAGGGCTGCAACTGTGAAAAGAGCTTAGCTGCAGAACGAACTATCATGCGTCTTCTTTATGAGACTGTTCAGGATATGTGTTTTTCTTCTTTCAAAATCCGATTATTTGGGATTTATAAGGCAAACAGATTGTTATTAGAAAATGAAAAAGAATTAAAAATAATTAATCAGGAATTAAAGAAAAATGAAATTGCTTTTTCAAGGAAACCTAATGAAGCATTGGCTGAATATGATCTTTGGAGACGAACAATTTTAGAGCGTAACGTTGAAATTAATCATTTGAGAGAAAGGGTTGTTTTAGCTCAATTTGAAACGACAAAGCTTCAAACAAAACTTGATAAATGGACCCTTTCACACATGAAAAAGGATGAGCTTATTGCTAAACAACAAGGGGTGCGGGTAAAACATGGGATTTGATATAAATCTGATGGTGAAACTGTATTTAATTCAGTTCCACCTCCTTCTACTTTATATTATTCACCAATCCCTAGACCTCATCCTACAGATGATTTGTTTGAACAACCTACTAATAGTCTGCATGCAGGTTTGAGCGGTGTTAATCTTAATGAGGTGCGAGATGATTATGATTCTACAACTGGTATGGGATACAATAAACCAAATGCTGACAATCAAGCTAACGATTGTTCAGTCCCGGTTGTTTGTAAATCTATATCTATTATTTCTTCTAACTTCTCTGATAAGTTTAAAGCAGATGAAATTCCTACTTTTGAGCCTGTTAGGGTTGTGAAAGAAGAGATAAATCAGGAATCACCTAATCATCAAGTTCCAACAACAACAACACGTTCTATTCCTGTCAATCAAGATCCATAGGAAGCAGATCTGTGTATACGAGACTGGTCAAGCTCAGATGATGAATCAAGCATAGAGGACAGTGTCGGTTCCTCAAAGATCAAGATATCACCTGAAATTGTCAAGTCTCAAAAACTTCCAAAAGCTGAATCAAGACTAATACGGATATCTTCTCCAACTGCAAAACAACCCAGTCAATAAGTGAAGATCTCATTCACTGTTCAGCACAGCAAACACCAAAACAAGCAAGAATCTACTACAAGCTCAAAGCAATCCTCATCCCCACCTGCACAACACGGGACTAAAAAGAATCAAAAGCCTTTCAATGCTTGTTTTGAGTGTGAAAAAGAAGGTCATGTGGTAAAGAAATGTCCTCAAAGACTTGCTATGTATGGTAAAGGCACAACAAATTGCTTCTCCGGATGTAAGTCTACAAAGAATGTTCGAAATGATAAACGCAACACGGGTTGCTTCTCTAGTTCAAATGGTAAAAAGCACAAATCTTTGAATGGTTGGATAAAAAACCCTCCATCCAAACCTTTTCATGTGAAGCCGGTTTCACATGATTCAAAGACAAAAATGACCAAAGGTTCAAAACCAAATTCTTTTTCATCCAGTCTTAAACAGAAAATGATTTCTAAATTTAATTTCTTCAAAACACAATTGATTAAACCAAAACAAATTTAGAAAATTAAAAAGAAGGATACAGAAATTCCAGATATTTCAATAGATTATGTGTTGAATCAGGTTACTTCTACTGTTGAAAAAGGAACTCCCAGGACTGCAATGGCCAGGATTCCTCTTTCAGACTAATCTGTTTTTGAGTGCAGGAACAATTCAGGAGGACTGTTAGTAATCCGGTTTAGTGACAGAGATTGTTTCTAATTCAAATTTGAGGCGGAACAAACAGGTTAAGGTCATGGTATTTTATCTACAATCTGGATTTATATCTGCACAATCACAGTTCTCACTTCACAATCACTGCATATTTCTTGATCATTCATTTCTTATCTTCATATTACTATAGTTTGGAAGAGCTTCTTTGGTAAATTTCTATTTTTGTACAGTTTTATAATAAAAAAACATAAAAAATATAATAAAAAAAGTTAAAAAAATAATAAAAAATAGGTTTGCAAAAATTAAAATTTAGGGGGAGAGTATTATAGTATTATCAAAATTAAAAAAATAAAAAGAGAACTGAAAACTTGATTCGAGATGACTGAGAAATGATCGTATATCATCTTGAAATGCTTGTTTTTGCATGACTTGCGTTTATAAAATGAGAAATGATAGTAACTAGTGCTCTTATTTGATTCATATCTTATTTTTAATTGCAAATGAAAGAAAAACAAATAGATTCTTTACTGATATGCATGGTAGACTCAGCCTGAAGAATAAAGTAGACAGCAACATAATAATTTAAATTAAAATATATGCTTAAGGATGTCTGGATTTATGCAATCATTTTGGCCTGCACGAAAACTGAGTCCCGACAAAAATTGGATTGAGAATTCATCTTTCACCCACCATGATACAATTCATATAAGCCATATCTTTGAGCCATGTTTGGTGTATTTATGTGTCTTGTGTTTGTGCTAATCTTCATTGTTGTACGGAAGTACTGACCTAGAGTGATGATCTCCTTTGCTGTGTGATAGTACTGACCTGGAGCTCTCATCGACACATGATTAAATGGTCATCTCCTTTGTTATACGTGAGTATAGACCTGGAGCTCTCATCATTTTAATCTAAGTTGTGTCAAATCATCTAACAATGAATTCATCACAGAATACAATATTCTGTTGATAACCATTTGCACCCTAATGCACAAGCCTTGCTCTATAAAGATCGTAACAAAATTTAAGAAATCCTGAGGTTGGGTGAGGATTTTTGCCAAATGATTGTGGGGTCCTAGCATTCTAAAGTGTTTAATCGAACCTTAATGAATCATCTGCTGCTTGTTGCAAAAGATAGGGCATGAGTTTAAACGGATAAACATATCAGTAATCGTTATTGATCTGTTTGAGAATTTCAAAATCATTTAAAGACTGTGATTAGATTCAGTTATCAGTGTGATCTCATTGCTTGTCGATGATTAAATTCATCTTTGTGCTAAAGTATATTTTGAGGATGTGATCTCATGATCGATTCAGTTCTTGGTAATTAAAAAAATTATATACAAATAAAAAAATATACATAAAATAAAAAAAATATTATAATAAATGTATATAATAAAGATAAAAAATTATAATAAATTTTAATTTCAAAATTTATTTTAGATCTTCCATATTATGCTGTTACAGTTTTATCATTTTTCATGCATTTCACGGAAATTGCGCACAAACGAAACACGGGTTCGCTTGTTTCACACACATAAATACGGGTTTATTTTGTTAAAATAAAATGATCTAATTAGAATTATCGAGATTGTGTTTCAGATATTTACTGTAAATGATGGCTGATCATCAGTTGAGCAGTGTACCTGATCAAAGAACCTGTTCCTCAAGTTTGCAGAAGATACCGAGCTAGGAACCCTCCTACATCTTCTGAAGCATTCAAGATTAGAGATTTGGGAAAACTATTCCAATATCTTCACAAAGGATGCTCTGAAAAAGGGGGAGCATATAAATAGGGGGAGCTTATGAGATGAATAATCTTTCTCATCAGATTCAGAAAGCTTCAATTTGAAGATCTTTCTACTGTTGACTTCTCAGTGTTGATTTCGTTTGAAGACGTTGACAATGATAGACTAAGGGGGAGTATTGTTGGAGCTGTATAAAATGGTCTATATTATCAACACAGTCAAAGTCAACAAAAGTCAACGTCATGGTCAAAGTCAACACAAAAGTCAAACCCGACACGTTCGAGACGAAGAACCGAGACGAGACGTTGAAGATTTAAATGACTAGGAGTTTTATTGTAATGAATATATTTTGTGTCAACAAAATATATTTAAATATGTTTTAGTCATTTTTATGTTTTATATGTAATTTCCATTAATTAGCCTAAGTCTAGGGGGTCAAGTGTAATTAGTGAATAATATATTTACTATAAATAGGTTAATTGTAATTAGAGTTGACTAATGATTGTATGATCAATAGATTGAGGGGGATTACTTGTAAATATATTTTGCAATCAATTTAAAGATCAAAGGGTATTTTATTGTGTTCATCATTGTTTGATTCATAATTCTTCAATTATTTGATTCAAGTGTGATTATTCTAGGCTAAAAATACCCTTAGTGAGGCATTAGCTGGTGAAGGTGCCTCACAGCCTCTCTCTGACCAGAGTCAGACTGCTACACCAGACAATGAAGGCCAAAGCTCTCTCCACCCTGAGTCACAAAGGTGTGTGGGTGACAAAGGGAAAAGGATATTGACTTCTGAGGAGATTGAGGAGTAGGAAAGAGAGAGAGGAAGAGGAAGCTAAGGGGAGAAAGTTCTACCGGGTCCTCAAGCTTCATGGAAGCTGCTATCAGGGCTACTCCCAGACTAAACACTCAGAATGATGAGTTGAGAGCAGTCAGGATTAACTATTTGGGGACCAAGAACTATGACATTGATGAGATTATCTCTCTCCCTTTAGAATCTAAGTGCCACATGGCTCTACCAGGCAGCTGTATTTCTTCCCTTATCATATGAGTACATTGAATTTGAATACCTCAAGCAACTTAAGCTACAAGTACTTAAAGAAGAAAAAGGTGCTAAGAGGAAGATAAGTGAGGAAGCAACAAAGTCAAGAGCCATCATCCAAAAGAGTCAAAAGAATTCTACTAATAAGTAGAGGATGATGAGCTTCTTGAAGCTGTATGTATTCTCCAGAAGGAGGCTTGGTCTAATGTCTCTATATACTATGGATGAGCACATTGGAGTGATCAAACATAAGATTAAAAGAGGAGAGCTTGTTGACTTATACTCCCCAGCAAGTCAAGCTCCTCCTAAAGTTGAGGTTAAGGTTGAACCATTTGAGACAACACAACCTGGACCTCATGCTGGACCACAGCAAGCTTCATCTTCTGATTTAAAGCAAGGTCCAACTCCCTCTCCTTCTAAACCTGTGAGGGAAGAGGACACAACTGAGAAAGACAAAACAAAACAACCTGGTGCTGAAGACTAGTCTCTAAGTTAAAGACCTCAAAGAGGAGAAAAAGGATGGATACTAAAAGTGTATCCCAGAAGAAGTAAAAAAGCATCCATCTCCAAACCTCAGGATGAGTCAAAGCATCCTGAGGAAGTGCAAGAAGAGTCAGCTCAACCAACTCCAACTCAAGTAGAGCCTCTTGCATCAGGAAGACCCATCTTGTCCTAGTCCTTTGCTGCTAACCCAAAGAGATGGTATGTCACTAGAGATCAAGGTGGTCAAGATGTCTCCTTTTGGCAAGACATGCTTAACCTACTTCTGTATGATTTCTCTGACATGAGAAGGTACTTTGAAAGTTCGAGTGATCCTGACCAATTGATGAAAAAGGGAATGGTCATGATCATAGAGAGGACTGTTAATATGTGAATCACTTCTCTGTTTTGGTAGCATCATCATAAAGGGAGTTTGCAAGATTTATAGAAAGACTGATGCACCCAAAACAACCCAAGTGCTTATTGCATGCATGCACTTGGCATTTAGTAGAAGCTGCTTTGGAAGTTGCTTCCAAAGCCAAGACCAATATCTTCCGAAGCCAAATATGAAGTCTTCTGAAGATTCAAAGACAAAGTCTTCCGAAGCCAAAGAAATGAAGAGAGATTTCTTCCGAAGACTTTGAAGAACATGCTTTCTCTGATGTACTTTTACATAAAGCTGAACCATTTTCCGTTGCAACTCTGAAGACTCACCAACTTGTTAGCAACTGTGCATTAACGTATTGAGTCTGTAACTTTCTACTTTATGTACTTTTATCATTTTTTGTAATATATTAGGATGTGAGCTATGGCATGTCACAGTCACTAGTCAAAAGGCAAATATGCCTTTTAACTCTACACTGATCTTGTTGTCTAGATTAGTGTTTCCAACTATCCTTCAAAGTATGGTCGGTGGTAGGATGTAGTATAAAGTATCTCAAGTCCTTGTATCTTTTCTTTTATGCTTTGTAACACTTGTAAAAGGAACTTGAGAAGCAATATACTGCAATCTTGAATACCAATATTTTGTTGTTCTTAAGTTTCTATATCTGACTTTGCTTGTGTTCTTAGTATCATCATAATACAAGTCCCAGTTCCCATTTGATCTGTTGAGCATTCTAACACTCTCTTTATTGTGAGACTGATTGTATTGACCATCCCTTTAACGGTTCTGCAACGTGGGATGAGTATACCGCTAATCCTTAAAATTTTGTTGAAGAATTTGAAGTATCATATTTTAGGATTTTAAAATTTTTTAAATCTTTTAAATTTGCTTTAAAGCCTTATACTTTAGTTTCCTTGTTAAAAATCTTAAAATGATAACATTGTAGTGTTGAAATCATATTATTGCATATTACTATTTGTTACTATTACATTACACCTATATTAACTCACGTGATGTTGAACATTTATTTTTAAAAGTCCCACATTTATGCTTGTTGTACAACTAGGGTTTTCCACTATCGCCTCTTCCGGCCATATCTATTTGCCTTTTGATGCTTATTATGCCATTGAGTTCCAACACCGCCTCTTTCAAGCATCCTTTATTCACCTTTTTGGGTTCATTCTTTTATGGTGATAAGATTTCCCTATCATTGCGGTTGTCGTTGACTGGCTGGTGCACCATCGATCTTCTGCCCTCCACCTTTTCGTTGGTTGTGGCTCTCCCCTGACTTTTGTTGGATGTTGGTTATGGTGGTAGCAACGGTGGTGGTGGTTGCGATAGTGGGTCTCCACCTCTCTATTTTGGCGTCGTGGCTGTTGGTCTTCCCTGGTGTGCCATCCCCTCTTCTACCTTTATTTTCTGTGGGCCTCTCTGCCCTCCACTGTGGTCATTGGTTGTGTCTTGACCCGTCTTCTACCGGTTAGGGGTGGTGGCAGTGGTGGTGCAACCACTATTGTTACCACTTTGTTGGCGTGCCTCTCCGATACCCATTTAGGGGTTTTCAGATCTACCACTATGTGTTTTTTGGCATTTGGCTGTTGTTGTTGATGATTGCACGATGGCTTTGCCTGTTGTGCCCACGCTATCACCCGCCGGATTTGCCATGGCCGATCCCCTCTGATGGTGTTGCTTAAGCTTGCTTTTTTATTGAGGTAGGGCCTTAGTTTATCGGCTGAGTATTTTGTTAGTATGATATCAATGATAATGAGGATTAGCTCACCTAAGACATGTCATGGTTGGTTTGATGGTCTTATGGCATGATGCTTTTGTTTTCATATTTCTATTGTTTGATGATAATTGGTTGATACATCTATTTGAAAAAAAACCGTGTTGATGATGATGAACATCATTTTATATGAGACTGCTGTTGGATTTAGTTAAAGCTATTTCTATGTTTGCTATTTGGTTGTGTTAATGCTTAGGAACTAACATTACTATTTGGCTTAAAACCTGTTGGTCTGACCGTTCTGTTGGGTATGTTGGAGTTTTGGGGCTTGGTCCAAGTGAACTTCAAGGGCTGTGATGACATACCAGAGTGTTGTTGGTTGCTTCGGCCTGGCTAACGTTTATGGTTAGCAGCCACAACCGAATGTCGATTCTGATCCCGAGCATGACGATTATTATGTTTAAAGTTGTTTTAGTTTGTCCATCACATGCAACGCACAACACACACAGATGGTTCATACTAGTTTATTATTAATTACTGGAATAAATAATTGTACAACTTTGTTGGAACACTTTAAAACAAAAGTAGGCATGAATAGTGACATTTATGGTGGGGAATCTACAAGAGAACATGTCGATATCTAACGATACTCCGCTAACTGGGCTCTACAATCTATACCTCATTGGCTTCAACAACAATTCCAATGATTTCAATAACTTTCTTTCGACATCATAATCCCTATGAGAGACTAAATAAGTATACTAACTAGCAAAATTAAAAAAGATGAAATCAGACGAACGCATGCGCCACACGGCCTTCATAACCATGTGACTATAATTTTCTTAACAATTAGTTACCTCAAGAAGACATTTTGTCTATTGATTACTAGACTTCATTTTGATTTTGCTTGTTAAGATTGTAACAGTTGAAGTATGTTTTTTCTATAACGAAACTGGTTAAGAAAACACTTGTGATGTTACAAAGAGTGCTATAGTTATATCTTCCAAGTTCCAAACTTATGAAAGAACCTAGAATATAAAAGTTTCTTAGATCCCTTATTGCTGATAAAGAAAGGACACAGGTGAGCAAAAAACCAAATAACTAAAATAATCAAAGAAATATATAATATAACTAAAATTATATGTTAGAATATTTTTTTTTCACATTTTTGTATAATTAATATACTACTTTACCTCAATCTTCTCCTATATCAACTCGTTTCTTGCTTTACAATTTTGTCAAAACCTTATTGAATTAGTTATTAAAAGTGAGTAGGAATTGACTCATATATGAAATATGTAATTAACTTACAAACGAATCATCAAATAACGAGTAGTTCAATGATACCAACATGTTGTTGGAATGGTATAACTATCTGTATGATCGAGTTTGGTCACTCAACACAACTGTTATCTCTCAAACTTACTATGTCACACTCGGTTTTATGATGCAGAATCCTTTAAGAGTTGATAATAATATAATAAGTAAACAAAACACAAGAAAAGTTTTCAAGATACTTGTATATATTACTTCTCAACTCAAAGTATTACAAGACTCTTACACACATGTTTACTAAGTGTACAATGTGAACTATATATACTACTATCTACAGCTGGTTATACTTTGATGCCAGCTAGAACTTACGACTAAACAAATACTACATTGCTAGAAGTAAGGTATCTAAGATAAAATACTATCTTAGATTTGGTAGTCATGACATGTCCATGACTTACCTTTTGTCACCAACTAAAGTTGGTAACTGTACTAACTGATAAGGGATGAACAGTGAAATAATGTATGGTCAACTACATGGGTGTGGGAAAGCACCATGCAGTATCTTAGAGATTGGAGCGGTTTGTCAGAGGAACCATACTTATGTCCACTTGTTCATAGTAGGTTCTTCCGAAGGTTAACTGGCTTGGAAGAACAAGTTCTTCTAAAGGCACTTATACTTCGGAAGAGTCTACTTCTTCTGAGACATGTGCTGATCTTCAAGACTTCATGCTTCGAAAGTCATTGACTTGAAATCTTCTAAGTGTTGAACTTCGGAAGAAGGAAGACTTTGTCTTCGGAAGTTAGAGTTCCTCTTCGGAAGTTCTCTGAGCCTTCTTCTTTGGAAGTGCAGCTTTTGCCTTCGAAAGCTCTTTCATAGTTGTACCAAAATTGTTTCTAAGTGTTTGTTTTGGTTTCACCCGGCTTACATGATCCAAAAAACTCCGCCTAGGCCGATGCTACCAAAACCTCACTTGTTTCTACTTCTCAAAACCTTCGACAACAGAAAGAGAAGATACTTATCTGTCTCTTTATTTTTACCAGATGTGGTTCTGAGAAGTTTGTACAATTATTCGTAGACAGAAGATCCAGTCTATTACTTTGAATGACATGTACCCGTTGTTGTTTCCCTCTAAAGAGAGTTAGTTGACGGGAGTTGTAGTCATACTCCCATCGAATTATGGGTTCTAATTCAAGACCTTCAACCATTTGTAAGAAGGCTTTGCCTTTGGTGGTTGACCCTTCCTTTTCTTCCCTTTCTCTTAGCTTCAACTCCTCTTCAATCTTGGCCTTTGTAGTCAGTTCAGCCAGATGAAGGCTGCTCAGATGATTTTTGATGTGAGCAGCTACTTCAAAGGTGGAGGGATTAGAGAATAGTTTCTCTGCTAACTCAGCAATGTCAAATCTGCTTAAGTGTAGCAGAGAAGAGGCATTAAGTCTATTGACTTCACCATTCTCTCTTTCCACAACAAAGTTGTGAGAAGTGTCTTCGAACCTCCACTGGATTATCTTCTTCCTAGGAACAAGGGGTTGAGATGGTAGCTTGTCTCCCTTCCTAGAATCCAGTAGAGTCACCAGCCTTCTTCTCAGCTTCTTCTCTTCTTCCTTAAGGGAGTCAGAGTTAGTTGCCAAGAGTCTAAGAGCCTGGTCCAATGTTCCTCTTGGCAGATCAAGGAATTGTTCTCTTGTGAGGGAACATGAGGAGCCATCAATGAAGGACAGTTTGATGAACCCCTCCTCACAAGAGATGTCGCTCAGAGTAGTGCCATTGATGAGCTTCCTCTTGATCTCCTTAAATTTTTCTAAGGTCAGAGGTTTGGATGATTGAGAAGATGACTTAGATGATTGATGAGTGGATGATGGTTGGGTTCTGGTGAGTGTTTTGGGTTTAAGGATAGGTAGTGGTGGTGGTTGTTATGATGCAATGGGTGAGGAAGAGGGTATGGTTGATGGTGAGGGTCCAGGAGTGTATGGCTCAGTGGTTGGCTCGGTTTTGATGGGGAAAAGGAAAGGTATTGGTTTAGGTTAAGGTTGTGGTTATGGTGTAGGTTTGGAAGTCATCCTCTGTATACTTTTGTATAACTTCTTCCTTCTTCGTGAGTAAATGTCAGCATTGATGTCACTGAGATGTCGTTGCAGGGTCTTCTCAGACATGGGGCCAACTTGCCTGCCAGAGAAGCCATAGGCCCTGAGATAAACCTTCATCCAGGCTTTGTCTTCCATCTTCTTGACAACTGCAAGTTGAGCTTCTTCTTATTTCTTCTTCTTCTCCATGAGTTTCTCCATGGATGTTCTTTTTCTCTCTTTTTCATCTGATCTTGCTCTTTATGGAAAAGCCACAAGATTGTGTCACTATCATGGGGAGCTAGTTCTTCAAGGGACTATCCCCTAGAACTCAAGAGAGCTATCCTATCATTTCTCAGCTATTGCTAAGCTTCCTCTTTCTTTCTCAGTTCTTGTTCCTCTAAGGCCAACCTTGTTGTTTTCTCGTGTTCTTTCTACAGCAAGGTTGCATTTTCTAACTCAACCAGCTCCTCAAGTGGTAAGAGGAGCATATCTTCACTAGCTGCTTCAAGATTGACAAGCCTGTCAATGATCTCCACCCTCTTTTAGTTGTTGTAGCTTCCTGGTTGGCCACAGCTGCTTTGCTACTTGCTACTAATAGCTTCTCATTGGGGAGTCTACCTTTTCTCTTAAGCTTTTCCAATCTTCTTCCTCTAAAAGTTCTTTGATATCTTCAGAAGCTTGAGTCTTTGGAGGTTCTTGTGTAGAGGATTCAGGTTGGGGGGTAGTGATGTGAGCTTGTTGTGATGAAAGTGTTTGAGCGAGAGGGGTTTTGAAAAAGTCCTCATTACTTATCTCAGAGGCCAGTTCAAGGATTGCCTCTGTGATAATTAGATCATCGGACAAAGAAGATAGCCCTTCCGCAGCTTGGATCTCAACTTTGGAAGATTGGGATAATTCTTCCGCAGCTTTGACTTCATCTTCGGAAGTCTGTGAGAGTGCACTACCTGTCCCAACTGTTTCAGTTGTTGGGCTATCAGTCCCTATATCCCCTTCGAAACTAATCTCAGGTTCAATGTGAACCTTAGGTTGACCAACTCCTTCCTTAGTGGTAGGTGGTGCATTCAACCTCTGAAGTTCTTCAGCTCCAAAGTATGCCACAACAACATCCAGACTTGGTTGTTCAAGTGAGGAGCCCATCAGGAACTTAGTTGAGAACCTATTCAGATCGATGAGCATCCTTGCGTCAACTTGAAGGATAATAGGAGGAGGCTCAGGGAAAACAATTGCTTGATGAGCAAGGTATCTTGAAGATAGTGTAGAAGGAGCCATGCTTTGCTGCTCCACATGTGTTTCTCGATGAACATTCTCCTCCTTTTTGGTAGCATCATCTAGAGAGCTTGATGAGCTAGAGGAAAAAGTCAAAGACTTGGACTGGTACATGCCTAACAGATCTCTCAAGCTGTGTCTCAGCTAGTTGAGCCTTGAGATTTTCAATCTCAAGTTGCTGAGTGGCAGACCTATCCTCTAAAGTCTTAACCCTGGATTCAAGGGTTGAGACTTTAGAAAGTAGGTCTCTTATTGTGAGTTGCATACTTCCCTCATCTTCTTTAGAAGAATCACGGGGAGATGAGGTAACATACCTAGTATGTTCATCTTCACCACCAGATGTGGTTTCTTGGCACCTTGGTTTCCCTTTCTTAATGATGTCCTTTTCAAAGTCATTAAGAGGCAAGGTTGCGTAGGTTTAGTCTCAATGAAGTTACCACTATCCTGAGGCCCCATTGAGGCACCACCAATAGTGGCAACTAAATCTACATGAGTCCCCTCCACATCAGTGGGACTCACCTTAGTTTGGGTTCTCTAATGGGGGCTAGAAATCAGAGGTTTCTCTAGGCTCAGTTGATCCTTAGATGGGTGTTGTAGATCAACATCATGGCCTTGAAGCGACATGATTTCTTCATCAGTATCTATTAAAAGGTCAGTGAAAGATATGGAAGTTATGCCTAATGACCCGGGACCTTGATCAATGTCTAAAGGCATTGAGCCTATGATTGGGCTGTCCCTTTTTGGCTGCTTAGGGGAGCATACTGACTCATCCTGAGGGCTTACAGTTTGGGTTTAGGGCTCATGGGATTGAGACTGAGGAGACTCAATACCCATATTGAGGTCTATTGTGAAGGATGGTGGGACCTCAGACTGAGTGGGAGCCCATGTTTCCACTCTAGCCTTTTTGGATTGAACAGGGCCTCGCTTGGAGCATCTCTGATATGTAAGTTTGATGGGATGGGAAGGAAGAGTTGGCATCGAGGTGGTTATTGCTGGTGTGGGTTCATCACGTGTGGGGTCAACAGGGATGTCACCAGGAGCTATTGGCTCAATCATACCTGGAAGGAGCGTTGTATGTCTTCCAGTAAAGTTAGTGGACACCCTCTTCAGCACCTTGAAGATGGTCGGCCTCATGTGAGGGATAGGTAGAGTAGCTGCAACAGACAAACTTACCTTGATCCAGGTCACAGTTGATTATGAGTTGAATAAACCTGGGATATATGTAGAATGTGTCCCTTTGATGGTTTCCTATGAGATTGTTCAACACAAATCTTGAATAGTTGAACCTGCGGCCTTTTACCAACTTGTGAACTAGGCATCCTAAATCATAAGGAATTTGATCCCAACCCCCGGACTTGTTTGATTGACATTTAAGGACAATGTGAAGAAGGAACTTACAGATGTAGGAAAAGTTGAACTTATAGACGGGTGACCTGCTCACGTCTCCAACATATCCCATTTGGGTATATCTGTCCTCTAAGTCTGATTTGAGGAATTCAATAGGAGAACCCTCATCATGAAGCTCTAAGTGCTTCCTGATTATCTGTTTAGATATGACCAACTCTTGGCCGCAAACTCTTGACCTAATGACTCTAACTCCGTTGAGAGTGTCAATCTGACCATTTCCCCAGAACTCGGCCATGTGGTTTGAGTAAATAGTGGGGTTAACAGTTAGGGTTGTGTAGTAGGTGGAATGGTTTAAGAACTGGATGATTTTTAAGAAGTCAGCATCCTTGGAAGAGTCAAGGAGTGCGACTTGGTTGTGCTGAGGGTTTAGGGCCAATGTTAGGAAATTACAGAGGAGGTGAAGTTGATTTGGGAGTAAAATTGAAGACGAAGGAAACTTAGGGCTGTGAAATTGGTAAAAAGATTAAAGGAATAGGTTGGAAGTATTTAAATGGGTGAAATGGCAGATGGATAAGGTGAAGTGATGGTTTGGGGTATGATGTGACAAGGCGATAAGGTTAAAACCATTTAAAATATTCCGACGTCATTAATAAAATCTTTATCTTTTTATAGAGTGGGGCCCAAAGGATTTCCGTTACACAGTAAAGCTTTCTTCCGAGAGTAAAAGTTTTTTTTCGAGAGTAATCTCTTCCAAAGCCAAACTTACTTCCGAAGGTAAATTTTATCCTAAGAGAAATTTACTTCCGAGAGTAAGAAGGTCTTCCGAATGAAGAAGTTTTTTTAAACTTCGGAAATGGATTTGAAACAACATCAAATGTTCTTCCGAGGGTAAATACTCTTCGGAAAATAAAATTAACTTAGAGGAATTTCTCTTTGGAAGACACATAAGATATTTTCCGAGGGTTAATTTATCTTCGGAAGAACTCATACTTAACAATTTTCAAAGAAATACTTTGGTAACATGGCTTAGATAGTATTAACAAAGACAAGTTATATTTTGAAAAGTTTTTTTCAAAGGAGATAAGCTAATCAATATTTATCATCCCAATAGTTGTAATAAGATACTTAAATCTTTGTTCATCAAATGCTTTGGTGAATAAATCAGCATATTGTTCATTTGAGTCAACTTTGACTAGTTTAATCAAGTTTCTCATGAATATCTCTAATGAAATGATACCTGATGTCAATGTGCTTTGTCTTGGAGTGCTTGACATGATTTTATGTAATGGAGATAGCACTCTTGTTGTTAATGTGGATAGGAGTCTTCATGAAGTCGAATCCATAGTCCAACAACTGGTTTGAATACACAGCAGCTGAGCATAACAACTAGCAGCATCAATGTATTCAGCTTCAGTAGTTGATGTTGAGACACAAGATTTCTTCTTGCATTGCCATGAGATGATCCTTCCACCAAGAAATTTACATCCTTCTGATGTTGATTTCTTGTTTATGTTGCAGCCATCATAGTCACCATTAGTGTAGCCATAGGGATTGAAGTTGGTGTTCCTTGGATACCAGAGACCCAGTTTAGGTGCTCCTTTGAGGTATCTAAGAATTCTCTTGGTAGCAATTAGGTGAGACACCTTTGGAACAGCCTGATATCTAGCACAGATGCAAGTGGCAAACATGATATCAGGTCTACTTGCTATGAGATACATCAGAGATCCAATAATTGTCCTCTACTGATGTTGATCAGTATCCTCCCCCTTAATGTCAGGACAAAGATTGTGATTTCTAGGTATAGGAGTCTTTCCTGGCTTAAAATCTTTCATATCAAATCTTTCTAAAATGTCATTAACATATTTAGATTAATTGATAAAAAACCCATCTTTCATCTGTTTCACCTGAATTCCAAGGAAAAGTATATTTTTCCTATGGAACTCATCTCAAACTTCTTCTACATAATGCATTCAAAGTCTTTGCAAATTTGGTCATTTGAGTAACCAAATATGATGTCATCAACATAAACTTGTACGAGCAAAATGTCTTTTCCAGACTTTCTTATGAATAAGTCTTGTCAATGGTACCTCTGGTGTAACCATTTTTCAGGAGAAACTGAGACAAAGTCTCATACCACATCCTAGGTGCTTGGTGCAGCCCATAGAGAGCTTTATCCAATTTGCACACATAGTTGGGGTGTTGTGGGTCTTCAAATCCTAGAGGCTGCCACACATAGACTTCTTAGTCTATATCCCCGTTTAAAAATGCACACTTGACATCAAGCTGGTGGATGGTAAAGTTCTTGGATGCTGCAAAAGCAAGAAAGAACCTCACTACCTCAAGTCTTGCAACAAGTTCAACGACATCAGTGTCATCAATTCCCTCCTCTTGCGTGTATCCTTGAACAACCAGTCTTGACTTGTTCTTGATAATCAAGCCTCTATCATCTCTCTTGTTCCTAAATACCCACTTTGTGCCAATAGGTACTTGACCAGATGGTAGAGGACAGAGGTTCCAAACCTTTTGTCTCTTAAAATTGAATCAATTCCTCTTTTATTGATTCAACCCAACTATTATCTTTCAAGGCTTCCTCTACCTTCTTTGGCTCCATTTGAGATAGGAAACATGAGTACAAGCAGACATTCCCATTTTGAGTTTGTCCCTTGTTCTCATGCCTTCAGAAAGATCTCCAATGATGTTCTTAGTTGGGTGAGTGTTATGAATCCTGAGCCTAAGGATCACATCCAGTTGCATGGATACATCCAAATTGGATACGTTTTGCTCAGGATTTTGAACACTTGGCCCAACTGATGTCTCACATTCATTCAATGAAGACTAATTGAATGAAGGGGAGACAACATCAGTATCATTTGGCTGTGGAGCAGCATTAACAGTTGTCTGTTCCTTCAAAATATTGCTTCCATCAGCTTGGTGTTATGTATTGTCACTGGATGACTTTTAAGGCTCACTTTGTTGACAACTTGTTGAAGCTCCACTGGTTCTTGAGATAGTTATACTATTCGGATCTTTCAATTGTGAGAGCTTGATTTTCAGCAACTCTTGGAGAACTTGGAAGAGGTCTGGGTAACTCAAACAGTTGGTCATCATTAGAATCACTTAGAGTACCTATTCCAGCTTAAACATTCTCACAAGAAGGTTTAAAATAGTTTAGAAACAATTCTAAACTAAAGATATGATCAGGTCGATTTCCCCTAACACAAGGAGTGTGCTCATTTACAACAATGTTAAAAGATTACACAAATTGTTGATTTTTTAATGTTGTAAACTCTATAGGCAATAGAGTTAGAGGAATATCCAACAAAGATGGCATCATCCAACTTTTTAGCAAATTTCGCCAAATTGTCCTTTGTGTTAAGTATGGTACACATGCTGCCAAAGAACCTAAGAAAGTCAATGAATGGTGGCCTCTTGTTTCATAGCTCATAAGGCATTTTTCCATATGGCTTAACTACAAGAACTCTGTGCTGCATATAGCATGCAGTGCTGACTGCCTCTGTCCAGAATGTAAGAGGAAGCTTTGAATCAGCCAACATAGTTCTACCAACCTTAATAAGTGTCCTATTTCTCCTCTCAGCAACATCGTTTTGTTGAGGAGTTCTAGGGGCACTATATTGTTTGGCAATCCATTTTGAGTTATAAAATGAGTTAAGAATTTGATTTTTAAACTCATTCCCTTGATCATTCCTAATAACATTAACCTTCTGATCAATTTGGTTTTCTATTTTAAGAATAAAAGATTTTAAAGTTTCAGCACTTTCATCTTTAGTTCTTTAAAACAATACCTATGTGAATGTAGTAAAATCATCAACAATCACAGAGTATGATTTCCTTCCAATGCTCATTATACTTGTGGGACCAAATAGATCCATGTGCAATAAGTGTAATGGAGTGGTAATAGAGTTAACTTATTTGGATTTATGGGATACACTGTGTTGCTTTCCTTTCAGACATGTAACACAGTTATCTTTACAGAAAAATTCCTTTTTAGGCACACCATATAAGTTATTTTTAATCAATTTATTCATGATTTTAAAATTAACATGACACATTCGTTTATGCCATAGAGTTGACTCATCATCTTTAGCTTTAGAATGAAAGCATGATACTTCACCTAGTGGGGAAGTATTGTTCATATCCAGCTTGTACATATATCCTCTCCTGGGAGATCTAAGAAGCACCAATTCCTGAGGAATTGTCATCCTGGGTTTGAAGATAATGCACTCATGTTCTGGGAAAAGCAATTGGTGCTTTTGGTCATAGAATTGAGAGACACTTAAAAGATTGTGTTCAAGCTGTTTGACAAAGTTTACTTTGTCGACCTTTAACTTGCCATTGGATGCACTTCCTCTACCAGAAATGTATCATCCGGTCTCACCTCCAAATTAAACAGGACTTCCATCAAAATGTTAAAATTGTTGAAGAAGAGATCTGTTCCCAATGTGCTTGGAGCATCCACTATCTACAATCCATACATTGCCATTTTTGTCATGTGGATGTCCCTGCACATAAGGTGGAAAGGTTAGTTATTATTAGAAACCCAAGCCTTGTTGGTCTTGGGCTCTTCCAATGAGGATGACGTTATTGAATCAAAGTGTATGCATGAGGGTTTAATAGATGTTTGTGAAGAAGAGGTGTGGGCTACATCTTTTCCGATTTTCCATTCCATCCCTTGGCTGATCAGTGTAGATGAGCATGATGATGCTTGAGCAGCATGACATACTTCCGAGGCTTCTTTCTTCTCGGAAGAAGCTTTCACTACATTTTCTTCCAAAGCAGTCTTCTTCAGGTTTCAAAGGAACTCTTTTGTTCTTTTGAATTTTCTTCAGATTATCTTCCGAAGCTATTTTCCTTTTGGAAAATTGAGTTTCTTTCGAAAGCAACTTTCTTCGGAAACAAGCTTTCCTTTCCTCATCACTTGGACCATGTGATAAGGTTCAAATGTGAAACCTTCTGTGGATCCTTCTTTCTAAACACTATTTGTATAATGTGTGCTTACAGGATTGTAGTAACAATCTTTAGCCATGTGGTTGTGCAGACCACACATTATGAATTCAATGTTAACCTTTATAGGATGTAAAGACTGTTGTTTCTTACACTTCTTATCTTCATTAACAGTCTTCCCCTTCATCTTCTTATCCTTTAGTAGGACAGAAGTGCTGGTACTACACTCCTTTCTAAGATCAGAGTTTCCAACCACCTGGAATCCGGCTGAAATGAATACACCCTTTTGCTTTGGGTCTATCTTTAGCTTGGACTCAACAACTTTCTTGGCAGTTTTTCTGGCTGCCTTAGCTCTGTTTCTTCTGGCTTTGGTGGTTAGGGGTTGATCATCACTGGTGGGGATGGGTTGTTTTACCTGGTCCTTCCCTGTAATGGTCTCTTTAGTTGCATCATTCTTCAACTCTTAGGGTGGTGGGTCAGCATTTGGAAGCTCTTGCTCTTTAGTTCCATATCTTGGTTGTCTTATAGACTCATAAGAGTGTGGTGGAGCAATTTTATTAGTTCCTAACCCACCTTTATTTTGATAACAAATCTTTGAGTGGGAGGATGATGCAATAATGGCTTGGAAGTTTTGCTCTGAGATAGCATGCTACTGGTTTTAGCCTCAGCTATTGCTAGCTGGGCCTGAGCCTCAGTCAATTTAGAAATTAAATCTTTGATCTGAGCCCTATAATTGGTGTGTTCATGTTTTTAAAGAGGACACAGTTTTCTCTAACTCTTCAATTTTCATTTTATAGTCAGATTCCGCCCTTTTAAAGTCAGATTTAAGGATATTTCAAGACTGGATATCAGATTTGATTTTCATATTGTAGTCATGATATAATTTAACTTTAGCAATGCAAGCTGGAGTATAGAGGTGTTCAAATACCTTGATGTCATCAATTACAGCCATCAATGCTTGAGTAGGCGTCATATCCTGCACCATGAAGCTCTAGTCAACCTCTTGAGCAACAGCAGTTGTGTGTTGTTCAGTTGACTTTCCAGCGGCTTTGGATATGGTAGGATGGCGGAGGCTTGAGTGGCTCCCGGATTGGATTTGGGAGCTTTGCATTCCCTAGCAAAGTGACCTAGCTGGTTATAGTTGTAACACTTAGCTTTGGTCTTGTCAAACCCGAACTTGATGTTAGTTGGGTTTTGGGGGAATTGCCTTCCAGTTCTCTTAAAGAACTTCTTTGCTCTGTAAGTTAGCAGAGCCATCTGTTGGACAATGTCCATGTACTCAACATCATCCGAGATAAAACATTCTAGATCATCAAAGCAGAACTGAAAGTCACTAGAATGTCCATTTCTGAGACAAAGGCATAATTGTCCTGGAAGGGACTTGACTGTGCATGTTGAGACCTTGGAGTCTCAAGAAAGGTAATATATGGCCCAGAAGAACAGGATGGCTGCTGGGAGTAAGTCAGGTACTGCTGAGGTTGGGGGGGTCTTGAGCCTTCAGCAACCATTAAAGCGTTGCTAGCAGGAAGGCTGCAGGGTTTGCTCGCCTGGTGGCCTCTCTGGTTTTCCATCTCTACACGGTATCCATAAAGGATTCTATATAGCTTAGTCATTGTGAGAGAGTTTAAGTTCTCTGTCCTCTTGATAGAGACACAGTAGAAAGTCCACTCATTTGGAAGTGCACTCATGAACTTTCTTGAGAGATCTCTCATCTCAAGAGTCACTCCCATAGACTGAAGTGATGAAATAAGATCAATGTACCAGAAGAATTGCTGGCTGAGGGTCTCTCCATCAATATAAGTGAAGTTTTCAAATTGTTGCTTAAGGGAATCTTTCTTGGAGTCATTGGAGCTGGAGTATATCTGAGTTAAAGCATCAAAGAGTTCTTTAGCTGACTGGCAGTGCTCAAAGCCCATCATGATGGAGTTGGGAATTCGCAGTGAGCAGCATAGTCATTGCTTTGCTATCAATATCCAGCCTCTTGTAGTCTTCATCAGAATAGTCTTCAACAACCTTCTCTATCATAGCACCATTTCCAGCCGGTGCTGCAACCTTTGGCTTGTAAGGGCCATTGGTGATAGACTTCCACATCTTGTTGTCTTGGTACCTAATAAAGCCTTCAATATGTCTGCTCCAAGATCTGAAGTTATCAGGGGTGATGATGGGTGCTTTGGTCATCTTCCCCATCTCACATTCTGATGATTTTTGGTTGAGGGCCATTTTGAGTGAGGTAAGTGTATGAGTGATAAAAAGGTTGATTTGGATGGTAAGATCTCACAATCAAGAGCCTAAAAAGCTTTGATACCAATTGCAGGATCGAGTTTGGTCACTCAACACAATTGTTATCTCTCAAACTTACTAAGTCACACTCGGTTTGATGATGCATAATCCCTTAAGAGTTGATAATAATATAATAAGTAAACAAAACACAAGAGAAAGGTTTTCAAGATACTTGTATATATTACTTCTCAACTCAAAGTATTACAAGACTCTTACAAGCATGTTTACTAAGTGTACAATGAGAACTATATATACTACTATCTACAGCCAGTTATACTTTGATACCAGCTGGAACTTACGACTAAACAAATACTACATTGCTAGAAGTAAGGTATCTCTGATAAAATACTATCTTAGATTTGGTTGTCATGACATGTCCTGACTTACCTTTTGTCACCAACTAAAGTTGTTAACTGTACTAACTGATAAGGAATGAACAGTTAAATAAAGTATGGTCAACTACATGGGCGTGGGAAAGCACCATGCAGTATCTCAGAGGTTGCAGCGGTTTGTCAGAGGGACCATACTTATGTCCACTGGTTCATAGTAGGTTCTTTCGAAGGTTAACTGGCTTCGGAAGAACAAGTTCTTCCGAAGCCACTTATACTTCGAAAGAGTCTACTTCTTCCGAGACATGTGCTGATCTTCAAGATTTCATACTTCGAAAGTCATTGACTTGAAATCTTCTAAATGTTGAACTTCGGAAGGAGGAAGACTTTGTCTTCAGAAGTTAGAGTTTCTCTTCGAAAGTTCTTTCAACATTTATCTTTGGAAGTGCAGCTTTTGCCTTCGGAAGCTCTTTTATAGTTGTACCATAATTGCTTCAAAGTGTTTGTTTTGGTTGTACCAGCCTTGCATGATTAAGGGAATTTATTGTGAACAAATGGTGTAAACTTAAAAATATGTTTTGTAGATTTATGAATTGATAAAAAAGAACAATAAACGAACCATGTTTCTTACATCCAAACCCATTAATTATATTTGAAATCCAAGGAACCGATATGTTTTGTTTTAGCTTATAACTACACTTCACCGTATAATTTACACACTAAGAGCATTCACATCAAATTTCTTATTTAATTGTAAGTGTATATTTTAAATTATAGGAATTGGTTTTAAGCGGTTGTGAGTATAAGAATTTTTTTTAATATTAAATAATTTGAAAAACACTATTCAACCCCTATAAATGTTTAAATATCTTTTAAAGTGTTTGTTAGTGAATAAAAGAGAAAATATAACAATAAAAACATAAAAATATTATTTAAATTGAAAAAAAGAAAACAAACAACAATGATTTTTAAAATAAATATATAAATAAAAATATGTAATGGGATGTAATTGGTTTAAAGAGTAAAAAAAGATTATAAATAAAAACTGTATGTCAGTATTCACCTCAAATAAAATAACATTACCTCAATCAAAATAAGATTAACAGCATTTAAAATTGTCAAAAAGATAATATTGAAAATAATACAATGGAGTTGATAACGATGTTGGCTCCTAGCAACTTTGTAATGCGAGTCAATGAGTCTACTCACCACCACTAACTATATCGTACTCAAAACAGTACTTTCTATATGTCCTTTCTATAATACTCATCACTCACCCTAAACTTCACTTTCCTAGACAATTTTGGTTCTCAAGTATTTTACTTTTACATTTAGACCCCCATAAATGTTCACAAAAGTTTTCTCGATGACACACCTAATATTATGTTTTACTTGTGACTTACTAGAGTATTAATATTATGACATTTATGTCATTATCATAGACCAACAAAAGGAAAATACTTTGATAGTCAACCGTCTTCCTTAACCACACAAATCTCCACATCATTTTCAAAATTTTATAAGAATTATTTCTTTAGAAACGAGAACACACACGTATACCTAGATCAAAATTATATTATCAATATTTTCTTCAATCATTATTATTAATATACTTTCAAATCAAACCCACCGATGATTAATATTTTCTTTGATCGATATTTAATTGTTCGTGATAAATGCATCCCCACCTTTTTATTCTTTTCTTACGATATCTCCTTCAAGTCGATACATTAATAGAATTACCTTGTTTTGTACTAAAAAAAGAATTAACACCACAAATTTTGAAATTTTCATAAAAAACAACTCAAACATTAAGCGTACGGATGCATTTAGCCTCTCCACTAGTATTATACTTACAACTGTACCTTAAATTTCTTTTTTACAGAAAACTTAGACCAAACATCTATTATAGGGATCAAACCCTGCCATTTTAGTGAGGGGAAAAACCTAAACCGGCCTAACGTCCCTCTAGGACAGAATTGCACCTTAACGCTTGAACTTTTCAGTTGCTTATGTTTTTTTTGTCAAGAAGGTTGATGATAATACCATGTTAAAATATACAACTTGCATAATATTTTTTTTACTTCGACTTTGGTATTATCAAGATATAATTTACAACTTTTTTTATATCCTAACATATTTCGACTAGCTAATCGGACAAGTAAAGAAACAATAAGGCAATAGATTTAGCTACCGAAGTCATTTCTTTCCGACTAATTTTCTAATGATCTGTAACGTTAGTTGGTTTTGGTAGTAGTTTATCTGGCTATCGACAATAAAAGTGCATTACTATTAATCAAGCTTATTGTGAATATAAATATGAGAGTTACAATATCTAGGGATAAAAAACATAGGAAAAGAAACATTGGGGGTTCAAAATAGCAAATCATGAAAAAAATATAAGGTACAACATGAAAGGACTTTAGTGTTGATATGATATGGGGGTAACATGTTAAATGTCTTTTAATACAAGGAAAGGTTGGATTCTCCTTTGATTGGGTTGGATTCACTTAAGCCATTTGCGAAGTGGTCAATTCAAAGGGTCCACCAATTTCTATGGAGATAACAAAGTCAATAATTTTGACTTTTGGTGCTTCAACTTTTACACTTTTAAGTAAACATTATCATCTCTTGGTTGTGCTTTACCGTTGTGATCCATGATGTTTTATATCATTTTTATAAACACTTTACATTTACTCGTAAATCGATTGGATGAAGCTTATATGCTAGGCCCATCATATGTTACGTATAAAAGATATAAGTTAAAAGGACATTTTAATATTAATTATTGATTAACTAAGTAGGACTAAAAGAGTAAATAAACCAAAATTGCTTATGAACTGTTTGTTAAAAACTTGAATCAAGCTAAACCATAAACACCTCATGTCAAATGATGTTCGTGCTTCATATGTTTAGCATGCTTAAAGAAGCCTATTATCTATATAAATCTAATATTTTGTGTCATTAGATAACTATTAGCACATAATATCTATTTCTATATATAAAAATGATGAAAATAACAAAATATTAACGTTATATATATGTCTGTTTAAATATAATTAGAACTTAAAAAGTTAGTCGCGAGAATTTAAATGTAATACCTAAAATGCTTTAAATACATTTAAGTTTATATAAATTAAACAAGCTCAACTCGAACCAAATGAGCTTGACTCATTTACACTAATAACTAAAACAATATAAACAAAAGTCTCAAGATAAATAATAACCTTTTTTGCCATTTCGTTTTCATTGATGCGATTCTATTGGTGGACATGATAGAATCATCGTGATTATGATCTAATAAAAAGTAATTTCTACTATCAAATGCGCCACTTTGCTTTTGAGATTTGAAATTTGTATTTGAAGATTAATCAAATTATGGAATAATGATGTTGGGCAAGAAAAGTAACTTCCCAAAAGATGAATAATAAATATATATGGTTAATATATTGATATTATTGAATTAAAAAACAAACTAAAACCTATAGGGCGTTGGATGTTGGAGGCAAACATGTAAATCCTACTTGGGTCTTTAAACCCAAAAAGAGATTTTCAAGAAGCATGTCATAGTTACAACATAAAATGTTTTACGACATGTTGTCATGCTTTACTTATTAATGGTTGTGTGATATGATAGATATACTATCGCACCATGATTTAACGTTTATTATGTGTAATGCTAGCACCTCATTCTTTTAACAAACAAATATATTCAGTGGTCACATCAGTTTTTAGTTATCCTTTTCACAAACTCATTTTACATCTAACACTACTAACACCTATATTTACACATAATCACCATTTGTGCATTCATTGACGCACTTATACATGTGGTATATTCTAGTTCAATTATATAAAAAAAGTAAATGTGTGCTATCGGTGGTGGCATATGACTGTTTGTGGGATGTGCACTCCAATAGTGTAAGTTGTGTTTGTCGAGCGCATGGGAGCCATGTTGGATGTGTAGAGTAAATATCATCCGCCTTGCTTATAACTTATCTTTAAAAAGTTAAACAAATAATATAGAAAAGAATAAATAATATGTTTTTTTTTATTTATATCAAAACTCCTGTCATCAAAACATTCGAAATTTTTATTAAAAGGTAGGGGCAATTTTATATATACCTCTACAAACGTGAAAAATATCACATATAACTAACCAAAACTAAAATTATCATATAAATATACCCTTAAAAACTGAAAAGTTACAAATTTGCCCATTTAATAAAAAAACTACTTAAGATATGACTATTTTATTCTTAGTCTTTTAAAACCTTAAAATTTCATATTTACCCATTTAATTTTTAAAATCTTTTATTGTTTTACTAACACATATACACCTCAACATTGCTTCAACAAAATCTTTATTTAGATCACCAATGAATGGTAACCACATCTACTAATACAACAAAGAACTAAATATGTAAATGGGATAGAACATTAGAAACCTCCACTCTGTTAATACTTCTATGAACAGAAAACTCAATATTTCACCGGCAAAGAAAACAATCGAGTCAACTTCAACCTTGGAATGATTCTGGAGAACGACTTTGACACATGAAGTTGCAATAGGGCTACCGTCGTCAAGAGTAGAGATAAAGGACACACAGTTAAACAGACGATAAGTTGCATGAATAATTTAATTATTAAAATTAATATAATTTATAGGGGGTAGAATGATCATTAAGGTAAAAGTAATTTAAATTGGATATATATGATATTTTTAGTGTTTATTGAATATATGTGATATCTTTCAAGTTTGTAAAAAATATACGAAATTGGTAATCTTACTATTATAGCTTTATCTTTTATCTTTTTTTCCTTGATCACTTTTAGATCATGTGTCTTTCACTGATCTCTAATAATAACCTTAATTATTTGTAACAAGAAATTTCTACCAAGTCAAATGGTTAGTGAACATACACTAAAAGAATATATATGTTCAATAATAAATACCAAATACTTACACTAACGAATATAATGAAGACATGAGCTCGAGTTAAAAATGTTTTCTCCTAATATCTTTAACGTTTCAAACATATCTCTATCTTCAAAATATACGAACATTCATTCAGACTTCTCTTAAAAACCTTTTACTTTAAAGATAACATTGTAGTATAATCTTAAAGGAGGTTGCACAATAAAATGGTTTGGAAAATAACGTTCAATGCTTAAACCACTTAAAAGTACTTGTATTTGAACACCTAAGTGATCTAAAGAAACCGAAAACTTTGGAAGAACACATGAAGATACGAGGCAATTGATGTGGGCGATACTAATAAATGATAAAACAAATGAACAAACAAAGCATAGTGTCCATATCATAATATACTCATATTATATCAATATCAAAATGATACATGACATAAAGATCAAATGCTATCATAAAAATATAAAGTTAATTTCAATTTTGCTCCTTAAGGTTCGACTAAAATAATTATTTTTTTACAAAATATTAAAAACATCAATTTACCTTCAAAAATTTTATATGTGTTTCAATTTAACTCCAAAAGTTTTATTATTTTGGATAAAGTTGAAACAACTAATAAAACCTTGGACTGAAATTAAAACAAATTATGAAACTTTTAGAGATAAATTGATATTTTTAATCTTTTAGAGGATAATAATTATTATTAACAAACTCAAGGAGTGAAATAGAACTTAACTCTAATATATATATATATATATATATATATATATATATATATATATATATATATATATATATATATATATATATATATATATATATATATATATATATATATATATATATATATATATATATATATATATATATATATATATATGATAGCGTGTGTACACACACTAACACTCGAGCAAATCAAATATATCAAAGTTGATGTGTTGCAAAAACATGATTTTTAATGCAAATTATTCCACGTTTAACTTGGATCATATCACGAATTCGTACGTTTTTTGTTCCTTCATCACTTGTTTGACGAATTTGTAGGAATTACGGAAGAATTAGAAGAGTTGAAGTGAAAAACGTAGCCGAAATGAGATAAAGAAGAAAATTGAAAAATCCATATGGCTGCTACTATGTCAAGACTCCTGCTTTGTTGACTATCCTTAACGATTTGTCTTATCCCTTGCTTAGCGGTCTGCCACCAATTTTAGAGTCGAAACCCTAATATTCATTATTTATAGTCATTTTGACGTCAATATTTAAGAGTATGCGTTAATGTGCAGCAACATTCTAACGCCAAATTTGTGTCGCAAACTCGTCGTAGCATGTGTAGCAAATGCATCCCAAATGATTCTGCGTTGAAGTTTTTTGCTACTCAAGATATGCGTTGCAATTGTATCGTAAATGCCTGTTTGCTACGAATTTGCGACGCATTATACGTGTAGCAAATTACCTAGTTTTATAGTAGTACTCAAGTATAGTATCATAAGTAACATAGGATGATGATTTCAAGAGAATAATAGCTACCACATGCATGACAAAATAAAGCATCAACTTCAAACTTTACATTATTCCTCAAACTGTGGTTAGGAAACCGAAACCGGAAACATGACCTGGTTATCAGACCGGTTTCACTCCAAATTGGTTTAAACCTGCAAATTTGAGATCGGTTCTTATCCCTATTTGATGAAACTAGTTTCAACCCAGTAAGATCAAATTGAACCGGTTTCAACCCGATTTAAACCTGGTTAATTTCCCCTTAAACTAGTTTAAACTCGAACTAGTTTAAAACTAGGGTTGACATTTGTTGACCCAACTCGAACCGGATTCAAATCCGGTTTCTAACCTGATTTGTACACCAACACACGGGACAGATTTGTTGGGTTTAAGAAAAAGCGATTAAAAAAACATCATGGGCTTTGAAACAAATAAAATGGACTGGGAAGCCTGCAAACAACGGTCCAATCCATGCAAACAATGATAAAAAAAGTAAATAAATATATCATTATTATTCCCACTAGTAAAAGCGACGAATGACTGAGCGGCTTTGACCGTTGACCTGTCAGCTAGTGTTAATTATTAGTATATTAATATTATATTATTATCATTAAATTATTAAATTAACCAAACCTCACCAGTCACGAGTAATTTTAGTTTTTAATTATTTACAAACTAATAAAATTTAGTATTGCAATTTTTTTTATATCCATTGTTACTTTTTATTTTTTTTAATAATTTGAGAGTATTACATATCAAGTATCCGGTTTAGGGTCATAAATGAGTCGAGTGACTCAAGCCACGTCGGCCACAGGCTAGAAATGTTGGGTATGAACTCGGCTCATAAAAGCTTGAGCCAGGCTTGTGACTCGTCAGGTACTCTTATAAATTAACATTCTACATACAAATATATATATACAAACAATTGTATGATTCAAGTTATGTAGATAATACTTTTACTACTTTTTCGGGATAAAAGACTTAGATTGAAACTTGGAGTGTGTATGATTACATTTAAGTAATTTTATATATTAACATATCACGGGAAAATTTATGGTACAAAGTAAACAATTCGTGCGAAGTGTACGAAGTGATAACAACCATTGATATAAGTGATGAACGGTTCAGATTAAAGATAGAATAATTACGCAAAAAATGTGTATGGAGTGCTAGATATGGAAATAGTATACAATTATTGATATTTTTCAAACTCTGCCATTTTTTTAAACGTATATAACTTTTTTATATCACATTATTTTTATAAAAAAATACATCATAAAATCGAGCATTTTATCCTCTTTAATATGAATATAGTATTGCTATACTTTATTTTAAAAAAATTATAATTTTTTAAAAACGTTTATGTGTTGTGCCTATAATTTGCGTGATTATTAATTGCGTAAACTTGCGTAATTATCATATAACTTGCGTAATATAAATATAACTTGCGTAATTATTTTTTATAACGTGAGTAAATTTTTTTGTGTAATAATAAATATAATTTGCATAATAATAGATATAAAACTTGCGGTACATTTAATGCTTAATTGTAGCGCGGACGAAATTACTCATCTACCAATAAACATGTGTCACGCTCTGATGATTTTGTATGATTCGTACAAAAATTACACTTCGTATAGTAACCGGCCATAACATATCACAGAATGTAACTTAATTTGTACAAGTGTCTCTTCACACGTTATATATTCACACATTATATATTCACCTTCCAAAATTAGGAATTGTTTAAGGACTTTTATGCAGTAATCATAACATGGAAAATTCTTAATGAAAATATTCTTCATCGTCAATCTTGATCACAACATGAAAAAATCCTTGATGAACTTATTCTCTCTACCGTCCCAAGTTACCACTATTGAATGGGTGGCTCAACAGCCCAACATATTTTATCCGTACTTTGGGACCTATAATAATAAATAAAAATGTTTATAGCTGGAGGAGTTAAAGTTATTAATTACTTATATAATCATTCTTTATGCTATGTTTAGATTGTATTAATTTTTTTAACCTTATATGATGCAATTTCTTTGATGAAATATTCATAATTAAATGCTTTTAAAAAAGCTCTTTCAATCAGAAAAATAACTAAGTTGTTTAATTTTCTTTTATGACATTGTAGATCTTAACCAGTTCCTTATAAGTTGAATTTGAAAAAATTACGTACTATGGAATAACAGTTCAGGATAGTTAACATAATCATACAGTACTGGCGGAACCAGGAATTTTTTCCTTGAGAGTCACTATTTTTCAATGATTTGATTTGTAACGAAACATATAAAAATGTTCAGGTTGTCAAATCGGGTCGGGTCGGGTCATCTCGACTTGTGTAGCGGCGTGTATACTCACGTACCCATGACCACCTTTTTATTGTTTGCACGATCAGCTGTAGGAAAAAAAAAACTATCCAAACTCAACACTACTCGTTTTACTTCTCTCAAATCCTAAAACACCCTATGGCAAACTTGACAACAACTTCCCACACAATCAACTGAATCTATATTGAAGTTGTACATCATGAGCTAAGATTTCAATTTTAGAACAAAATAATATCATTAACTAATCAACTACTACTAGTAACCAATCTTCATACTTAAATCGAACCAATTCAAACAATACGTCATTCACATCACTTAAACACATATTGATGGTTTTCTTTTCACAACAAAGTAGGCATGTTCCTAAAATGTATCAAATATATTATGAATTTTGATGAACAAAATAACTAAAAAATACAAAATTAGGGCTTAACACAATTCTAGATTTCTAAATACAAAAATCATCAAACAAATTAACTAATAAATAAGTGAAATAACAACAATGAAAACACCACACAAAATCTAGAGGTTGAATCTTCATTTATAGAGAAATTACAAACATATAAAGAAACTAATTTGAAAAACTAACCTTGAATCATGAAAGCTTGAATAGTTGAAAGACAAATTAGCAAATGGACCACCGGTGACCGGTCGCCGCCTCGTCTTCACCGGAGTTTATGGCCGCCGCCAGGAGGGTGCAACAAGCAACAACAAACAACAGGTCATGGGAGGAGGCGAGAAGCAGCAGGTCGATGAGAGGAGCAGCAGGTCCTGAGGTCGATTGGGGGATATTTGGGTTAGGGTTTTAAAGTAGGTTAAAGTTAAAGGTAAATTCGTAATTTTTTAATATTAATTGTGGATAAAACAAAGGCAGACTTGCAGTAGAGTCGAACCCACGACCTCTTTTCCTCACTCACGCGCGCTTACCAGTGAACCAAGTACATATCTAAGTCATATTGCGAAACTAAAAATACTAATGGGTTCACATCCTGAAAAACTATGGGTTCACTAAAAATTTCGATATTATACGTTACACTACCGGCCCAAAAATCAATGGGGTCCTTGACCCCCTTCTCGTAGGCATAGTTCCGCCCCTGATCATACAAGCAATATATGTATTTGAAATTTTTTTTAGTGTTTTTAATATAATTACTCTATATTAATTGACGCAAGATTGAACAGTAAAAATAATAATTAAATAATAAAAATATTTTTTAATAAGTTAGATAATAATTAAATAATGTTAATATTTGTTTATTGAGTTATATTTCTTTATCGAGTTTAAATCTGACTGACCAATTTTGACATGTTACTTTGTCTTCCTTAAGTTTTTAAAATTTCCGATTTACCCAGTAAAATTTTATTGGATAAAAACTAATTTCTTACGTTTGTACTTTTAGGTACGTATCGGTACGAGTTGGGTCAAATATACAACGTTTCCGTCCATATTTTTATATTGTGACATCCGTCACCTAAAGGTCCGTCAATTAAAATGGTTTCCGTTGACTTTTCTCGAACGTCCATTCCTCATCCTTATAAACTATTTGTGTGGATATCATTCTTGCTTTATCATCTTTATGCTTGTGCTCTCATCGTAAACGTATGCTATCTTTAAAACTTTTACAATTTTCATTATCGTTATCACTAAATATACCATTTTTATATAATATTATTGTCATTAATAAAACCATTTTTAAGTTACCAATATCATTAATTACATTTTTATCATTGATATAACTAGCCTATTAAAGTCGTTTTCAACCGAAACAAATTTGGAAACTCGGGGGCTAAGTACAGGGACTAAATGTGACATTTCGCCAAACTAGGGCTGGGTATAAATACCCATATTCCAGCCCTAGCCTTCATTTCACCTTCTTCCTCTTCATCTTCTTCTTCTCCACTTTTTCTCCTCCTCCTTGCACCAAACCACCCATTTTCTTTGCGTTTTCACCGGCAAGACCTCGGCTACAGCTGAGTCTACTCCATTCTTGCAGGTAGACGACCTTGGTCGTCCCTTTTCTTGCTTGTTTACTTCTGTCCATTTAGGGTTTCGGGTGCTCGGGGCCAACCCGAGCACATGAGGACGTGTGGGTACGTGTGATGTCTTTCTGCGTGTTCTTCTTGTTTGGGTGTGTGCAAAATGTGTTTCTGGAAGTGCTTGTGGTGTAAATCTCGTGCACGAAGCAGCCGAAGGCTGCTCTGTACTTCTGCAGTCGCGATCCTGCTGTTCTGGCGACTGGGTCGACCATGCGACTGAGACGTGCGACTGGGTGAGTCGTGCGACTGTGTCTTTCGTGCGACTGAGTTGTGCGACTGGGTGTGTCGTGCGACTGAGTCGTGTGTGTGTATGCGTGCAATTGAGTCAATGCGACTGAATGAATGTGTGCGATTGTGCGTGTGTCGCACGACTGAATGCCAGTCGCACGAATGGAGGTTCAGTCGTACGAATGAAGCTGATTCGTACGAATGAAGGTTGATTCGTGCGTATGGATGTTGAGTCGTGCGATTGGGTGCTGTGTGGTACGACTGAATGCTAGTACTTGGATCTACATAAGATCTAATGCGTATGTCTGCTTGTGTGTGTTACACGCGACCGAACCGATACAACCCGAACCGACCGAACGTTACTATTTACTTTATACATATCATTAATGCTTAACAATAACTGTCAATAGGTGTTTGACCGTTTACTGCATACAACATTTGGAAACTTTGATCATTCATACTTACCACCTAACAAGTGAGTTTCGTGGCCCCTTTTTACGATTATACAATACTTCAACATTTACAAACATGGGGGAAAAGTATGCTCACCCATTTTCTATGCTGTACAACTTACATACAATTTACATACTTGGAATCAACGTGTTACTGTTTTGTGAGTACTTATCTGATACATGCTTGAGTTCGCTATGTGGTACTTTCCTTGCAACCATTTAATTCCAGTGTGGGAACCGACGGATAGGTATTGGTAGTACTACTGGGTTGACACCCCCACCCTTGTCTGTTGGTATACTAGTTGGTACCAACAGTGGCCAGGAACGGGCCTTTGGGTGAATATATTCCGACAAGATTCTGTGTGTACGTCGTTAGTTTTGGTTGTAAAGCTCATTGTCATGTGATTTTGCTTACTTATAACTGTATACACGGTATTCCACAACATTTACTATACAACATCAATTACTATTTTCTACTTAAACCTGCGAGCTCACCAACAATTTTGTTGACCATTTTGAGCATATCTTTTCAGGTGACAATGCTAATTGAAGATCTAGGTGTGCTGCCTTAGTGGAGACCCTAGGATGCATTTTTGAGACTAAACATATTTGACAAACATTCCTTTTGGAACATTATTGTAGTCTGATTAAACAACTTCATTCTTTTGATACTTGTTCCCGGGTTGTGGGAATTACATTACAATTGTTACTACTTTGACTATATGAATCATTTAACATGTTCATGCTTATGGCTATGCTGTCGTGAATATTGACTAAACACGACACAAGTTTCCTTTGTGTCGGGTGTCGTCATGACACGCTTTATCATCATTTATTATTTTGCATCTCTATTGTCTACCATGTGTTATGACGATCCCGTCTCGTTACATCCCTGTGTTTCCGCTTTTAGCGGGGGTGTGACAGACTGGTATCAGAGCCATTGGTTATAGAGAATTAGGCAATTCACTTGACCTAGACTATAACCTAGGAACCTTCATGTAGATTTGCATGCTAGGATCTGTGTGCATTTTATATCTCATGTATGTGTCCCTCTTTACTTGTTCGTTTATCTATCTGCCTTGTGATCTTTTCACCCTGTGAGGGAGCCCTTATGCTCACTCTTCATGGGATGCTTCTATTGGATCTTCCGTTCCCTCTGCGCGCCGAGTTGGTTTATCAAATTCGGGTATTAAACCCGAAGAGATCTTCACAGATCATGCTATTGCGCTTGACCTCAGACAATGAGATTGACCCTGAGGAGGTTATGTCTGAAACCTCGAAAGAGGAGGAGATAGACAACCTTCGCTAGACTAAACGTGATTATATACATGGATTTACAATTGTTATGATGGACTATTGTTAGGACATTATCAATTCATGGTGTGAGAACTACACAACTTTCATGTGATGTGTGGCGACTATAAGTGTGATATTAACTTGGAATGCTGGACTTTGATGAGTGGTATGGATAATACA
Source organism: Flaveria ramosissima (assembly GCA_025215565.1). Classification (NCBI taxonomy): domain Eukaryota; kingdom Viridiplantae; phylum Streptophyta; class Magnoliopsida; order Asterales; family Asteraceae; genus Flaveria; species Flaveria ramosissima. Next base: position 32,879,383 of record CM046032.1, read on the forward strand.
CTTTGAAATGGTTAAAGCTTATGTGTTTACTACTTTTATGATTAGAAAATGCCGCCTTGAAGAGTTACCCGCAGCAACAGTGGCGGAAGTGAAGCCCCGAGGGGCAGAGGCAGAGGCAGAGGTGAAGCACCAAGAACAAGTGATGGCCCCGCCAGTAACAATCAGGGAACAGGAAACTCTGACATGGCAGCTCTGATCGCTCAACAGCTGGCCACACTGATCCCGACTATAGTGGCCCAAGTGAGCGATGCTCTTCAGAATCACCGCCCCCACGGGGATGGTGGCAATGATGATGAGGGTAATGGAGAAAGAGGTTAAGGTAGGATTGAAACTGAAGTGGGAAATGGGAACCCGACTGGGAACGAGAGTAATCAGGAGACCGGGAATGGTGGAACAGCCGGTAATGAGACTGGGGTTGTTAATGCTAGAAGGGGATGTTCGTACAAGGAGTTTGTGGCCTGGAAACCGAAAGAGTTTGATGGAAAAGGTGGAGCGATAGCCCTGACCAGGTGGCTTGAGAAAATGGAGGCAGTGATTGACATCAGCGAATGCCTCGATAGCCAGAAGATCAAGTATGCCACGTGTTCACTACAGGGCAAAGCACTAACTTGGTGGAACACCCAGGTTCAGGCTAGGGGAAGAGAATCAGCAATGAAAATGTCATGGGATGAGTTTAAAGCACTGATCACCGAGGAGTACTGCCCCCTCAATGAGATGCAGAAACAGGAGCATGAATTCTGGAATCATGCTATGGTGGGGGCTGGGCACGCAGCATACACTGACCGTTTTCATGAGTTGGCAAGATTGGTACCACATCTGGTCACTCCGGAATCAAAGAGGATCGAGAGGTATATTTGGGGACTTGCGCCTCAAATCCGAGCGATGGTAACAGCAGCTGCTCCTCCTACGATCCAGAGCGCAATTCTGAAGGCTGGCGCTCTGACAGACGAGATGGTGAGAACAGGGGTCTTGGGCAGAGGAGCAGAGAAAATAAAGGATGCTGGGGAAACAAGCCGGTCGAGTGCCGGGAAATTTGACAAAAGGGCCAAGACAACCAGAAATTTTGTGGCCGTGACACAGGGCAAAAGAGAGTACGTTGGGCCGCACCCCAAATGCGATAGGTGCAACTTCCATCATCCCCCAGGAATGCCGTGCCGGGTGTGCGTGAACTGTAGACGCCCGGGGCATCTAGCAAAAGACTGCAGAGTGGCGCCGAATCTGGTGGCTCCGGTCAACGCGGTTAACCCCGCCGGGAATGCCAGGGTCTGTTATGAGTGTGGAGGCCCTGATCACTACAGAAACATGTGCCCCAGACTGAATCGGGCGCCGGGTCAACAAGGGAACAACCAGCAACAGGTGATGGCCATAGCTGGAAATCAAGGCCCGGCGAATCAAGGAAATACAGCTCGGGGACGTGCATTTGTCATTGGAGCCAACGATGCCCGTCAGGACCCGAATGTTGTCACGGGTACACACTTACTCAATAATCACTTTGCATCTATATTATTTGATACTGGAGCAGACAATAGCTTTATATCTTCTGAGTTTGTGCAATTGCTTGATTTGAGTCCTAGTAGGCTAGAAACTAGCTACTCTGTAGAAATGGCCAATGGTTGGGTTGTTCAGGCTGATGAGATTATTAGGAAGTGCTTGATAATATTGGAGAACCATGCCTTCGATATAGATTTGATACCCTTTGAGTTAGGAAGTTTCGACGTGATCGTGGGAATGGATTGGTTTTCGAAGGACGGAGCTGAGATTGTCTGTCGGGACAAACTAGTACGAATCCCTATGCCAAACGGGGAGGTGCTCAGAACTCAAGGAGAACGACCGGGAAGAAATCTAAAGCTTATCTCCTGCATGAAAACACGCCGAAGTTTACGAAAGCAGTGCTATGCGTTTCTGGCTCACGTAGTAGAAAAGAAGGAAGAGGGGAGGAAATTGGTAGATATTCCAATGGCACGGGACTACCCAGATGTATTTCCTGATGACTTGTCTGGTTTGCCTCCTCCACGATAGGTGGAATTTTGTATAGAGTTGGTTCCTGGAGCTACATCGGTAGCAAAGACGCCATATCGGTTAGCACCATCTGAAATGCAAGAGTTATCTAGTCAGTTACAGGAACTACTGGAGAAGGGTTTTATTCGACCGAGTCACTCACCGTGGGGAGCATTGGTATTATTTGTCAAAAAGAAGGATGGGTCGTTCCGCATGTGTATCGATTACCGTGAGTTGAACAAGTTAACCGTGAAGAATCAGTATCCTCTCCTCAGGATCGAGGATCTGTTTGACCAGCTGCAAGGAGCTTCATATTTCTCAAAGATCGACCTTCGTTATGGATATCATCAACTAAGGGTTTTCGAGGATGACATACCGAAAACAACATTTAGAACTCATTATGGGCACTATGAGTTCTTGGTCATGCCGTTCGGGTTGACTAACGCACCAGCAGTGTTTATGGACCTAATGAATCGGGTGTGTAAACCTTACTTGGATAAGTTTGTGATCGTATTCATAGATGATATACTTATCTACTCCCGATCGAAAGAGGATCATGAAGAACACCTCCGGGCAATACTGGAACTGTTATGGGAAGAGAAACTTTTCGCCAAGTTCTCAAAGTGTGAATTTTGGTTGCGAGAAGTGAAGTTTTTGGGTCATGTGGTTAACGAGGATGGGATTCATGTAGATCCCGGTAAGATTGAAGTGCTGAAGAAATGGGATGCACCCCAGACACCGTCAGAAATACGACAATTCTTAGGATTGGCCGGATACTATCGTGGCTTCATCGCGAATTTTTCAAAGATTGCTCAACCATTAACATTGCTGACTCAAAAAGACAAGAAGTTTGATTGGGGACATGCACTCTAGCGTTCCGAATGTTGAAAGAGAAGTTGTGCAACGCACCTATATTGTCCCTCCTAGACGGAACGGATGATTTTATGGTGTACTACGATGCTTCACATCAAGGATTGGGATGTGTGCTAATGCAAAAGGATAAGGTGATTGCCTACGCTTCGCGACAACTTAAGGTGCACGAAAAGAACTATACAACTCATGATCTTGAGTTGGGCGCGGTAGTATTTGCACTCAAGATATGGAGGCATTACCTGTATGGAACCAAATGCATCATCTACACAGATCATAAGAGCCTCCAACATATCCTGGATCAGAAGGAACTTAATATGCGTCAGCGACGTTGGGTAGAACTACTTAGTGACTACGATTGTGAAATCTGATATCATCCGGGAAAAGCTAACGTGGTGGCTGATGCTTTAAGCCGCAAAGAACACGTGAAACCACTACGTGCTCGAGCGTTGGGGTTGACTATTCAAACGAATTTGAAAGCTTAGATCCAAATTGCACAAAGTGAGGCATTGAAAGAGGAAAACCTTACGGGAGAAGAATTCCGAGGGTTGGATAAACAAATGAGTTGCAAGGATGATGGTATACAATACTTCATGGATCGTATATGGGTACCCAGATGGGGAGGTGTACGTACCTTGGTCATGGATGAAGCACACAAGACGCGATATTCTATTCATCCTGGTGCAGACAAGATGTACCACGATCTCAAAGATCTGTACTGGTGGCCAGGCATGAAGAAATACATTGCTATGTACGTCAGCAGATGCTTGACATGCTCAAAAGTTAAAGCTGAACACCAGAAACCATCGGGATTATTACAGCAACCTGAGATTCTCGAGTGGAAACGGGAGAACATAGCCATGGATTTTATTACCAAACTCCCTAGAACGAGCAGCGGGCATGACTAGATATGGGTCGTAGTGGATCGGATGACAAAGTCAGCTCATTTCTTGCCGATCCGAGAAGACTACAAAATGGGTAAGTTGGCGAGATTGTACATCAAGGAGGTCGTGACAAGGCACGGAGTACCGGTGTCGATTATATCCGACCGTGACAGCCGATTTACTTCACGATTTTAGCAGACACTATAGAAAGTGATGGGCACTCGATTAGATATGAGTACCGCCTATCACCCTCCGACAGATGGCCAAAGTGAACGAACTATACAAACGCTAGAAGACATGCTGAGGGCGTGTGTAATCGACTTTGGTGGTAGTGGGACGCTCACCTACCGCTGATCGAGTTCTCTAACAACAAAAGCTACCATACCAGCATTGGGTGTGCTCCGTTCGAAGCGTTGTATGGAAGGAAATGTAGATCACCTGTTTGTTGGGCCGAGATTGGTGAAAGTCAGTTAACAGGCCCAGAGATCATTCAAGAAACAACCGTCAAAATTTTCCAAATCAAAGATAGACTAAAAGCTGCCAGAGATCGCCAAAAGAGCTATGCAAATAACCGTCGGAAGCCTTTAGAATTTAATGTTGGGGATCAAGTTCTACTCAAGGTCTCTCCTTGGAAAGGAATTGTTCGGTTTGGAAAGAAAGGGAAGTTAGCCCCAAGATACGTAGGACCATTCGAGATTACAGAAAGAATCGGTCCAGTGGCTTACCGATTAAGGTTACCACAAGAACTCAGCGGCATACATGATACTTTCCACGTGTCGAACCTCAAGAAGTGTTTGGCTGACGAATCCCTTCACGTACCAATTAAGGACGTCAAAATTGACGAAAAGCTTCATTTTGTTAAGGAACCCATTGAGATCATGGATCGAAAGGTCAAGCAATTGAAGCGCAGTAGAATACCAATTGTCCGCGTGAGATGGAATTCAAAATGAGGGCCAGAGTTTACATGGGAACGGGAAGACCAGATGAAACTTAAATATCCACATCTTTTCGAGGATGATACTCTTGGACCTAACTCCAGCTGAATTTCGGGACGAAATTCTCTCAACTGGGGGATACTGTGACATCCGTCACCTAAAGCTCCATCAATTAACATGGTTTCCGTTGACTTTACTCGAACGTCCATTCCTCATCCTTATAAACTATTCGTGTGGATATCATTCTTGCTTTATCATCTTTATGCTTGTGCTCTCATCGTAAACGTATGCTATCTTTAAAACTTTTACAATTTTCATCATCGTTATCACTAAATATACCATTTTTATATAATATTATTGTCATTAATAAAACCATTTTTAAGTTACCAATATCATTAATTACATTTTTATCATTGATATAACTAGCCTATTAAAGTCGTTTTCAACTGAAACAAATTTGGGAACTCGGGGGCTAAGTGCAGGGACTAAATGTGACATTTTGCCAAACTAGGGCTGGGTATAAGTACCCATATTCCAGCCCTAGCCTCCATTTCACATTCTTCCTCTTCATCTTCTTCTTCTCCACTTTTTCTCCTCCTCCTTGCACCAAACCGCCCATTTTCTTCGCGTTTTCATCGGCAAGACCTCGGCTACAGCTGAGTCTACTCCATTCTTGCATGTAGACGACCTTGGTCGTCCCTTTTCTTGCTTGTTTACTGCTGTCCATTTAGGGTTTTAGGTACTCGGGGCCAACCCGAGCACATGAGGTCGTGTGGGTACGTGTGATGTCTTTCTGCGTGTTCTTCTTGTTTGGGTGTGTGCAAAATGTGTTTCTGGAAGTGCTTGTGGTGTAAATCTCGTGCAAGGAGCAGCTGAAGGCTGCTATGCACTTCTGCAGTCGCGATCCTGCTGTTATGGGTACTGGGTCGACCATGCGACTGAGCCGTGCGACTGGGTGAGTCGTGCGACTGTGTCTTTCGTGCGACCGAGTTGTGCGACTGGGTGTGTCGTGCGACTGTGTGTATGCGTGCGATTGAGTCAATGCGACCGAATGAATGTGTGCGATTGTGCGTGTATCGCACGACTGAAAGCCAGTCGCACGAATGGAGGTTCAGTCGTACGAATGAAGCTGATTCACACGAATGAAGGTTGATTCGTGCGTATGGATGTTGAGTCGTGCGATTGGGTGCTGTGTGGTACGACTGAATGCTGAGTTGCACGAATGAAGGTTCAATCGTACGAATGAAGCTGATTCATACGAATGAGGGTTGATTCGTGCGGATGGAGTGTTGAGTCGTGCGTCTGGTCCTGTCGTGCGACTGAAGTTGCTGGGTGTTAATTCCTTCTTGTGTGTGGTGTGTGTATGTCGTGTGATGTTAAGGTGACATCGACACGGTTGCCATTGCTAATGACAACGTTAAAGTCGACACTATCAAACTTACTAATGTTATTCCAAATCAAATCAATTTAACATTTTACAATTATCAACAACCGATTCGTAACTACTATTATTTACCAAATACTTCTCAAATAACAATGGAACTTTTACACAATATCACCGGCAATGGCGACGATTTCTAGTACTTGGATCTACATAAGATCTAATGCGTATGTCTGCTTGTGTGTGTTACACGCGACCGAACAGATACAACCCGAACCAACCGAACGTTACTATTTACTTTATACATATTATTAATGCTTAACAATACTGTCAATAGGTGTTTGACCATTTACTGCATACAACATTTGGAAACTTTGATCATTCATACTTACCACCTAACAAGTGAGTTTCGTGGCCCCTTTTTACGCTTATACAATACTTCAACATTTACAAACATGGGGGAAAAGTATGCTCACCCATTTTCTATGCTGTACAACTTACATACAATTTACATACTTGGAATCAACGTGTTAATGTTTTGTGAGTACTTATCTGATACATGCTTGAATTCGCTGTGTTGTACTTTCCTTGCAACCATTTAATTCCAGTGTGGGAACCGACGGATAGGTATTGGTAGTACTACTGGGTTGACACCCCCACCCTTGTCTGTTGGTATACTAACGGGCCCTTGGGTGAATATATTCCGACAAGATTCTATGTGTACGTCGTTAGGTTTGGTTGTAAAGCTCATTGTCATGTGATTTTGCTTACTTATAACTGTATACACGGTATTCCACAACATTTACTATACAACATCAATTACTATTTTCTACTTAAACCTGCGAGCTCACCAAAAATTTTGTTGACCATTTTGAGCATATCTTTTCAGGTGACAATGCTAATTAAAGATCTAGGTGTGCTGCCTTAGTGGAGACCCTAGGATGCATTTTTGAGACTAAACATATTTGACAAACATTCCTTTTGGAACATTGTTGTAGTCTGATTAAACAACTTCATTTTTTTGATACTTGTTCCCGGGTTGTGGGAATTACATTACAATTGTTACTACTTTGACTATGTGAATCATTTAACATGTTCATGCTTATGGCTATACTGTCGTGAATATTGACTAAACACGACACAAGTCTCCTTTGTGTCGGGTGTCGTCATGACACGCTTTATCATCATTTATTATTTTGCATCTCTATTGTCTACCATGTGTTATGACGATCCCGTCTCGTTACATCCCCGTGTTTCCGCTTTTAGCGGGGCTGTGACATATATACACTTTGAGATGATCTACATTTCGATATTCGCTTACATTTTGACGTTTGTTTAAAAAATGAGTTGGGTCAAATATGAAACGTTTTCATTTGAAAATATAAATTAAAATTACTCATCGTTTCAACGTTAATTTAGTTTGAAAACAAGTCAAACGATAGTATTATATGTGTTTCTCTATGTACGATTTGACTTAGTCTATATTCTGACATAAATTTATTTTTCTATTTTTATTTTTTGGAAAAAAGTGGGTCAATTATAATACGTTTCGTTCAATGGTATAAATTCGAGTTATTTTACGATTTAACGTGAATTTAGTCCAGACACAAGTCGGGTTAGTTGTTAGTCTATATTTTACCACACCGTGTTAACGGCTTTTATGGCGAAGTGCACTTTGGGTTTTTATGGTGTACTAACGCTCACTTTACCACATAGTAAGCATAATAGTTTTAGGGTAGTGTAACAACCATTATAGCGTTTCTTTGTGTTTTTCTTGAAACGCTAGAGTTTTACGATGAAATAACCGTTGTTGGGATCGTAGTGGAATTCCCCACGCAACGCGCGGTTTAGGAGAACCTAGTTAATATATTAATAAGTGTGTCAAACTATATATGAATAATATCTCTTAATATTTGTACTCTCTTGATACTGATTTAGATTTTCAATATCTACGTTAGCAATATATTTAAAAAAATTATCAAGATATATATATATATATATATATATATATATATATATATATATATATATATATATATTAAAAAATTTCATAGACGAATTTCTTTGAATCATGGACCTTGAAATTTAATGGCTTACGTCTATAAATATTTACCAGGTGTAAGTAAATTACACATGTTGTAACTTTTTTACACTTGTGACTTTATACTTATACATAATAAAGATAATGTTGAATATGTATAATGATGTTAATTTATTCCAACAAAAAAATAATGATTTTGATTACTATTTGAAAGTTAACACAATTATCACAATAATAAAACGTTAACATTAGATCATTACCCTATATATATAGGAGTCGGTTACTATACAAATCTTATAATTCGTGTGAAGTGTACGAAACAATCTCGACCGTTCATTTTAAATTCTCAGCGTCTGACATGCAAAGCATGATAATTCCACCCCGTTTTCATTAAAAAGGGTAGCATGCTAATTTTAATCTAGAGCGTGATTAATAACACAATTCTAGTAAAGATTGCGTAATTTCACAAGCCAGATTTTACGGTTTTTTTAACGACCCATAAATGCGTGATAACGAAAAGGTTTATTAACTGCTATTGCGTGATTATTGAGTATAAGATAAGAAAACCAACTACAGGTGTCAATCACCAAAAACCTAACATTTTTGAAAAAAAATTTACAACGATAATCATAAAGAAAGTTCAAAAGAAAGTCGATGCAGGTATGTTCAATCTCATTATATGAGGAATTTATAAGACTTTGATCATATACTTACAATCACGGATGTTTTGCTTATTATAATTGTCCATCATGTAAGGCGAACTAAAAATAGGAATGATACGCAAGTTAGGGGCGATAGAAACCCAAGTATTATGCATGCATATAATGATTGATTATTGATACAATTTTGTATGTTGTTAACACACTATTCAACAGATGTTCATAAGGAAAAGCGATCAAAAAACAAATACGATACCCATACTGAAAAGGACGCAAATAAAGGTTAGCTTGTCTATATATTTTGCGTAACTTTTGATATGTTTAGAGAACTTGCGTAATTTATCCTATAGTTTGCCTAACTTTTGAAATGGTCTGCCTAATTTCAAATTGTAATTGCATAATTTCGATTATGTATTGCGTAATTTCTGAATGTGTTTGCGTAATTCCTAATAGAGACAAAAAAGGTTAAGAAGAAATGAATCAGATGATAATGATTTCATAGATCCACCACCAAAAAAGAAAAAAAAGAAAACCAACTCTGATGACAACTTTGAATCCCCTATAAAGAAGGTTAAAAAGCAAAATATAAAAGGAAAAAATAGGAAGGCAAGAATTCGTTAACTACAACAATAGTAGACTGTCCATGCGTAGCTCACTAGAAAAGCTGTATGACGCCATCCGAAAATCCATTGATGCCCCAAATAGCTGTAGTAAAAGGGATTGACTTTGATTCTATACAACACATGAAAATAGATAACATACCAACAACTTTCGGTTATTTGCTTCTAGTGAACTATGATCATGAGATAAATGAATTGAATATGCGAAACCATCATCTCAAAATTACAGCATCAAAGGTTCATGAGATACTTGGAATCCCCATAGGAAATATAAAGGTTGTTAAAATAATAAACCATGAAAGGGTGTTAACACACCAACTGATGAGTTTAAAGTTCAATTTCAAACCTCAAGAAACATTGTTGTCAATTTTTTAGACGCAATGAAACAACAGAGGGTGGAAGAATTTTCAAGCTAAACTTTATTGTTGTCTTCTTCACAATAGTAGGATTCATCACAAAGTCAACAAGAATAAATCAATGGATCCTTGTGAACATTGATGACGAGAAGAAGATACCGAATATGGACTTGTGCAGCTATGTAATAGACTGTTTAAAGAGCACAAAGGCAGATTAGAAACTCACTGAGCCATAAATGGGACATAATCTATAACATAATAGTTTATATTTAAGGACACAATCATATGTTTCTGATTACACTATACAATTAGTAATCACAAAAAATAGGTTTTTTATACGCATAAGCATCAGAAGAGAGATGGAGCACTGATAAATCATATCAAATACATTTCATCATAAGCCTTATCCAAGATGCAGGAATACTTATTTGAGAATGGCCTATTAACAGACAACGAGTTGAGTGATGATGATGTTGAGAAGGATGTTGATCCCCACTTAAAGTTGAATAAAGAAGAACAATTTAGGCTTGAGGGGACTAAAACAACTTACTTAGTAGGGATTAATGTTGAGAAATATGTTGAGACCAATAAAAAAGCTGAAGTAGAAGAGATGGTGAATAATGTTGAGACCAACAAAGAAGCTGAAGTAGAAGAGGCGGTGAATGATGTTGAGACCAACAAAGAAGCTGAAGTAAAAAAGGTTGTAGATGATGATCATTCCTATTACACACCATTGATGGATGATGACCATATGGTCACAAGAGATAAGGAATAGGTTTATGAGGTTAATGATTCATAACATAAGGTGAGTGAAGACATGGAAAATCCATTTGACATGTATGATGATACAACTTACATTTCACTAAACCTAAAGAATTCAATAGGAACATGCACACAGAAGATAATTGAGTATTATCAAAAATCATCTGAACTATTAGAACCTTTAGCATATCTAGTTGAAAAAACACATAATCTGTCACACCCCAATCTTGACGGCGGAAACGTCGAGATGTGAGGGTTACGATTGTTCACAGCCACATAACGCTATTTATTAAATCCAAATATATTAATCATAAGATTCAATTGTAACATTACAAACAAAAGTTTCAACAAAGAATACATTATGAACAAATGCTACAAATAACATGATCATTCATTTTATCTCTAGGTCCAATCCTAGATGTGATAAGCTTCAAAGAGTAGAACACATACTTGAGGTATTCCTGAAACATGTTAAAAATAAAAGGTCAACAATAATGTTGGTGAGCATTCCATAGTTTTTAATACATAGATTATATAAAAGATGGCAATTCAAGTCATAAGTTAGTGAATAAAGTGATTAGGGATGTTATGAACAATGCAACAATCAAACCTCGACAAAGTTTTACAAGTCTCAAACGTTTAAAAGTATATACGATCATCTAAGTGTACTTGGATCAACCAAAGCAGGCTTGTCTTGCCCATAGATCTATGACTTCGCTGGGCTAGCAATAGTTAATGATTGTACATATAACGCCATAACATGGTAACCACAAAAGTTCAACTAACCACAACTTTGCTTGATGAATTGCCATAAAGATTACAAGTCTCAAATAAGTTTACAAGTGCAATGATAATAAGTTGACATGTTTCACCCCAAAGTGTGAAAATAAGCAAAAAAGGGTATGGAAATACTCACATTGATATAAGCATTACAAGATGATAAATAAAGATTAAAGGATGATCCAAAGTAATCCCAAGTATTCATTACAAGGCACCTAAATATGTATTACAAGATGAAGATTAATAATATGATTAACGTTCAAATGATGATTAGGGTTTCAATAGTTTTAAGGGGTTTTTGATAAGTAACAATTCACAAAGTAATTATTTATATTTTTAATTCATTAGAAGAATTATATATGTAAATATTTTAGAAATGAATTTAAATATAACAAATTTGAAGTTCAATATGTACTTAATTCTTTTTAGTTTTCAAAGAATAATATTTGTAAATAATTTGTGAAATTATAAGATATATAATTTCTACAATTATCATGATAAAACTTTAATTAATATAATGCCTATTAATGTTATAAAGATTTATTGTTTCGAGTCCATAATTATATATAGTTATTATTTTAAGAGAAAATATTCACATAAAAGGATATTTAAGTTTTAAAAGAGTACATTTTGACCAGTGTTTATAATTTACTTAATTATATAACTTGCAAAATAATATAAAATTATTTAACATATTAGTTTATAATGTTTCATAAAATCTCTATTTAAAATAACGTGATTTAAATGATATATAAATAAAGGGAGAGTTCGGGTCACTAATATTTTATTTTCTTAAAAATCCATATAAATAATCCATGAATAATTTTTAAAATGTTTTATTACAAAGGTTTTTAGTTATCTAAAATTTTAGAAATATTTCAGAAATTTATTTGATGCTAAAAAAATATTTAAAGATTATAAAAACTTTTTTTATATTTATTAGAAATTTTCTAAATTGATTTAAGGCTGAAAAAGCCATTTAAAAAAATATGGGGGTGGCCGGGTTTCGAACCCGTGACCTCCAAGTTGACATGGGGTGTCTTAACCGGTGAACCAAGGCATACAGCCGCGGTTTATCTTGGTTTTGAATTGTTTTAAACACAACTAATAGGTTCCCCCCATTCCCTTAGAACCCTAAATCGATTGGACCACAAATTGAATGCCAAATCGATTGTGTTAATGGAAACAATCATGGGGCTTTGATTCCCCTTGTAAATACGCACATAATGGTGTATCTAATTACCCGTTTTGAAACGTAAACCGCAAGAACTGATGATGAACAGGTTTCGGCCGAGATGAGCAGGATTTTCGATGGTAGAGTTGATTATAATCAAATTAATCTTGCAGGAAGCTTCGGATGATGTTGATAAGTGAAAGCCTTCAACCAATTTCGTGTAAAAGTGCTTCGAACATGGTTTCCCGTTGAGTTGCAGGTTGCGATTTGTATGTGACTCGTTTGTGTTGAAAATTGTTTTTCCAGGTGAAATTGAATGTGGCAAACGATTAGGAATAGGTAGATGTTCGATTAGGTTGAATTAATTGAGTTATTATTATACTTTAAGGCTCGAACGGCTATGTGGTTAAGGATGCTTCGGTTATACAATCGAATCGTGCTTGTAACTGTTGTTTAAACGAAATTAAAGGTGCATTCAAGTTCGAAGTTGTAACTAGAAAGATTGGGGAACGGTTTTGGGTCTCGAAAACCATTAAATTCGCGGTTTTGAAGTGGCCGGAGCTCGGCCGGAGTGTGGCTGGAGCTCCGCCGGTTTGCGGGGAGAGAGAAAGAGGAAAAGATTTGATTTTTACACAAATGGTCCCTTTGATTTTGTTTTTTTATCATTTTTTGTCTTAAACTTTGTTTTAAGGTTTATAAATTGACAAAACTAACCCTTGACTTTTAAATTAAAGTTTTATGCATTTTAAGTTTAATAATTTTTTACAAATTATTATTATTAATAACAATATCATTATTATTGTTATTATTCTTTGTTATTGTTATAATCATTATTATTATGATTATTATTGTTATTTATATTATTATCATTAATATTATTATTATTATTATTAATATTATTATTAATCTTTTAGTAATATCATGATATTCAATTCAATAATTTAATTATTAACTTTTAAATAAAAGGAATACTTAACGAAACAAACTTAAATAATCCCCAAGTTTCATATTAGGCAAACATGGCCCTTAAAAGAATTTAGCAAAACTAACTTTATATTAACCCAAAATTACAAGATGTTACAGTCTCCCCAACTTAAAAGAATTTCGTCCCGAAATTAAGAATGAACTTAAATGAACAAAGGAATTGTAATGAAAGGTGAGTGTTCAACGGCCAGTGATGGACGTTTGATTACAGATGAGATGTTTCACTCATGGAATCTTACAAGTCTCTTGATATAATGCATGCCAATTTGAATTCTTCCAATGGAATACGATACGCTTTGAAATTTGGCATATGAAACGTTAGAAAATGATGAAGAGTTACCCGTGGTATGTTAGACTTATAAGCCATAACGTCTAGAATGTAGTGATGTTTTCGAAATCAATAAAAGACCATCAATTGTAGGAAAATTTGACTAGTAGAGTTTAAGAATCCCACACGTCACTATATACAACGAAACGATCTTAACGCACATCTTGTGAATATGTATTGCTCCTTTGACCTACCATCGGTCTAAGAATAATACGATATGCCAAGATTTTGGGTTAAGTTTACAACAATGATTAGGAACATGGCTAATAGCAGAAGGTGAATCAGTCATCCAAAATAACGATCGATGTTTTAACGTCATACCACGGTATACGAATATTTGAAACCGCTACAAGTCAATTTCTCGACCCGTTATCCCACATAAATCAAATTGAATTTAGTCAATCGGTCTATAATGCACCAATTGTCATCATGGCATCTAAGATCAGGGGCACTTATTGAATGAAAAGTTAAACAGGAGATTCATAGGAACAAGAATGTTAGGCTTTGTCATATATGAAGGTAAGACACTTGGACACATACCAAGTTATGTCTTTTCTTTATGCCAAACCCATGACTACAAGTTACAAAGGTTTATGAACCTCCACGTCACAATGTAAGTAATAACGAGTCTCGTTAGTCGAAACCAAGATGGAGTTTTAAAGATTTCCAAGGTTAAGGGTTCAAAAGTGATTCAAGAAGTAACGCAAACAATAAGACATGCATTTGTAACCATGTTTTGCAAGGTAACAAGTTTCCAAGTACAGTTTGCATACGCAGTTCATCAAACCCCATAAGCACATCTGAGGAAGTTAGAAAGACATGAACACAAGTTGTTAATGCCTTTTCTTAGCAGAAAGATTGTTTAAGAAGGCTACCATCACACAATCATGTGTTGATGATAACTCAAAATGGAAGTTGATAAGTAAGAAATAAAGGTTTGATGTAGCTAGATCGAGTCAAAACATGAAGATAAAGGGAAAGAAATCGATTTAAGAATTCAAATGCTCCAAGCTTGGAATCAAAATCAACCTAGAGCGATCGGGTCTCCTTACAAGTTCAAAAGACATGCTTTGGCTTGATAGGTCCAAACACTAATATTGGTTCACCCTTCAAGTTACTACATGTTTCTTGTCACTTGATTAAAACCTTGGTAAGTTGGAGATCAAGAATTGAGAATAGTCATCAAGGTGTGGTTTTCACTCCTAACTTGATGGTGTATTCCCAAGGTATGACCACTAACTTACCAGTCAAAAAGTTCGATCCCAACTTCTTGTTAGGGATCCACAGAAATAAGACGAGGTAACTCACCATTAAGGTAAGGGAAACCACTCCTATCTTAACGGTGAAGTTTTACAAAAACAAAATATAACAAGATGAACTTCTTCATCAAAATCCAGAATTCACTCCTACTTTGATGAAGTCGTCTTATTTGAACAAATACAATTCATAATGATGATATTATCATCAAGGTATGGAATTCACGCCTATCTTGATGATTGAATTTCATAATAGCAAGAAAACAATCGAAGATTGACATTTGTCACCAAAGTACGGGTTTCAATCCTATTTTGGTGAGATCATGTCATTTGTGAAATGCCATTCCAAAGAAAATAATTGAAGTCAATCCTCGGGATAAGGAAATCACTCCGATCCAGAGGATGAAATTTCATAAAACACGCGATTGGAAACCATTTATTGAAACGAATAGGGAATCATCAAAGTAAGGGAATCACTCCTGTTTTGATGAGTTAGAATCATTTAGGAGATACGGGTGTTCTTAGTCATAGGTTGACTTGCAAACACTTGCATCTCTCACGGTGCAGACGGTACGGAGTTTGACTTAACGACGAAAGGAAAATAATATTAATTAGAGATTCGGAAAATTTCAAGTTACATCAATGTAACAAAAGAGAAAATCATGTTTACAAGCTTAGGATCAAAGTTCGAGATAACAGAATTTGTTGTGATGGTGTCAAATCTTGAATAATTTAAGTCAGGAAGGCAAAATCAAGGACAAGAATGATTCGACACCATAACGAGATGTGAACATTCGATTCACAATCGAAGGGAATACATGGAATTCTCAAGATATGAGATCAGCCATAGACTTATTGAAGACACGCGTACTTATAAGTGATCACTCATCTCGAGGGTTTCGAGTCAAGTAAATGGATTCAATGATCGAGTCAAATCACCATTTACACTTTGCCTAGACAAAGTATCTCGAGATGTAGGAATTCCACCTATAGCATTGCATGTTCTTAGTTATGGGACATATTTTTAAGGAGATTTGAAAACCATAAGTAATAATTTAAAGTTTTGAAGACCATTCGTTTTAGATTCCCAATATCATTGGATATATTAAGAGTCATGCACACGTTGGTCAAGGTATAGAAATAGATACATGAAACGCTCAACGTATACCGGTGTTTAAACGTTAGAGTTGAAATGTAGGATGGGTTCAATATTAACAGGAACATTATATATGATAAGAACGAGAAGATATTAAAACTTTGGTGATAAACCAGATCAAAGAATCAAGGATTTTTAAGACACAAAGGGGATGGTTCCATTTGGTAACGCATTACCATTTGGAATCGTTGACACGTCAAGGTAAATTGACCCATTTGCCTTAGAGACTTGTGTATGTTGACCATAGTTTATCACTCATCCCAGAAATCCCCAGGTAAGCATAACTGGTCTCGCAATGAGATTTATACGATATGCTTGCCTTAGCCCGAAGGCCTTTTGCCAGGAAATCTAAAATACAGGTGTCTATGTGTCATACAAATTTCTTTGGTTCATGGAATCAAAACCTTGATGAGATCTTCATAGATTAGACATAGAGTCTAAGGGATTGAACCCACGACGATAAGTGTAGATTCCACGTGTCGTTGAAAATAAGTTTAGGAAGTTCATTTGTCGGGGAGGGTCAAAGAGTCAAAGTTAAGTTTAGGGAGACAAGTAACTAAGTTTAAGCATACATAAGGCAATCCTATGCTAAGGCATCAAGTTGCACAAAAGGCATAACATTATGTAGCATGCAAACAACATGTAAGCACAAAGGTATAAGGATCTTTCTATGAGGTTCATGCAACTATAGTCTAGGTCACCATTTCTAATAACCTAAATCCCTATAGTTATGGGCTCTGATACCAAATGTGTCACACCCCAACCTTGACGGCGGAAACGTCGAGATGTGAGGGTTACGATTGTTCACAGCCACATAACGCTATTTATTAAATCCAAATATATTAATCATAAGATTCAATTGTAACATTACAAACAAAAGTTTCAACAAAGAATACATTATGAACAAATGCTACAAATAACATGATCATTCATTTTATCTCTAGGTCCAATCCTAGATGTGATAAGCTTCAAAGAGTAGAACACATACTTGAGGTATTCCTGAAACATGTTAAAAATAAAAGGTCAACAATAATGTTGGTGAGCATTCCATAGTTTTTAATACATAGATTATATAAAAGATGGCAATTCAAGTCATAAGTTAGTGAATAAAGTGATTAGGGATGTTATGAACAATGCAACAATCAAACCTCGACAAAGTTTTACAAGTCTCAAACGTTTAAAAGTATATACGATCAGCTAAGTGTACTTGGATCAACCAAAGCAGGCTTGTCTTGCCCATAGATCTATGACTTCGCTGGGCTAGCAATAGTTAATGATTGTACATATAACGGCATAACATGGTAACCACAAAAGTTCAACTAACCACAACTTTGCTTGATGAATTGCCATAAAGATTACAAGTCTCAAATAAGTTTACAAGTGCAATGATAATAAGTTAACATGTTTCACCCCAAAGTGTGAAAATAAGCAAAAAGGGTATGGAAATACTCACATTGATATAAGCATTACAAGATGATAAATAAAGATTAAAGGATGATCCAAAGTAATCCCAAGTATTCATTACAAGGCACCTAAATATGTATTACAAGATGAACATTAATAATATGATTAACGTTCAAATGATGATTAGGGTTTCAATAGTTTTAAGGGGTTTTTGATAAGTAACAATTCACAAAGTAATTATTTATATTTTTAATTCATTAGAAGAATTATATATGTAAAAATTTTAGAAATGAATTTAAATATAACAAAGTTGGAGTTCAATATGTACTTAATTCTTTTTAGTTTTCAAAGAATAATATTTGTAAATAATTTGTGAAATTATAAGATATATAATTTCTACAATTATTATGATAAAACTTTAATTAATATAATGACTATTAATGTTATATAGATTTATTGTTTCGAGTCCATAATTATATATAGTTATTATTTTAAGAGAAAATCATTCACATAAAAGGATATTTAAGTTTTAAAAGAGTACATTTTGACCAGTGTTTATAATTTACTTAATTATATAACTTGCAAAATAATATAAAATTATTTAAAATATTAGTTTATAATGTTTCATAAAATCTCTATTTAAAATAACGTGATTAAAACGATATATAAATAAAGGGAGAGTTCGGGTCACTAATATTTTATTTTTTTAAAAATCCATATAAATAATCCATGAATAATTTTCAAAATGTTTTATTACAAAGGTTTTTAGTTATCTAAAATTTTAGAAATATTTCAGAAATTTATTTGATGCTAAAAAAATATTTAAAGATTATAAAAACTTTTTTTATATTTATTAGAAATTTTCTAAATTGATTTAAGGCTGAAAAAGCCATTTAAAAAAATATAGGGGTGGCCGGGTTTCGAACCCGTGACCTCCAAGTTGACATGGGGTGTCTTAACCGGTGAACCAAGGCATACAACCGCGGTTTATCTTGGTTTTGAATTGTTTTAAACACAACTAATAGGTTCCCCCCATTCCCTTAGAACCCTAAATCGATTGGACCACAAATTGAATGCCAAATCGACTGTGTTAATGGAAACAATCATGGGGCTTTGATTCCCCTTGTAAATACGCACATAATGGTGTATCTAATTACCCGTTTTGAAATGTAAACCGCAAGAACTGATGATGAACAGGTTTTGGCCGAGATGAGCAGGATTTTCGATGGTAGAGTTGATTATAATCAAATTAATCTTGCAGGAAGCTTCGGATGATGTTGATAAGTGAAAGCCTTCAACCAATTTCGTGTAAAAGTGCTTCGAACATGGTTTCCCGTTGAGTTGCAGGTTGCGATTTGTATGTGACTCGTTTGTGTTGAAAATTGTTTTTCCAGGTGAAATTGAATGTGGCCAACGATTAGGAATAGGTAGATGTTCGAGTAGGTTGAATTAATTGAGTTATTATTATACTTTAAGGCTCGAACGGCTATGTGGTTAAGAATGCTTCGGTTATACAATCGAATCGTGCTTGTAACTGTTGTTTAAACGAAATTAAAGGTGCATTCAAGTTCGAAGTTGTAACTAGAAAGATTGGGGAACGGTTTTGGGTCTCGAAAACCATTAAATTCGCGGTTTTGAAGTGGCCGGAGCTCGGCCGGAGTGTGGCCGGAGCTCCGCCGGTTTGCGGGGAGAGAGAAAGAGGAAAAGATTTGATTTTTACACAAATGGTCCCTTCGATTTTGTTTTTTATCATTTTATGTCTTAAACTTTGTTTTAAGGTTTATAAATTGACAAAACTAACCCTTGACTTTTAAATTAAAGTTTTATGCATTTTAAGTTTAATAATTTTTTACAAATTATTATTATTAATAACAATATCATTATTATTGTTATTATTCTTTGTTATTGTTATAATCATTATTATTATGATTATTATTGTTATTTATATTATTATCATTAATATTATTATTATTATTAATATTATTATTAATCTTTTAGTAATATCATGATATTCAATTCAATAATTTAATTATTAACTTTTAAATAAAAGGAATACTTAACGAAACAAGCTTAAATAATCCCAAGTTTCATATTAGGCAAACATGGCCTTTAAAATAATTTAGCAAAACTAACTTTATATTAACCCAAAATTACAAGATGTTACAGTCTCCCCAACTTAAAAGAATTTCGTCCCGAAATTAAGAATGAACTTAAATGAACAAAGGAATTGTAATGAAAGGTGAGTGTTTAACGGCCAGTGATGGACGTTTGATTACAGATGAGATGTTTCACTCATGGAATCTTACAAGTCTCTTGATATAATGTATGCCAATTTGAATTCTTCCAATGGAATACGAGACGCTTTGAAATTTAGCATATGAAACGTTAGAAAATGATGAAGAGTTACCCGTGGTATGTTAGACTTATAAGCCATAACGTCTAGAATGTAGTGATGTTTTCGAAATCAATAAAAGACCATCAATTGTAGGAAAATTTGACCAGTAGAGTACCCACACGTCACTATATACAACGAAACGATCTTAACGCACATCTTGTGAATATGTATTGCTCCTTTGATCTACCATCGGTCTAAGAATAATACGATATGCGAAGATTTTGGTTAAGTTTACAACAATGATTAGGAACATGGCTAATAGCAGAAATTGAATCAGTCATCCAAAATAACGATCGATGTTTTAATGTCATACCACGGTATACGAATATTTGAAACCGCTACAAGTCAATTTCTCGACCCGTTATCCCACATAAATCAAATTGAATTTAGTCAATCGGTCTATAATGCACCAATTGTCATCATGACATCTAAGATAAGGGGCACTTAGTGAATGAAAAGTTAAACAGGAGATTCATAGGAACACGAATGTTAGGCTTTGTCATATATGAAGGTAAGACACTTGGACACATACCAAGTTATGTCTTTTCTTTATGCCAAACCCATGACTACAAGTTACGAAGGTTTATGAACCTCCACGTCACAATGTAAGTAATAACGAGTCTCGTTAGTCGAAACCAAGATGGAGTTAAAAGATTTCCAAGGTTAAGGGTTCAAAAGTGATTCAAGAAGTAACGCAAACAATAAGACATGCATTTGTAACCATGTTTTGCAAGGTAACAAGTTTCCAAGTACAGTTTGCATACGCAGTTCATCAAACCCCATAAGCACATCTGAGGAAGTTAGAAAGACATGAACACAAGTTGTTAATGCCTTTTCTTAGCAGAAAGATTGTTTAAGAAGGCTACCGTCACAAAATCATGTGTTGATGATAACTCAAAATGGAAGTTGATAAGTAAGAAATAAATGGTTTGATGTAGCTAGATCGAGTCAAAACATGAAGATAAAGGGAAAGAAATCGATTTAAGAATTCAAATGCTCCAAGCTTGGAATCAAAATCAACCTAGAGCGATCGGGTCTCCTTACAAGTTCAGAAGTCATGCTTTGGCTTGGTAGGTCCAAACACTAATATTGGTTCACCCTTCAAGTTACTACATGTTTCTTGTCACTTGATTAAAACCTTGGTAAGTTGGAGATCAAGAATTGAGAATAGTCATCAAGGTGTGGTTATCACTCCTAAATTGATGGTGTATTCCCAAGGTATGACCACTAACTTACCAATCAAAAAGTTCGATCCCAACTTCTTCTTAGGGATCCACAGAAATAAGACGAGGTAACTCACCATTAAGGTAAGGGAAACCACTCCTATCTTAACGGTGAAGTTTTACAAAAACAAAATATAACAAGATGAACTTCTTCATCAAAATCCAGAATTCACTCCTACTTTGATGAAGTCGTCTTATTTGAACAAATACAATTCATAATGATGATATTATCATCAAGGTATGGAATTCACGCCTATCTTGATGATTGAATTTCATAATAGCAAGAAAACAATCAAAGATTGACATTTGTCACCAAAGTACGGGTTTCAATCCTATTTTGGTGAGATCATGTCATTTGTGAAATGCCATTCCAGAGAAAATAATTGAAGTCAATCCTCGGGATAAGGAAATCACTCCGATCCAGAGGATGAAATTTCATAAAACACGCGATTGGAAACCATTTATTGAAACGAATAGGGAATCATCAAAGTAAGGGAATCACTCCTGTTTTGATGAGTTAGAATCATTTAGGAGATACGGGTGTTCTTAGTCATAGGTTGACTTGCAAACACTTGCATCTCTCACGGTGCAGATGGTACGGAGTTTGACTTAACGACGAAAGGAAAATAATATTAATTAGAGATTCGGAAAATTTCAAGTTACATCAATGTAACAAAAGAGAAAAGCATGCTTACAAGCTTAGGATCAAAGTTCGAGATAACAGAATTTGTTGTGATGGTGTCAAATCTTGAATAATTTAAGTCAGGAAGGCAAAATCAAGGACAAGAATGATTCGACACCATAACGAGATGTGAACATTCGATTCACAATCGAAGGGAATACATGGAATTCTCAAGATATGAGATCAGCCATAGACTTATTGAAGACACGCGTACTTATAAGTGATCACTCATCTCGAGGGTTTCGAGTCAAGTAAATGGATTCAATGATCGAGTCAAATCACCATTTACACTTTGCCTAGACAAAGTATCTCGAGATGTAAGAATTCCACCTATAGCATTGCATGTTCTTAGTTATGGGACATATTTTTAAGGAGATTTGAAAACCATAAGTAATAATTTAAAGTTTTGAAGACCATTCGTTTTAGATTCCCAATATCATTGGATATATTAAGAGTCATGCACACGTTGGTCAAGGTATAGAAATAGATACATGAAACGCTCAACGTATAACGGTGTTTAAACGTAAGAGTTGAAATGTAGGATGGGTTCAATATTAACAGGAACATTATATATGATAAGAACGAGAAGATATTAAAACTTTGGTGATAAACCAGATCAAAGAATCAAGGATTTTTAAGACACAAAGGGGATGGTTCCATTTGGTAACGCATTACCATTTGGAATCGTTGACACGTCAAGGTAAATTGACCCATTTGCCTTAGAGACTTGTGTATGTTGACCATAGTTTATCACTTATCCCAGAAATCCCCAGGTAAGCATAACTGGTCTCGCAATGAGATTTATACGATATGCTTGCCTTAGCCTGAAGGCCTTTTGCCAGGAAATCTAGAATACAGGTGTTTATGTGTCACACAAATTTCTTTGGTTCATGGAATCAAAACCTTGATGAGATCTTCATAGATTAGACATAGAGTCTAAGGGATTGAACCCACGACGATAAGCGTAGATTCCACGTGTCGTTGAAAATAAGTTTAGGAAGTTCGTTTGTCGGGGAGGGTCAAAGAGTCAAAGTTAAGTTTAGGGAGACAAGTAACTAAGTTTAAGCATACATAAGGCAATCCTATGCTAAGGCATCAAGTTGCACAAAAGGCATAGCATTATGTAGCATGCAAACAACATGTAAGCACAAAGGTATAAGGATCTTTCTATGAGGTTCATGCAACTATAGTCTAGGTCGCCATTTCTAATAACCTAAATCCCTATAGTTATGGGCTCTGATACCAATCTGTCACACCCCAACTTTGACGGCGGAAACGTCGAGATGTGAGGGTTACGATTGTTCACAGCCACATAACACTATTTATTTAATCCAAATATATTAATCATAAGATTCAATTGTAACATTACAAACAAAAGTTTCAACAAAGAATACATTATGAACAAATGCTACAAATAACATGATCATTCATTTTATCTCTAGGTCCAATCCTAGATGTGATAAGCTTCAAAGAGTAGAACACATACTTGAGGTATTCCTGAAACAAGTTAAAAATAAAAGGTCAACAATAATGTTGGTGAGCATTCCATAGTTTTTAATACATAGATTATATAAAAGATGGCAATTCAAGTCATAAGTTAGTGAATAAAGTGATTAGGGATGTTATGAACAATGCCACAATCAAACCTCGACAAAGTTTTACAAGTCTCAAACGTTTAAAAGTATATACGATCAGCTAAGTGTACTTGGATCAACCAAAGCAGGCTTGTCTTGCCCATAGATCTATGACTTCGCTGGGCTAGCAATAGTTAATGATTGTACATATAACGCCATAACATGGTAACCACAAAAGTTCAACTAACCCCAACTTTGCTTGATGAATTGCCATAAAGATTACAAGTCTCAAATAAGTTTACAAGTGTAATGATAATAAGTTAACATGTTTCACCCCAAAGTGTGAAAATAAGCAAAAAGGGGTATGGAAATACTCACATTGATATAAGCATTACAAGATGATAAATAAAGATTAAAGGATGATCCAAAGTAATCCCAAGTATTCATTACAAGGCACCTAAATATGTATTACAAGATGAAGATTAATTATATGATTAACGTTCAAATGATGATTAGGGTTTCAATAGTTTTAAGGGGTTTTTGATAAGTAACAATTCACAAAGTAATTATTTATATTTTTAATTCATTAGAAGAATTATATATGTAAATATTTTAGAAATGAATTTAAATATAACAAAGTTGGAGTTCAATATGTACTTAATTCTTTTTAGTTTTCAAAGAATAATATTTGTAAATAATTTGTGAAATTATAAGATATATAATTTCTACAATTATCATGATAAAACTTTAATTAATATAATGCCTATTAATGTTATAAAGATTTATTGTTTCGAGTCCATAATTATATATAGTTATTATTTTAAGAGAAAATCATTCACATAAAAGGATATTTAAGTTTTAAAAGAGTACATTTTGACCAGTGTTTATAATTTACTTAATTATATAACTTGCAAAATAATATAAAATTATTTAACATATTAGTTTATAATGTTTCATAAAATCTCTATTTAAAATAACGTGATTTAAACGATATATAAATAAAGGGAGAGTTCGGGTCACTAATATTTTATTTTTTTAAAAATCCATATAAATAATCCATGAATAATCTTTAAAATGTTTTATTACAAAGGTTTTTAGTTATCTAAAATTTTAGAAATATTTCAGAAATTTATTTGATGCTAAAAAAATATTTAAAGATTATAAAAACTTTTTTTTATATTTATTAGAAATTTTCTAAATTGATTTAAGGCTGAAAAAGCCATTTAAAAAAATATGGGGGTGGCCGGGTTTCGAACCCGTGACCTCCAAGTTGACATGGGGTGTCTTAACCGGTGAACCAAGGCATACAGCCGCGGTTTATCTTGGTTTTGAATTGTTTTAAACACAACTAATAGGTTCCCCCCATTCCCTTAGAACCCTAAATCGATTGGACCACAAATTGAATGCTAAATCGACTGTGTTAATGGAAACAATCATGGGGCTTTGATTCCCCTTGTAAATACGCACATAATGGTGTATCTAATTACCCGTTTTTAAATGTAAACCGCAAGAACTGATGATGAACAGGTTTCGGCCGAGATGAGCAGGATTTTCGATGGTAGAGTTGATTATAATCAAATTAATCTTGCAGGAAGCTTCGGATGATGTTGATAAGTGAAAGCCTTCAACCAATTTCGTGTAAAAGTGCTTCGAACAGGTTTCCCGTTGAGTTGCAGGTTGCGATTTGTATGTGACTCGTTTGTGTTGAAAATTGTTTTTCCAGGTGAAATTGAATGTGGCAAACGATTAGGAATAGGTAGATGTTCGATTAGGTTGAATTAATTGAGTTATTATTATACTTTAAGGCTCGAACGGCTATGTGGTTAAGAATGCTTCGGTTATACAATCGAATCGTGCTTGTAACTGTTGTTTAAACGAAATTAAAGGTGCATTCAAGTTCGAAGTTGTAACTAGAAAGATTGGGGAACGGTTTTGGGTCTCGAAAACCATTAAATTCGCGGTTTTGAAGTGGCCGGAGCTCGGCCGGAGTGTGGCCGGAGCTCCGCCGGTTTGCGGGGAGAGAGAAAGAGGAAAAGATTTGATTTTTACACAAATGGTCCCTTTGATTTTGTTTTTTATCATTTTATGTCTTAAACTTTGTTTTAAGGTTTATAAATTGACAAAACTAACCCTTGACTTTTAAATTAAAGTTTTATGCATTTTAAGTTTAATAATTTTTTACAAATTATTATTATTAATAACAATATCATTATTATTGTTATTATTCTTTGTTATTGTTATAATCATTATTATTATGATTATTATTGTTATTTATATTATTATCATTAATATTATTATTATTATTAATATTATTATTAATCTTTTAGTAATATCATGATATTCAATTCAATAATTTAATTATTAACTTTTAAATAAAAGGAATACTTAACGAAACAAGCTTAAATAATCCCAAGTTTCATATTAGGCAAACATGGCCCTTAAAAGAATTTAGCAAAACTAACTTTATATTAACCCAAAATTACAAGATGTTACATAATCCTGATGAAACAGTAAGTTTTAAGTAATTATGCAAGTTCTACTTATTAAATTACGCAATTTAAATATACTAATCACGTATTACTTATCTATTTAACTAGGAGTGGATGGTGAAAGTGGATCAAACCATGACACTCATTGACAAAACATTTGAAGAAATTAGTTCCTTGACTTTAGAAGGACGATTGAAGTACTCTTCAAGTGACGCTGTAAATGAAAAGTGTAAGGAATGGGAAGAAAGATTAAAGCAAATTCAGAAGCATATTTCAATGAAAGATATATCATCGAAGCACCCCCAGGAGAATAATAATGAAGTAGTAAGTTTAGGGGAATCAAACGTGATTGTTAATGAAGCTGTAGATAATTAAGCTGGTAAGAGATTAAATCACCCTTATCTATGTTTAATCTATTACACAATAAAAATATAAAAAATCACGCAATGCGAAAATACTTTGAAAACAGGAGAAGAACATGAAGTTGATAGAGAGGATGATACTATTGTTGATAAGAAGGATGATGCAAACAAAGAAGGAGGTGAGGAAGTTAGGGGTCTAAAAGAGAGAACAATTTATAATAAAGGTTAGTTTTCCAAACTCAACAAATATCTTTTTACACAAAAAGAATATCAAAATCCCGCAAATTAAAATACCTTATTAATAACTCAAAGCATAATTGATCAACACATAATCTGTTACGAATAACAACATAAAAAATCATGCAATGCTAAAATACTTTGAAAATAGGAGAAGAATTTGAAGCTGATAAAGAGGATGATACTATTGTTGATAAGGAAGATGGTGCAAACAAAGAAGTAGGTGCGGAAGTTGATAGTCTAAAAGAGACACTGATTAATGTTGAAGGTTAGTTGGTCAACAATCAAATACCAATAAAAACGTCAAAAACCAGAACAAGCTGAAGCTAGTGGTGATGCCGATAAAAACAAGGAGCCTATCGATAATGAAAAGGATGCTGATGATATTGAGGTGGCAACAGTATTGCAAACAATGCCCTTCCTGCAACCTGGTCAGCGCAAATATGAGAAAGCTATAGAACAAAATGAGGATGATCTTCATACACCATTGCAGGCATTGGGTATAATACAAATAAAAAAACTGTTGGATCTAGAGAGGCTGTTGCAACCAAAACCATGTCACTTAGAAGATTTTGAGTACAACATACAAAGGCCTTCCGAAGCCAAGTGTGGGACTTCCGAAGGAAGAAGGAGCTCTTCCGAAGTCTAAGTGTAAAATACACTTCCGAAGGAAAACTCCAACTTCCGAAGATAAAGAAGTTACTTCCGAAGAATCAAGACTTAAAGACAAAGTTCTGAAGTCAACTTCCGAAGTATAAAGAAGTCCTCAAAGCCTCGGAAGCATAGAAGCATTTTCCGAAGTATAAGTGGCTTCGGAAGAACTTGTTCTTCCGAAGCCAGTTAACCTTCGGAAGAAACTTCTATTATCCAGTAGACATAAGTATGGTCTGTCTGACAGTCCGCTGCAAATCTCTGAGATACTGCATGGCGTTTTCTCAAAAGCCATGTAGTTGACCATACTTTAATCTACTGTATACCTTTTTATGTTAAGTACAGTTGCCACCTTTAGTTGGTGACAAAAGGTAAGTCATGGACATGTCATGACTACCATATCTTAGATAATACTTTATCTAAGATACCTTAACTATAGCATTGTAGTATATGCTTTAGTCGTAGGTTTCCAGCTGGTATCAAGTATAACCGGCTGTAGGATCTAGTATATATAGTTTCTCATTGTAACTCTTGTAATAAGCTTGTAAGTGTTTTGTAATCTTGAGTTGAGAAGTAATATATACAAGTACCTTGAAAATACTTCTGCTTGTTCCTTTGATTACTTATTATATTATTATCAACTCTTGTTAAAGGCATTGCTTCATCTTATTTGAGTGATATCATAAGTGAGTTTGAGAGAATTACAAGTGTTAAGTGACAAAACCCGCGCCTGCAATTGGTATCAGAGCTTTTTAGGCTCTTGATTGTGAGATCTTACCATCCTAATCAACCAGTTTTTCACTCCTTATACCTCACTCAAAAATGGCCCTCATCAAATCTGAAGTTGAAATGGGAACGATGACCAAAGCTCCCATCATCGACCCTGAAAACTTCAGATCTTGGAGCAGAAGAATGGAAGGCTTCATCAGATACCAGGATAGCAAGATGTGGCAGTCCATCGTTAATGGCCCGTACAAGCCAAAAGTTGCTGGTGGAAACGGTGCCATGATCGAGAAGGCTGTTGAAGACTACTCCGATGAAGACATGAAGAAGCTTGACATAGACAGCAATGCTATGACTGTTCTTATGACTGCAATCCCAAACTCCATCATGGTGGGGTTTGAGCATTGTAAGTCAGCCAAAGAACTCTTTGATGCTCTTGCTCAAATGTACTCGAGCTCTAATGATTCAAAGAAGGACTCACTGAAGCAGCAGTTTGAGAACTTCACCTATGTTACTGGAGAAACTTTTAGCCAGCAATATTTCAGGTATATGGATCTTATCTCCTCCCTCCAATCTGTGGGAATCACTCAAGAACTTAGAGACCTTACCAGAAAGTTTATGAGTGCTCTACCCAATGAGTGGACTTTCTACTGTGTCTCCATCAAGAGAACAGAGAATTTAAACACACTCACCATGACCGAACTCTATGGGATCCTTGATGGATACCGTTTGGAAATGGAAAGTAAGAAGGGTCTCCAAGCAAGCAGACCCTTGAGCCTTCCTGCTAGCAACGCTTTAATGGTTGCTGAAGGCTCAGGTATCTCCCAGTCTCAGCAGTACCTGTCATACACCCAGCAGCCATCTTGTTCATTTGGGCCTTACATCACATTCCCTGAGACTCCAAGGTCTCATCAAGCTCAGCAAAGCTCCTTTCAGGAGGGTTGTGCGTTTGTCTTAGGGAGTGGACACTCCAATGATCATCAATTCTGCTTTGATGATCTTGAGTGCTTCAGTCCAGATGACATAGAGTATGTGGACATTGTCCAGCAAATGGCTCTTCTAACCTACAGAGCGAAGAAGTTCTTTAAGAGAACTGGAAGGCAATTCCCTCAAAACCCAATCACTAGCAAGTTTGGGTTTGACAAAAGCAAGGCTAAATGTTACAACTGTAACCAGCTTGGCCATTTTGCAAGGGAATGCAGGCTCCCAAGTCTAAGCCGGGAACCTCACAGGACTCCACACATCCTTCTACATCAAAGCCCAACGAAAAGTCAACTGAAACAGCAGCAATGGCTCAAGAAGTTGACTGGAGCTTTATGGTTCAAGATGTGACTCCTGCTCAAGCACTCATGGCAGGAACAGATGAAAATAAGGTATATGAACATCTCTGTACCCCTGCTTGTATTGCTAAGGTTAAATTGTACCAGAACTACAATATGGAAATTAAATCCGATATTAAGTCTTTAAATGTGCTAAAATCTGACTTTAAAAGGGCTGAATCTGACTACCAAAAGAAAATTGAGGAGTTAGAGAAAACTGTATATCTTTTAAAACATGAACACACCAACTACAAGACTCAAATCAAGGATTTAATATCCAAATTGACTGAGGCTCAAGCCCAGCTTGTCACCGCTGAGGCTCAAGCCAGGAAGTATGCTATTTCCGAGCAAAAATTCCAAGCCATACTTGCATCATCCTCTCACTCCAAACTTTGTTATCAAAACAAAAGTGGGTTGGGAACCAATGAAATTGCTCCACCACACTCTTATGAGTCTGTAAGACAGCCAAGGTGTGGTACTGAAGAGCAAGAGGTTCCATCTGTTGACCCACCTTGTAAAGAGTCAAAGAGTGATGCAACTATGGAGACCATGACCATCACAGGGAAGGAACAGGTAATTGTGCCCTCCCCGGCCAATGATGATCAAACCCTGACCACCAAAGCCAGAAGAAGCAGGGCTAAAGCAGCCAGAAAAACTGCCAAGAAGGTGGCTGAATCCAAGCTGAAGATAGACCCAAAGCAAAAGGGTGTATTCATATCAGCAGGATTTCAGGTGGTTGGACCTTCTAATTCAGGAAAGGAGTATAGTACCAGTACTCCTATCCTACCAAAGGATCAGAAGTTAAAGGGAAAGGTTGCTGATGAGGAGAAAAAGAACAAGAAACAGCAACCCTCTAATTCCCACAAAATTAACATTGCATGCATAATGTGTGGTTTGCAAAACCACATGGCTAAAGATTGTTACTACAATCCTGCTAGCACACATTATGCAAATAATGTTAAAAGAGAAGGAGTCAGGGAAGGTTTCAAATTTGGACCATATCAAATGGTTCAAGTGATGAAAAAGGGAAGGCTTGTTTCCGAAGCAAGGCTTCTCTCGGAAGAAAACTCTTCTTCCGAAAGGAAAAAGGCTTCGGAAGTGAAAGCTGCAAAGACTCACAAAAGAGTCCCCTTGAAACCATCCCAGAAGAAGACTGCTTCGGAAGAAAAGGTGGTGAAGGTCTCTTCCGAAAAGAAAGAAGCTTCGGAAGAATGCCAAGCTACAAAAGCTTCATCAAGCTCATTTTCTATGATCAACCAAGGGATGGAATGGAAGATCAAGGAAGATGCTGTAGCCCAAACCTCTTCTTCAAAGACATCTATTAAACCCCCATGCATAAATTTTGGTTCAATCATGTCACTCTCATTGGAAGAACCCAAGACCAACAAGGCTTGGGTTTCCAATCAAAACTAATTATCTCACCTTATGTGCAGGGACATCCATATGACAAGAATAACAACATTTGGATTGTAGATAGTGGATGCTCCAGGCACATGACAAGGAACAGATCTCTCCTTCAACAATTTCAACATTATGATGGAGGTCCTGTCCAGTTTGGAGGTGAGGCCGGAGGATATATTTCTGGCAGAGGAAGTATATCCAACGGAAAATTAAAAGTTGACAAAGTTAATTTTGTCAAACAGCTTGAACACAACCTGTTAAGTGTTTCTCAGTTTTGTGATCAAAAGCATCAAATGCTTTTCACAGAACATGAGTGCATCATCCTCAAACCTGGGATGACAATTTCTCAGGAATTGGTGCTTCTTAGATCTCCCAAGAGAAGGGATATGTACAAGCTTGATATGAACAATGCTTCCCCAATGGGAGAAGTATCATGCTTTCTTTCCAAAGCTGATAGTGATGAGTCAACACTATGGCATAAACGAATGTGTCATGTCAATTTTAAGACAATGAATAAATTGGCTAAAAATAACTTGGTACATGGTTTGTCTAAAAAGGAATTTTTCTACAAAGATAACTGTGTTGCCTACCTGAAAGGGAAACAACACAGGTCTTCTCATAAATCCAAGGTTGTTAACTCTATCACTACTCCATTACACTTATTGCACATGGATCTATTTGGTCCCACAAGTATAATGAGCATTGGAAGGAAATCATATTGCCTTGTGGTGGTTGATGATTTTACTAGATTTACATGGGTATTCTTTTTAAGAACTAAAGATGAAACTGCTGAAACTTTAAAATCTTTTATTCTTAAAATAGAAAATCAAGTTGATCACAAGGTAAAAATAATTAGAAGTGATCAAGGGACTGAGTTTAAGAACTTTGTTCTTGACTCATTTTGTAACTCAAAAGGGATTGCCAGACAATACAGTGCTCCTAGAACTCCTCAACAAAATGGTGTTGCTGAGAGGAGAAATAGGACACTTATTGAGGCTGCTCAGACTATGTTAGCTGATTCAAAGCTGCCTCTAACTTTCTGGGCAGAGGCAGTCAGCACTACATGCTATGTGCAGAACACAGTTCTTGTAGTAAAGCCACATGGAAAGACCCCTTATGAGTTATGGAACAAGAGGCCACCGTTCATTGGCTTTCTAAGGTCCTTTGGCAGCAGGTGTACCATACTTAACACAAAAGACAATTTGGCAAAATTTGCTGAAAAGTCAGATGATGCTATCTTTGTTGGATATTCCTCCTATTCTAAAGCATACAGGGTTTATAACAATAAAAACCAACAATTTGAGTAATCTTCCAACATTGTAGTTAATGAGCACACTCCTTGTGTTAGGGGGAATGGCCCTGATCATATTTCTAATTTAGAATTGTTTCCAAACTATTCTAAACCATCTTGTGAGAATGTTTCAGCTGGAACAGGTGCTCAAAGCAATTCTGATGAAGATCAACTGTTTGAGCTTCCCAGACCTGCTCCAAGTTCTCCAAGAGCAACAACAAATCAAGTTCCCACTATTGAAAGATCTGACAGCATAACCATTTCAAGAAATAGTGGAACTTCAACAAGGGATTCAACTGATGATCTTCAAGTCTCCTCAGGTGATCCTGCACAACACCAAGCTGATGGAAGCAGCATATTGAAGGAACAGGCAACTGTTAATGATGCTTCACAGCAAAGAAATGATGATGTTTCTCTTTCATTCAATCAGTCCTCATTGAATGAGATTGAAACAACAGCTGGACCAAGTACTCAAGCTCCTGAGCAAAATATGTCCAACTTGGACCTCTCTTTGCAATTGGAGGTGATTCCAAGACTCAGAATTCACAATACTCATCCAGCTGAAAACATCATAGGGGAAGTCTGTGAGGGTGTGAGAACAAGGGGACAAACTCACAATGGGAATGTCTGCTTGCACTCATGCTTCTTATCCCAAATGGAACCCAAGAAGGTGGAAGATGCCTTGAAAGATAGTAGCTGGGTTGAATCTATGCAAGAGGAGCTGCTTCAATTCAAAAGACAAAAGGTTTGGAACCTATGTCCGATACCATCTGGTCAAGAACCTATAGGCACCAAGTGGGTATTCAGAAACAAAAGAGATGACAGAGGCTTGATTATCAAGAACAAGGCAAGACTGGTGATTCAAGGATACACTCAAGAGGAAGGAATTGATTATACTGATGTCTTTGCACCTGTTGCAAGACTTGAGGCAGTTAGGATCTTCCTTGCCTATGCTGCATCCAAGAATTTCACTGTCTACCAGCTTGATGTCAAGTGTGCCTTTCTATATGGGGATATAGATAGGGAAGTCTACGTATGCCAGCCTCCAGGATTTGAAGACCCACAGCACCCAAACTATGTGTGCAAGTTGGATAAAGCTCTATATGGGCTGCACCAAGCACCTAGGCTGTGGTATGAGACATTGTCTCAATTTCTCCTGAAGAATGGTTATACTAGAGGTACCATTGACAAGACTCTCTTCATTAGAAAGTCTGGGAAAGACATTTTGCTAGTTCAAGTCTATGTTGATGACATCATATTTGGTTCCTCAAATGACCAAATGTGCAAAGACTTTGAGAGCATTATGAAGAAGAAGTTCGAGATGAGTTCTATGGGAAAATGGACTTTTTCCTTGGAATTCAGGTAAAGCAACTGAAGGAAGGGTTCTTCATCAATCAATCTAAGTATGTCAATGATATCTTAGAGAGATTTGATATGAAGGATTGTAAAGCAGCAAAGACACCCATACCCAGAAACCATGATTTATGCCCTGATTCTGAAGGGGATGATACTGATCAACATCAGTATAGAGCAATCATTGGTTCTCTGATGTATCTCACAGCAAGTAGACCTAATATCATGTTTGCAACTTGCATCTGTGCAAGATATCAGGCTGCTCCAAAGGTGTCTCACCTAATTGCTGTCAAGAGAATCCTCAGATACCTCAAAGGAGCACCTAAGTTAGGTCTCTAGTATCCAAGAAATAGTGATTTTAATCTCTATGGTTACTCTGATAGTGATTATGGTGGCTGCAACATCAACAAGAAATCAACATCAGGTGGATGTCAATTTCTTGGTGGAAGGATCATCTCATGGCAATGCAAAAAGCAATCTTGTGTCTCTACATCAACTGCTGAAGCTGAATACATTGCTGCTGCAAGTTGCTGTGCTCAGCTGCTGTGGATTCAAAACCAGATGATTGACTATGGATTCAACTTCATGAGCACTCCTATCCACATTGACAACAACAGTGCTATATCCATCACTGAAAATCCAGTGAAGCACTCTAAGACAAAGCACATTGATATCAGGTATCATTTCATTAGAGATATTCATGAGAAAAATCTTATAAAACTAATCAAAGTTGATTCAAATGAACAATATGCTGATTTGTTCACCAAAGAATTCGATGAACAAAGATTTAAATATCTCATTACAGCTATTGGGATGATAAACATTGATTAGTTAATCTCAATTGAAAACCTTTTTAATGTGTAAAGTCTTATGTCAATACAATCTAAGCCCTGTTACAAAAGATCCTTTCTTATTTATCTAAGTATAAGTTCTTCCGAAGAGAAATTAGCCCTCGGAAGATATCTAGCATAACTTCCGAAGCAAATTTCTCATAGGATAATTTTCTTCTCGGAAGAGTACTAAGTCTCGGAAGAAGCGATTGAGTTCATCTCAGATCTACATTCGAAGTACTTAATACACTCCACCTGAAAGCAACATGTGTTTTCGGAAGTAAGCAATTTACCTTCGGAAGTACATTTGCCTTCGGAAGAACATTACCTTCGGAAATACTTTATGCTCGGAAGAAAGATTTTACTGTGTAACGGAAATCTTTTGGGCCCCACTCTGTAAAAAGTAAAGATTTTGTTGATGATGTCGGATTATTTAAATGGTCTAACCTTACCGCCCTTGTCACATCATCCACTGAACCTTCACATCATCTTATCCAAACCACCCTTTAAACCGCCATTTCACCCATTTAAATACTTCCGGTTAATCACTTACACTCTTTTTACCAAATTCACTGCCCTAAAAGCTTTCTTCTTCTCCAATTTACCTTACTCAGAACTTTTCTACTGCTATCTTTCTCAAATGGCCTTAAACCCTCAGCACAACCAGGTCGCACTCCTTGACTCGTCAAGGGATGATGACTTCTCTGATATCATTTCTTTCTTAGCCCAATCTTCATACTACACAGCCTTGACCGTAAACCCTACCCTCTACTCCAACCAAATGTCCGAATTTTGGGCAAATGGTCGGATTGAAACCCTAAACGGGGTTCGTGCTATTAGGTCAAGTGTTTGTGGCCAAGAGTTGGTCATCACTGAACAGATCATCAGGGAGCATCTTGAGCTCCATGATGAAGGCGCACTGACGGAATTCCCCAAATCTCAGTTAGACAGTTCTTATCTCAAAATGGGATACGGTGGAGATGTAAGCAGGTCAACGGTCTACAAATTCAACTTCTCCTACAAGTGGAAGTTCCTGCTGCATGTGGTTCTTCACTGTCTATCTAACAAATCCGGGGGATGGGATCAAATCCCTTATGAACTCGGGTGCTTAGTTCACGGGTTGGTACAAGGCCTTCGTTTCAACTATTCAAGGTTTGTGCTGACTAACCTTATGGGAAATCTGCAAAGGGACACATTCTTTATGTATCCCAGATTTCTCCAGCACATAATCAACTGCGAGCTAGATCAGGGTAAGCTTGTCTGTGCAGCTGCTCTGTCTGCTCCCCAAATGAGGCCGACCATCTTCAAGGTTTTGAAGAGAGTGTCTACCAACTACACTGGAAGAGATACCGCACTACTTCCAGGTATGATTGAGCCAACGGCTCCTGGTGACATCCCTGTTCACCCCACAGGTGATGAACCCACACCAGCAACTACCCTCACTATTCCAAATCTACCTTCTCCTCCCATCACTGTCACCTACCAGAGACGTACCAAACGAACCCTTGTTCAATCTACTCTGATTGAACAAGCCCCTCCTCTTCAAACCAAAAAGGCTAGAGTGGAACAAGGGGCTCCCACTCAGCCAGAGGTCCACCAATCCTTCACTATTGACCTCAATATGGGTCTTGAGTCTCCTCAGTCTCAGACCCATGAGCCCAAAACCCCAGCTGATAGCCCTCAGGGTGAGTCTCTATACTCCCCTGAGCAGCCACAAAGGGACAGCTCAATGCCTTTTGACATTGATCAAAGTCCCGGGTCCTTAGTCTTCATTCCTTTTCTTTCACTGACCTATTGACCGGAGCTGGTGAAGAGACTATGTCTCTCAAAGGTGATGAAGTTGATCCACTACACCCTATTAAGGATCAACAGAGCCTAGAGAAACCTCTTGTCTCTAGCCCACACCAGCAAAGCCCTACTGAGGTGAGTCCCACTGATGTGGAGGGGACTCATGTAGATTCAGCTGCCACTACTGAAGGAGCCTCAATGGATCCTCAGGACAGTGGTAACGACAGTCAGACTGAATCTACGGCAACCATGCCCTATGATGCCTCTGAAAGAGACATCATTGTACAAGGGAAACCAGGGTGCCAAGAAACCACATCTGGTGGTGAGGATGAACATACCAGGTATGTTACCTCATCTCCCCGTGATTCTTCAAAAGAAGATGAGGGAAGTATGCAACTCACCATAAGAGACCTACTTTCTAAAGTCTCAAACCTTGAATCAAAGGTTAAGACTTTAGAGGATAGGTCTGCCACTCAGCAACTTGAGATTGAAAGTCTCAAGGCCAAACTAGCTGAGACACAGATTGAGAGATCTGTTAGGCATGTACCAGTTCAGGTCTCCTTGACCTCTTCCTCTAGCTCATCTACCTCTCAAGATGATGCTACCAAAAGGGGGAGAATGTTGAGAGACAAAGCCAAAGACAGGATACCATCAGTCAAGCTCTTACTTCTTTGAGCTCAAGACAACAAGCTGCCATCTTCCCTGAGCCTCCTCCAGTTGTTTTTCAAGTGGATCAAAGGATGCTTCAGGATCTAAATAGGATCTTCAACAAGTTCCTTTTAGAGTCCCTGATTGAACAGCCCAGTCCAGACATGTATGTGATTTACTTTGGAGCTCAAGAGCTTCAGAGGTTGAATGCACCTCCTACCACTGTTGAGGAAGTTGGTCAACCTAAGGCCCAAGTGGAACCTAAGATTGATTTCGAAGGGGAAACTAGGACTGATGGCCCAGCAACTGAAACAGTTGGGACAGAAGGTGTGTTTTCACAGACTTCCGAAGCACAATTCAAAGCCTCAGAAGAACCAACACAAACTTCCGAAGCTGAGATTGCTGCTGCAGAAGGACTATTTTCTCTTTCCGATGATCTAATAGTCACAGATGCAATTCTGGAACTTGCATCTGAGGTTAATAGGGAGGACTTTCTCAGCCAACCATTAGCTATAACATCTGCATTGACCCCAGCTCCTACCTCCACCACCCAACCTGGATCTTCTATCCAAGAACTACCAAAGTCTAGCACTTCTGAAGACATAAAAGGCAAGAGGAAGATGACTTCGGAAGAGCTTCAGGAAGAAGAAAGGTTGGAGAAGCTCAGAAGGAAAGAAAGACTGCCAACTGGAATAGTGTTAGCTGCAAGTACCAAAGCAGCTGCAGCCAACCAAGAGGCAGTCAACAATAGAAGAAGAGTGGAGGTAATTGATAGACTTGTCAGTCTAGGGGCTGCTTTGGAAGATGTACTCCTGCTACCATTAGAGGAGCTGATAGAGCTTGAAAAGGCAACCTTGCTGCAAAGACAACAAAAAGAAGAGGCTGCAAGGTTGGCCTTGGAAGAAGAAAGGCTGAGAAAAGAAAGAGAAGCTGATCTGCAGCTCAGGAGAGAAAGGATAACTTTCCTACTCTCCAGAGGATTCTCTCAAGAGGAGTTGTCTCCACACAATAGTGATACGATCTTGTGGCTCTTCAACAAAGAGCAAGATCAAATGGAGAAGGAGAGAAAAAGAGCTGCAAGGAAGAAGCTGGTGGAGAAGAAGAAGAGAGAAGAAGAGGCTGGACTGTCTGCCGACAAGAAGATAGGTGAGAAAGCTTGGATGAAGAACTATCTTAAAGCTCATGGCTTCTCTGGCAGGCAAGTGGGTCCAATGTCTGAGAAGACTCTCCAACGACATGTCAGTGACATCAAGGCTGACATTCGTGCGGGGAGAAGAAAAGAGATGTATAGAAGGGGACAGGGGATGACCTTCAAAGCCACCTCTCAACCCAAAATCCAATCCCAACCTCAACCTGAACCTATACCCTTTCCCTTCCCAATTAAAACTGAACCTGAACCTTTCACCCCTGAACCTACACCATCACACCTACCAACCTCTTCACCTCAACCACCTAAACTACCCATCATCCAACCTAAAACCTTAGCCAGAACCCAAACTCCTAAACCTACCCAACAACCAATCAAACCATCCCCTCAGCCTTCCAAACATCTCTCTATGGAGGAATTCAAGGCGATCAAAACTAAGCTCATCAACTGCACAACTCTGAGCGACATCTCCTGTGAGGAGGATTCAGTCAACCTGACTTATGTTGATGGATCCTCAAGTTCCCTCACAAGAGATAAGTTTCTTGATCTGCCCAGAGGAACTTTGGACCAAGCTGCAAGACTCCTTGGCCTCAATTCAGATACATTGAATGAGGAAGAAAAGAAGCTGAGGAGAAAGCTGGTGACTCTGCTGGACACAAAGAAAGGAGATAGGGTACCAAGACAACCTCTTGTACCCAGAAAGAAGATAGTCCAGTGGAGGTTCGAAGACTCTTCTCACAACTTTGTTGTTGAGAGAGAGAATGGTGAGATTAACAGGCTGAATGCCTCATCTCTGCTACACTTAAGCAGATTTGATATTGCTGAGTTAGCAGAGAAATCATTCTCCAACCCTTCAAACTCCGATGTAGCTGCCCACATCAGAAATCATCTAGGCAGCCTTCACATGGCCGAGCTTACTGCAGAAGCAAGGTCGAAGAGGAGTCAAAACTGAGAGAGGAGGAGGAAAGGAAAGGATCAGCAACCAAAGGCAAAGACTTTCTTCAAATGGTTGAAGGTCCTGAACTTGAGTCCATAGTTAGATGGGAGTATGACTACAACTCCCGTCAACTAACTCTCTTTAGGGGGTCACAACAAAGGGTACATGTCATTCAAAGTGATAGACTGGATCTCCTATCCACGAATGACTTGTACAAGCTTCTCAGCACCACTTCCGGGAAGAACAGAGAGACAGACAAATATCTTTTGTCCCTTGTGCTGAAAACTTTGAGAAGTAGAAATAAGTGAAGTTTTGGTAGCATCAGCCTAGGGAGAGTTTGTTGGATCTAAAGAGGCTGTTGCAACCAAAACCATGTCACTTAGAAGATTTTGAATACGACATACAAAGGACTTCCGAAGCCAAGTGTGGGACTTCCGAAGGAAGAAGGAGCTCTTCCGAAGTCTAAGTGTAAAATACACTTCCGAAGGAAAAATCCAACTTCCGAAGATAAAGAAGTTACTTCCGAAGAATCAAGACTTAAAGACAAAGTTCTGAAGTCAACTTCCGAAGTATAAAGAAGTCCTCAAAGCCTCGGAAGCATAGAAGCATCTTCCGAAGTATAAGTGGCTTCGGAAGAACTTGTTCTTCCGAAGCCAGTTAACCTTCGGAAGATACTTCTATTATCCAGTAGACATAAGTATGGTCTGTCTGACAGTCCGCTGCAAATCTCTGAGATACTGCATGGCGTTTTCTCAAAAGCCATGTAGTTGACCATACTTTAATCTACTGTATACCTTTTTATGTTAAGTACAGTTGCCACCTTTAGTTGGTGACAAAAGGTAAGTCATGGACATGTCATGACTACCATATCTTAGAAAATACTTTATCTAAGATACCTTAACTATAGCATTGTAGTATATGCTTTAGTCGTAGGTTTTCAGCTAGTATCAAGTATAACCGGCTGTAGGATCTAGTATATATAGTTTCTCATTGTAACTCTTGTAATAAGCTTGTAAGTGTCTTGTAATCTTGAGTTGAGAAGTAATATATACAAGTACCTTGAAAATACTTCTGCTTGTTCCTTTGATTACTTATTATATTATTATCAACTCTTGTTAAAGGCATTGCTTCATCTTATTTGAGTGATATCATAAGTGAGTTTGAGAGAATTACAAGTGTTAAGTGACAAAACCCGATCCTGCAAAAACGAAAGACCAATTTTTCCCTAGCAATAAGGTCACCTTACTATAATCGCAATGTTGAGCTAAATCAAGAACTTACAACTGTTGAATCTTTGGTAAAACAAAACTTATTTTCTCCTATACAAGAATTGTAGTAAGTAAATTACAATACTGTATATTTAGTTCTTATTTTGTTATGCCTCTATTTTAATATACCTCTATTAATCTTGAATAATAACAACACTTGTTTACCAATCAAAATATGGAACATCAAAGTTCAAAGTTATTTTTGAGAACTTCTATCCTAGGATATACGTATGTACAAATGCGATTGATACTTGGAGCGAAATCTTAAATTGTGAATGAAAAGACGAGATCCTACAAAATCATTAGAATGTTTCGCACAAGAGCTATGCTGGTAAGTACTATGCTGTTATTATTATCACACAATATGTTGATATTGTATTCACACAAATTGTTTATCATTATCACACAAATTGTTTATAATTATCATCGAAATAGTTATCATTATCACACAAGTCGTTTTCATTATCACGCAATTCATTTGCATTATCACGCAAATTGTTTTTTATTATCACGCAAATTGTTTTTCATTATCACGCAAATTAATCACACAATTTATCACAATGCAAACCTCTAGACATTACACTACACGGTATGCAAACAAGCAAGGCTTAGCTTGTTTTCAAGCAACATAGAAGATCTGATGACAAACTTTGAAATTAAATTTATCTTGGATGTGGATATACTAGTTGTCCCAATTTTTCAGGCAGACCATTACTATGTAATCACAATCGATCTTAGAAATGGAAATGTATATCTCTTGGACAACTCTGCATTGAAACAAGCTTTTGCAAAAAGATACAAAGGGGTTCCTAGAATTCTGGCATGTAATATCTTATACATACAACAAGTATGATTACAGTTACATATTTAATTACGTTTTGAAATTCATTTGCAGCTACAAATGGTTTACGAATATCTAAAAGAGATGAATCATCCAAAAAGAGAGTTATTTGAGAAACCTCAAATAGAATGATATGGAATGACATGGAAGACACTGGAAAAAAATAGAGTGTGGTATCTTTTCAATGCGTCACATGGAGACTTTCATGGCTAATGTACCATGGGATTCTGGGCTGGCTTTGAAGAATGAACATACACTTCAAATTGCAGAATTAAGTAGCAAATAGTTGGCTAAAATCCTGTTAGCACATGTCAATCTGGAAAGAGAAAGACTTATAACAGAAGCAAAAAATTTCAACAAAGATAAGACAATAGATAAACAAATGCTTTAACAAGATCTAATCGGACAACTTCAGTATAGGCGTTCTAAAATTTAGTGTGTTACATATGTTTAAATATAACATTAGTCTTATATAGTATTGGAAAATATCACGTAAGAGGCAGTACTGCTTTTAGTGAGTTAGGCGCAAATAACACGAAGGGATACAACATAATCACGCAATAATTTAAACGCAAAGATAAAATTCATAATAACTACATAATCATGCTATCACACAAATTCAAATATTCTTGAGGAACTCAATCATTTCATCCTTTGATTTCTTAACGTTCCTCGCTTTGATACCATACATAAGGCTAAAAGGGGTTTCATTGTTACTTGTCTTTTGTATCGTGCAGTATGCTCGTAATACAATTGTGAGTTTATCAATCCAGATGCCTCCCTCTATGGCTAGACTTTTTTGATTCTATTGACAAGGCTAAGATACACCCTTCCCACATGTCCATTACCATAGGTATGGGCGATGGAAGTAAAAAATTGTTTGGTATATAACTCTTCGCACCATTCTTACAACTTTCAGTCAGCAAACTATTTCCCATTGTCGCTGAAGAGGTATAACAGTAAACCAAAAGTACATATAATGTTTGCGCCAAAATGAACTTTTTAACGTTCATCGCTGTGATTGTGGTAAATGATTTGACATCCACCCATTTGGTGAATTAGTCAACAGCTACCAACAATAATTTCACTTTTTCGGGTGCCTTCGAGAAAGGCCCCATAGTATTTAAAGCCCACTTTTGAAATGCCAAGCGACATTTATTCGAACCAACTTGTTTTTTTGCACTAGACGTAGGGGTTCATGTTGCTGACACTCAAAACATCTCCGTAGTTCCTCCATAGCTGCATGATCTTTTCAACAACCATTTGTGGCCCTGTATGTATGCCGTATACGCCTATGTGTATTTTCCAGATAAGGTAGCTAGTGTTCTTTGCATCAACATATTTCAAGAGAGGATCTATAAAAGATCATCGGTAGAGTTGATAATCTTGCACCTGGAACTATAAAGCCTTGGTTTGTATCTTCCAGACCTTGATTTTTTCTTGGGCCCTATGGTCAGATATATGTAATTTGGATCCTTCCATGATTCTGGGGTGCTCTTCAATCAAGTTAACTTCCATCGCTAAAGGTTAATCCTGTATCTCCACCTATTTTCTTTGGCCGACTAGCTAAAAGCCACTGACACCCACTTGCTTAAAGTATTCACCTTTTTATTTTTGCTCCGAGGAACGTAGTTATTTCACAGGAATCAAACTGTTATATGTGGTCCATCACTTTGTTAAGGTATTGAGCCATTATTGATCACTTTACATCATAGGACCCTGCTACTTGATTAGCAATGAGGAGAGAATCAACATAGGCACGTAACCCTTTTGCACTCATCCTTAGTGCACGATCAAGGCCTGTTAGTAGAGCTTCGTATTCGGCTTCATTATTGGTACTTTTAAAAGCCATAATCAATACATATGTTAGCTCTACTCATTCTTGATTCATCAGAATCGTACTGCTCCAAAACCTTACTCATTGGAAGCTCCATCTGTATATAATGTTCATTCCTCATGACAACCTTCATTTGTGGTGAAGCCAACTAGCTCTTCTCAAGGATCATATTCTTTTTCTTTTCGGGTCTCCGCCAAGAAATCTGCTATCACTTTCCCCTTCACAGCTAATAGCGACTTGAATTGTATGCTAAAACTTCCCAGTTTGGTCGCTCATTCTGCTAAACGTGCTAACAGCTCTGGTTTCTTCAACACCTGCT
Organism: Flaveria ramosissima; assembly: GCA_025215565.1. NCBI lineage: Eukaryota > Viridiplantae > Streptophyta > Magnoliopsida > Asterales > Asteraceae > Flaveria > Flaveria ramosissima. Next base: position 32,922,286 of record CM046032.1, read on the forward strand.
GGATGGGATATTTAATTAGTACTTTAACGTGTCGGTTATGGAAATACTTGAAGAGTATCCTGGAAGCGTGAATCAATGAAAACACCAACTTTTCCATTGTTGAGTATCTAGTCTCTACGCATGTGAGTGTTCTACTAATGTAATAAATGGGTGTCTACTTTCCTTATCTTTTATACTAACAACATAACATTTACAACTGCTTCTGATGTGGCCAAATACATCATCAGTGTTTCTCCCGAGCTTGGGGCTATATGGATTGCGAATTCTTCCAAGTACTTTATTTTTTGAAAAGTTGTCTCCGCTTCTTCAGTCCATAAAAAATAGTTTTTGTTTAGACATTCTTCAATGTCGTTATGAAATGAAGTGATCGTTTAACATGCTTAGAGAAAAAAGGATTATTTACCTCCAATCAACCATTTGAGGTTTAGACTTCTTTTAGGTTTGATCATGACGACATTCGATATATTGCTTGTACTTTCTCCAGATTTGCTTGAAACCCGTCTTTGGTAACTATCACCCCTAGAAACTTGTCTTCTTCCGTTCCGAAGGAGCACTTACCCAAGTTGAGCTTCATGTTGACACTTTTTAATGTCCGGAAGGCTTCTGTTATGTCTTTCAACATTTTTTTATTCTTCTTTGCTTTTTATGACCAAATTATATATATAAACCTAAATGTTCCTTGCAGCTTGGTTTACAAATGTCTCATCCATGAATCTCTGATACGTGGCACCCACATTCTTTAATCCAAATGGCATTTTGGTGTAACAAAAAACATCAATATGCGTGTGAAAAGCAGTTTTATCTTCATACTCTCGAGACATTTGGATTTGGTGTTACCCTTTGTATGCGTCTAAGAAACATTTGAAATGAAATGTGGCCAATGAGTCAATCTTTCAATCAATATTAGGTAAAGGATACGGGTTCCTAGGGCATGCGTCATTGAACTTTTTGTAATCTACATGCATTCGCCGTGTTCCATTTGCTTTTTTTTTACCATCGCTAGGTTGGAGATCCAAGTTTGGTACTTAAACTTCCTTAGGATACCATCTTTTACCAACTTTTCCACTTGTGCCATGATAACTTTACTTCTTTCCGTACCAATACTTCTTTTCTTTTTACCATCGGCTCTATTTCCTTGCATGTGTTTAAGTGATGTTTTGGTAAAGTGATGCGGTACTCTAGTCATGTCTGATGGCTACCAAGCCAAACATCCATGCTATCTCTTTGCAATTGCTTCAACCTTGCCTGATTTTATGCAGATAAATCGTGTCTAATAGTTATCGTTTGTTCGGGAAATATTGGATTGCGCACTCATTTCTCTGGTTCTTTCGGGATAGGTTCCGCTTCTAATGTTTTAATGGAAGTATATTGTCGATCAATATGCATTATCGCGTCACCTCGCAGCGTTGGGAACATGATTTGACGTTGACATAGTGACAATACCATCCTGAATGCCTAAATTGCTGGTTTCACCAAAATGACGTGTTGTGATGCGGTTGTGACCACAAGGAAATGCAAATCTATCATCCTAACCTTTGAACCATCGCAAAGCTCAATTGGAAAAGAAATTTGCCTAATAGGCTTTATAATTTCTCCTAGAAAACTTATTAATGGAGCATCAACAGGTTGTAATCTCTGCTGGTATTCCAAATCCAGTTTACACAAACAATGCTCATAAATGATGAGCAGCACTTCCACAATGGATGAAAACCTTTCTAATATTGTAGTCTCCAATCTTGGATATAGTTGAAAATGTTCCACCTATTTGAGCCTTAGCAAATGGCGGAAAAACCATAGAACTTTCCATCCATGATTTGAGAGGATCTCCACGCCTATGCCCGGACTTGTACGGTTGCTAACCATGTTCACCTCTCACACTTGCTTTTGCTTCTTGTCATTAAATTTTAATTATAGCTGTCAGGGCATCCTTAATTACTTTCATAAGGTGTGCCAACTGCCTTGACTTAACCACATACTCAATTTTTCTCTTTAGTTGATAGCAATTGTCTATCATGTGGCCCTTATCATGATGATATTCATAGTTCGGTCATGTCTTGCTCTGTGGCCGCATTAGTCATGGGTCACGGCTAGGGAAATTGAAGCTTTTCAGTATTAAGAATTTCACTTGATGTTTATGTTAGAATGATATTGGAATTTTACCATCTTCCTATTGTCGGGATATGATGTGTTGGACTATGTGGTGCGTACCGAGTATTGTTTATAACAAACTTTGATCTCGCGAACTTTAGTTGAGCCTATGATCAGAAAAACACGACCTATTCCACTTATTTGGACCATGCTGTATGGGGTTTCAAATGATCGACTGTTGTCCTGTTTCATGGTTTTAATATCCTAGTCCCGGTTAACCTTTACTATCTTTTCTGCCTGAACAAAAGATTTTCCTCGGCAATCAATGATACTATATTCTTAGGCATACCCTCGGTCCCATGTAATCTCCTTCTTAAATTATCACTGCGAACTCCTTGAATGAATCCCGCTACCAGCAGATCTTCTCCTACCCCTTCGATCTGTAAACCTTTTATGTTGTATCGGGTGATGAATCCTTCATTAAGTCACCATCCTTCCTTCATATGTATAGCATCTGTATTTTATCTTTTGTATGAAGCCATTGCTGATTGAATTGTTGCAAAAAGTTACTTGACAATTCCTCAAAATTGCCCACACTTCCTACTGGTGGGTTGTCAAACCACAAGCGTGCGGCTCTGATTTATGTTTGGACAAACATACGACACCATATAGGGATGGTCGATTGCTCTACACCCGATGCAAACAAAAACATTGATATGATCATCCAGATTCGTTGTTCCATCATATTTCCCTACTGTGGATAGCATTTGGATCTAGGCTCGAAACTAAGCCGGTGTAATCTCTAGGATGAATCGGGACTAAGAAACTAATAGATCTTTTTGCAGGGTTTAGTGAAGTCCAAGGTATGACTAATTTAACACTATGAGGTCCAACCGGTGTTACTAAGATGGATTCTTCATAAGATAGTTGTTTTTGGAGTTTAGCCAACTTCAACTCCTAGGCCTAGTGCTCTTACCATGCCATGAAGTATTGTTGCTCAAGAGTTATGGTGATGGGGGAAATATGAGGAGGACATGATGCTAAAGAAGTGTACAAGTTCGAGGGTGGTGTGGATGGTGTTAGTTATACCAAAGAAGATGAGAGGAACGGGAGGGAAGGTTAGCGGGAAGGTGGAGCTTGAGGGCTGAATAGTAAACATTGAATGGGTTATGGAGGGTGTTAAGGTAGGGAAAATTATAAAAAGGGCTAAATAGGACAGATCATTTTCTTGGAGAATAAAGTGTCTCCACTATCACTACTTTCATCATTAATTACTATTCTTTCTAGAGGTTTGTGAATGAAATCCCTTAGTATGCCTGCATGAGAGCGTCGGAGAAAAACGAGTGTTAAACAACCATCGTTACAAAATCCAACACGGATGGCACCAATGTAAAGATGAGTCCTAAAGGGATCCTGATTGCTCCAGTAGAACTCTAATTCGTCAAGTCAATTTCCTCTACTCCAAGCCTACACACAGTCAAACATCACCGGTTAATACGCCATAGAGAGAGGAAAGTCTTATAACAACCCTCCAGCATGAAACATGTAATGGTTACCGAAAAAAGGTTTTAGATGAGAAGAGAGAGTTTAGGGAGTATTTGTGCATGGGGAAATCAATCTTTCTTACGCATATATATAGCCTTCTATGATGGATGTAAAAATATCATATATAATGATGGGAGTGGTCCCAAAGAGTTTGTTACGTAAGCTGGGTGTACCCCTCATACGATGGGGGTGTGTGTCACATCAACGGTCAGGACTGGTGATAATCATAACGCCTTAGATGTAGGACACATGTTTGTGCTCTATTACGGGGAGTGTTGTAAAACTCGGCCTAGGAGGCCGAGTACTCGGTACTCAGCATCGTGCCAAGGCGACTTTCATCAACTTGGTCAACATTACTTCGAATCGGTCAAACTCGAGCCAACTCGGTCCAACTCAGCTCAACTCATCCAATTTGGACTTTCACCATTTTTCATCGTTTTCATCGATTTTGTTGGATTTTTATTGTTTTTGATCAATATACCTTGAAATATGATAATTAAATTATTAGTAAACCAATAATATTAAGGAATGGATACTACATTTTGAAATATATTAGTATGTGAAGATGTATCCCTTTAAATTATATTGATATATACGTATTCTTTTTATAAAGATTAGTAAGTTTATGATATTTGAAGTTATTATAATTTCCCAAAAAAATTCTTTATAATTTACTACATCAGAGTACTACCCGCCCAGGCCGAATACTCGCTACTACCTACTCGATCGATGTGTTAACGCCTGGCAAATATAACAACCATGATTACGGGTCAACTATTATTTGTGATCCCGAATCCAGGTTTTTGGATACCCTATGCCAACAATAACAATAATGATATTAAAAGCAAGATATTTTTTTTAATTTAATAGAAATTTTGTGACAGATTTTGCAAATATTATTTATAGTAACATGCTATTTTCGTCCATGAAGTTTCGTTAAATCTTTCATTTCAATTCAAAAACTATTTTTGCCATTTCAATCAATATAGTTTACCAAATGTTGTTATTTTCATCCACTTCACTAACTCCGTTAAATATTAGGATATTTTAGTTTTTTTCAATACCCTAATCATGCAATTAAAATAAATTAACCAATTAATATTCAATTAAAACTAAAAACACATGAAGCGACTGGTGAGACCGATCGTTTCGATTTAAAAACTTCGATTAACTTTAACTCATGCTATTTGATTGAGGTCTGTTGTATGATTTCAATTAATTTTCATGTTTTGTTCCAACGTGTACCGTTGTTCGATTGAGATATACGGTTGTCACATTTTGTTTGATTGAGGTCCGTTGTTGTCACGTTCGAACAAACGTTACAATAGCATACCTCAATCAAACAAAGCGTGACAACAACAGATCTCAATCTCACAGTAGACCTTAATCGAACAATGGTACACATTCGCACAAAATATGAAGATTAATTTAAATCACACAGCAGACCTCAATTGAACAACATGAGTTATAGTTGATTAACGCTTTTAACTCAAAGCATCCGGTCTCACTAGTTGCTTCATGTGTTTTTTAAATTTTATTTGGATATTAATTGATTAATTTGTTTTAGTTGGATAATTAGGGTGTTGAAAAATACTAAAATACTCTCATATTTTACGGAGATCTTTACAGAGTTAGTGGAGTGGATGAAAATTGCAACATTTAGGAAATTACAGTGACTGAATCGACAGAAAAAAATTTTTGGATTGAAATGACATATTTAATAAAACGTTAGGGACGAAAATGACATTTTACTCTATTATTTAACTCATGTTATTTAAATATATACAAATATCAGCAAAACATTACCGGATATGAAAATGGCAAATTTTCTAGAAGAAAACATATTCAGACAATTAGTGTAAACTTGGATTAAAAGGAAGGTGATGCATATATGTATACAACATGCCATAAAAAATATCAAGAGAAAAAACATCCATATCCAAAATCTTGTCGGTCATATAAGCTGTAAACCAATTCACTTTGAATGATTGTCGTGTCACATTCAATCAAAGAAAAAAAGATCATAATTTGTACAAATTTATGGACAAAAGTCTTCTTTTGTTGATTCTGTCACCTACAATTTGATTTTAATGTCATGTTAGAAATCTAATCTTTGTCGGCATGAAATGGGGGATATAATATATTTAGTTACGAAGTCGTTTTCAGCTAAACCAACTTAATTTGTCTATATTATTAGAATGATGTAACGTTATTACTTGATGCATAATAAATGAAATATGTCGGGAAGCCAAACACCGAAGACACATGAGTTCAATGATATGCCTATATGTAGTATGAATATGTGATTTAATCTAACAGAATTAGAGTATAAATTCTAATCAATATCCACTTATTTAAGAAATAAACAAACTAAAAATGAAATAATTTTTTCATAGAAGGAATTTATAAATCCTTACCTTATGGCTTATGGAATGTTTAGCATTTTAGTGGAAATTTTACATGTGTACAAAACGCTTCTATGACAATATAAAGCTTATATTTTTCTACCCTAGACTAAATAACCATTTTTCGATCTCTAAATCATGCAACTACAACTTGAGTAAATCTTCTATAGAAGTTGTATGCTTCACGTATCATAGTTGATCAAACACATTTAGTCAAGCAGGAACGCTCAAATGTTGTTGCTCTACAGTTTTGAAGATCAATGTCCCCATACTTAGGGCGTTAAGTATTCAGACTAATCGCTAGTCATTAACAAAGACACATTAGATGCATTCTAACAACATTAAATGAATTTGAACCAAATTAAACATCTGATGTTTGAGACATGTATTCTGAATAATATACTCGTCTTCTCGGTTGATATTAGTGGGCCTCTACGACTTCACGCTACTCATTTTTAGAAGCTAACATCATGAATGTCAGTGGATGAACGCTCTACTAAATGTAAGAAACCTTTGAGAAAATCTACTATTGTAAAACTAAATGAAAATTTATGTCTCTTGGGAGTATTCACAAATTAGTTGTTTGTACTTTAGCTAAAAACAAATCTTATTGTGAATAGTGATATTATGCTAATAAAATATTCTAAATTTTTTAAAATCATATAATTACTTTTACGTATAACGTTAATTTTAAAATAGCCTTTCAACGACTTTGATCTAGACTAAAATTATTTAAATAATACCAATTACCAACTCTTTTATGTATAATAGTATTGTATATACGCTTAATGGTGATGTACATATGCTTTAATTTTTAGTTTTTTTTCTTTCATATATATGATTCCATTTCTATCTTTCAAATAAAAAATATAACATAATGTTTTGTTTCTAAACAAATCATATATATACAATTACTATCGACGTTAGAGTTCCTTTTCTCATAAATACATGTGCGTTATCAACGGCTTCAACAGGCAGATTCTCAACAACATTCATTTTTATATAAAATTGTGTGTTATCAACAGTTTCGACATCCTCTTCAACGCGCAAATTCCCTACCACATTTTGATGTTAGTTTTTTTTTAATTTATGGTTTTACGTCCGTCTAACACGTGAGTTTTCGACTGTGTTTTAATATTAGTTTTTATGTCATATTACGCCCCCACCACAACCCCCCGGCGGAGGGGGGGGGGGGGTCATAACACTAGCTTTTTCTAATTACTAATCCAACATTCTTCGCTACTATGAGTAAATTCAAAAACATTATTCGATAATCTTATTTTCGACTGTGTTTTACATCCGTCTAACACGTGAGTTTTCGACTGTGTTTTAATATTAGTTTTTATGTATATTACGCCCCCATCACAACCCTCCGGCCGGGGGGGGGGGGGGGGGGTCATAACACTAGCTTTTTCTAATTACTAATTCAACATTCTTCGCTACTATGAGTGAATTCAAAAACATTATTCGATAATCTTATTTTCTTTGATAAACTGTTTTTTTAAAAACTTTTTGTGATATTCGTGAATTCGATCATCCCAATTGAATTATTAACTACATGTATATAGTAGCCACCAAATGACATTTAACCAAACAATACTAAAGTGTTGAAATGATATCCATCTGCAGAACAAAGTTATAATTAGCATCAAATTTAAAACAATAACAAGAGTGATATAGTTAAGTAATATGATAACGATATTATACCCTCATTTCATGATACTAACTTTAAGATTTAAACAAGTGTACGGACCTAAATTTATCTCTTAACATATGATAAATCATCATCTCTTTCATATCAATTTTCAAACATTTACTTTGAATATATTTCAATCATTGAGTGGTCATGCATGTATAAAAAAGCTCTAGGGCTTCATTCAATAATCACGTAAAAGACTCTTGCCCAATATGGGAAAACTACAATGGGCTATTTTTGCAGTCTTACTTTTAAACCTAGATACACTTATCATATCACTCGCTTGTCCCACATGTGAACCACCATCCCCACCTACTAAACCACCACACCTCCCACCCGTTATTGTCAAACCTCCACCATCACCACCGGTGGTTAAGCCGCCACCATATGTTCCAAAACCCCCGACCACCACTCCACCCACCGTTAAACCACCTTATGTACATCCTCCTATCGTTAAACCGCCATACATTCCAAAGCCACCCGTCGTACATCCACCAATAGTTAAACCACCTTATGTTCCAAAACCACCAATTGTACATCCACCAATAGTTAAACCACCGTATATTCCGAAGCCACCTGTTGTACATCCACCAATAGTTAAACCACCTTATGTTCCAAAACCACCAATTGGAAAACCACCCTTTGTACATCCACCTATCGGAAAACCACCTTATATTCCAAAACCACCATTTGTTCATCCACCGATCGTTAAACCACCCTTTGTACATCCACCGATAGTTAAACCACCTTATGTTCCAAAACCACCATTTGTGCATCCACCCATAGTTAAACCACCATTTGTTCATCCACCAATCGTTAATCCACCATTTATACATCCACCATTGTGGCCAAAACCACCTACTATGTTTCCACCGGTGGTAATACCACCTATATTATTTCCACCTAGTCATCCCATGCCACCGGTGACTTTTCCACCACTTTTTCCACACTACGCATCACCACCACCACCACCACCGGTAACAAAACCATCACCACCACCCGTCACAAAACCACCACCTCATCCACCGATAGTATATCCTCCACCACCAACCACAAAACCACCATCTCACCCACCAATAGTGCATCCTTCTCCACCTACTATAAAGACACCACCAACTGAAAAGCCATGTCCACCACCACCACCACCACCTATCAAAAAGCCATGCCCACCACCCCCACCACCACCGGTACTATGCCCGCCACCACTAAAATCAATGCAAGAAAAATCTTGAAGTGAAAAGTTGTAATGTTAAATAAAGTGTTTGATTATATCTTACATATGTACGTCCCTAATAATTAGGATTCCTTAATCAAAGGAAACTCAAAGCCTTTTAAATGGTTTTGAAGCGTGTTATAAAGCTCTTGTATTTCTTCTTCGGGTGAAATTAATTCCAGTTGTTTCTTATTACAAAATTTTAAACATGTCTTCCATTAAAGTTATAAAAAAGTATGCCCATTAGAAGCAATATTAGTGCAGTAGATAAAACAAACTAGGTATTTTCTCTATGCGATGCCATGAAATCCTGTATATAACAAAATAAAAAAATATTTATTCAAAACAACATATAGTAAATGTATATATTACAACATTAAAGAGATTTATTTATAACGTTACTATGTTTAATTACACAAAAGGTATCCCGTGTTGCCAACACATAAAGCAATAAGATGTTTAAAAATATATTGGTACGTATTTTACATGATGGTAATGTTGTTGATTTTGAGTTGAATCAATTAAACAAAATCTAAGAGATTAATAACAAGAATACAATGAATAGCCAAATGATTTTTTGGACTTTTATTGAACAAAAAATTGAAACGATTACAATGAATGATCATCTCCGCATAACAACGTATTATTCCCTTTTATACCTAATCCAGCTTATAACAAACTAAAACAAAATTAAACAACTACCCCTTTAACTATGTTTGGTATTTAGTAACAAACAACCCAAACTTGAGCTTGATAGATACTGTTTTCTTCACTACTCTACACAAACTTATGACTTTAGTATAACTATTTACAATCTCCACCTTTATGCTAAGTTATAAGGTTTTTATCATTATCATTAATCCAACAATCCCAAACAACTAATTTATTTTAAAACATGCAACTTTAGTACGCATATCAATTGCATTCTCCCGTGTATCAACATATTCAAGTTTAAATACTTTAGAGTTCACAAGATCTGTAATAAAAGGCAACTTAATGCTTAGTTCTCTCATGAAACATTTTGGTTTTAGACAAATGTAATGCCCCACTTTATCAACATATTTCATTTATTTCCAACCCTACCACAAAACCTCTAAGCCAAATACCTTCCTTCACAGCCCTAGTAAGAACAATATACTCTTCCATGGTGAAGACAATACCCATACATGTTGTAAAGTAGACTTGCAACTTACAAAACTACCACACAAGATGTGCCTTTGTCCAAATCATTGGCGAAATCAACATCTATAAAACCTTTGACAATATTACTTGCATTAGGCTATTTACCAAACACCAATCCAACCTCCCGTATACGATTAAAATACCTAAGTATCTATTTCATAGCATCCCAATGTAACTTACCAGGATTACCAAAAAACCTACTCACCAAACTGTAATATCATGTCTGGTACAAACTATCAGGTATATCAAACTTCTCACAACACTAGCATATGCAACATTTATAATCTTTTCCATATCCTCTGTCGACTTTGATGAATCTTCCTTTAACAATTTAAAATGCAGCCCCAAAGGAGTCATTACACTCTTACTTTGACCCATAATAACTATTTAAGATTATTTTTCAAATAAAAAGATTATGGTAGTATTAATAACCTAATACTATGTTAAGATTCGTACACAGGTTTGAAACTTTAAATGCATCATAAATATATACAAACTGAAACCCTAGATCACCCATTCGGTATGCAAACAAAATAATCAATAAACAAAACCATTGGGGGTTTTAAGGTTTATACATTTCACAAGAGACGACAGCCAAAACGAGGCACCATGTATCAATGTTCCATTTTCTAGATCCGTAAAACGAGCAAAAGCCCAAAACACCAATCACCCGAACAAAACAAAATCAATATCCAACTAGACTCCGATGCACTTGAACTAAAAAAAATAGATTGCAATTTGGTCTCTTTAGTTACATGACAATGCAAGCATGAGAAAAACAATAGAAACACATGCGCCAGCCGTTGGTGATGCGACAGCCATCTTTCAGTGGAGGGTATTAAGCTAGAATGTGCGTACGTGTTGGCTAGCGATCGATTGTGAAGGTTGAGGCATACGGTTGTTGAGGTAAATGGTTTGAGGGCAGCAATAATTAGCGGCAGACGATAGCCACTGGGGGTGGTCGAATGACTATGGTGGTCGTGATGATTTGACGTTATGGGGAATATGGTTTGCAACCTTTAGATGAATTAGGTGTGCTTAAACCCACCCGTTAACCCCTATTTATAATTACTACTATGCATAAGCTAATGATAAGTATGAGTTAATTGCACTTGTAACTATTGGTGTTAAAAAATATTTGTACCCAAAACCGAATTTGAATTTGAAATATACGAAATTTCGGATATCCGAAATTTCAGATTCGGATTTGGATATTGTTTATGAGAATTTTCAAATATTCGTATACCCGAATTAGCCGAAATATTTTTATAAAATTATTAAATAATAAATATTAAATTTCAGATGTTTTCAGGTATTTCGGATATTTTTATAAAAACTGTGGATATCCGAAAACTTTTTTTAAAGAAATATTAGATTGTTATAAAAATTATAAGAACACATGTTTTTTTATAATTCGGATATCCGTCCGGATATCCGAATTTGAATCCGAAATTTTGGATTCGGATTATCGGATATTAGATTTTGAACATTCTTACTTTTAACTTACCATTATCATAAAATCACAAAAAACAAGAACTTAGTTAATTAATTATAGACAAATTGGAATTTAATAATTCCAACTATTATTAGATGATAATAATCCATAATATTGATTTGACCAGTGACACTTACAACTTTGATTTTTATTACCAATTGCAATTCTAGTAACATGATCATAAGTATTTACGTTTGATTTGCACTCTATTTTACTTACAATAATATTTATGAATAAATTGAAATAACATCCAAACAAAATTGAGTAAAAATTAAGTACAAACCAATGTTGCTTTTTGTTTGACCATTTAAGATCATATGTCAAAAGCAATGCTGTCATATGTTGTTTTTTGGGAATAAAGTCCAACGTATTTGTTTGATATGCAAAAAATATATGGTGTATTTTTAGTGGTAAGATAGCAATTATTAGGACCATCAAAATATGGTAACCATAAAAAATAGCTAGGTACATACAATGTTAGCTTAATCTTCCCGAGTTCTAATATTGATTTGTCACATCTCGGCGAAAGCGTGAGATGCTTTGGATGTGACTTGCTTGTTCACAACTCATTGATGAAATGAGTAAACAGATTAGCACAGCAAAACATAACATACGATACTTCATTTCATAATTAAAGATAAATATAAAGTTAGGATTACTTCACATCATAAACAATCAAAATTTGATCTAACATAATCCTATTACAAACATATTATCTAACTGTTACATCTTCAGTAACGATGGAAGTGCGCGTCCACCGATAAGCTGAGATCATACATGTTTACAGTTAGATTAACACAAACTTTCCCCATTATTTCTTTCCAGTCGTTATACACATCAAAAGAGAACATTATGCTGTTAGTCATGATGATTTCCTGAAAAAGCATACTGAAAATAGTCAACATAATATTGGTGAGATCATAGGTTTATCTTTAAACAAAATATTCTTGATGCATCAAATATAACCAGACATTACTTAATAATCAGATGATTCATAACTGTCATAACATAATTCATAAGATCAGATAATATAGCATCACAACACTTATCCTGTTGATGCAGGGAATATTTTCCTAAGTAGCGCTACCTATATTATCCAACGGTTCCACATCCGAATTAATGGTTGTAACATAAATGACAGTATATCTCAAAAATCTTAAAAATGCATCAATCATAAAAACAGTATACTTTTTCTCCCAAAAAGCTTATAAGAATAAAAAAGGGGCTATGATTCTCACCTCTTACTCCAATGGGTAACCTATAAACAAAATATTTATAGTTTAGAAAATGTCTTTTCTTTAACATTTTTAGCACCTCAAATTATAAAATTCATTTCAGAAATTATAATAAGACATATATCACGAAATTTTACAGCAGGTGGGTCTAAAAATCATGTATAATATATCAAAATTTCATATATCAATTATTTACAGTTTATTTTCTATAATTTTTATATTATTTGAATAAATTATCAGAAATACCTTTAGACCTCTAAAGAATATCAAATTTTGTCAGACTATATGTCACAAAATTTACATTGTTTCAAAATTTTGTCAGGTTCTAAATCATAGCAGAGTCTATTTTCATGATTTTTATTATTTTAACAATATTCGGTAAAAATAGCAAAATATGTCCAAAAATTCTAATCTTTATACAAACTGCTCTACTCTAGTTATTATGCTTTCTGTAAATTTTTCATAATTTATCTTAAAGTTTAAGTATTTTTCCTGATTTTCAAATAGCAGAAATTCTAAAATTCATAACTTATGCACAACTTTGAATTAGGCCACAAAACTTTTTCTGCAAGTTTTATAAATCATAATAATCAACATATAATTTTTCCAACTACTTGCCAGGTATGGTTCTTCCAGCATGAAATTTTCTTCCAAATATTTAGATAATTTATATAAATTATTTTACTTATAGCAGTGGCATCAAAATTTGCAGAATATTATTTCCTAATATTCTAAACATATTTACAATGTTTGTTCCCACAATCACAGTCATTTACATATTAAACTGAATTTAACAAGTTTACACATAAATTTTCAACCCTTTATTGATAATTTCCTTTATATAACTTTTGGTTACCAATATTTATTTATTCTTTCAGATTCATAAAACCTTTCTCAATGCCTTTTGATAAGATTAACATATTTGTAAGATTTTATGAAGAATTTGTATGTTTAATCATAAGGGTTGGTTATATGTGTTGTTTTAAACACATATATATCTTGGTAATCTTAATTAGTCATGGTTTAGGGAATGAAACCTTGATTTTGACAGAGGGAGAGGGTGTGGGTAGCTAATGGTAGCTTCTTTCTCCGATAATTCTACTTGTGTGGTTGTCTTGAGCTTCCACGGTCGTGATCTCCTTGCAATAGTCGATTTGGAAGATGATGGTGTTCGGTTATGGTGATGTTATAGTGGTGACCGAGAGTGGTGATGTTGGTGGTGTTCGGTTATGGTGTTAACCGAGAGGTGAGGGAGTGATGATGGTAATCAAGAGCAAGGTGGTGGTGTGCGGTTTGTTGAGGGGTGGCCGAGAGTTTTGAGGGAGTAGAGATGGTGGTGATATTGTGACCGGTTTCAAGGTGTGAAGGTGATGGTGGTCGAGGTGGTTGTAGTGGTGTGGTTTGTGTTTCCAATCCATCGGCCGATAGGTGATGTTAATGGGGAGTTGTCATCATTAGTTCTAGCAACTAGAGTAGTGAGGTGTGTGGTATAGCTTAGGTTAGTGGCTTATTAAGAGGAGAGGTGGCAGATATTTGGTGTGCTTAGTTTGCATGTAATGCTAGGTGGCGAGTTGGGAGTAGGGTTGGGTGTTAGTGAGTGGCTAGGTGGCGGATCTTGGTGTCAATGACATACTTTAGTTATTAAACCAGGATTAGCCGAGGGTTTAAGTACTTAGTCGGGTTACTTAGTTTCATAATTATTCGGGTTAGATCTTAGGTGATGCTTATGTTAATGTTTAAGTGTCTTAAGGTTTGATTGGTTTTGTTTTGATGCTAAGTTTTCTTTGATGTTTAGTATTGTGGTGTTTAGTTGAGTTGTATCATGGTTTATTTGGTGTATGTTTGGTGTTATATGGTTGAGGTACTTTGATCACTTAATGTTTTATATCCAAAACCCATACATATAAATATATGCACACGTAAAATTTGTGCATGCATGCAACCATGCATACGTACAACATATATATATACACATAAACACATATAATTTATAATGAGTTAGTCAAATAATGAGCAACATGTATGAGAATTTTATTTATTTATTAACTTGCCTTACCTTATTTTTAGGGTTGTCACATGATTGCTTGCCATTGATGATTGGAAATTGATTTTGCAACAAAATCTCCGGAAAGAACAATATTCAAATAGAAGTTAAGGAAAAAACTAAATTATGTTGTTTGCTAACGTATCAAGATTCTTTATCATAAATCCTACAAGTCACATAATTTACTTAGAGCTTCTAATTAAGCATCACTTTAAAGGCTCTATGTCTTTTATTAATTATGTTCTTCACACAGATCTTCTAACTTTACACTTGGAAGATTTCCTTTGTTACTTGAAATTGTACAATATGGGAAAATATAGACAATCAATAACATTTAACTATAACAAACCAACATGATTGATGTTTTGTAACACTAATAAAATACCATCCCATGGTGAGAAAAAATGGAACCTTAATAATAAAAAAAAGAAAAACATTTTTTTAAGAAATCAGAGCACATATTGTGTTAGAGTGTTTGTGAGTTCGATTTCTATAAGTTATATCTTTGCTCTAGAGCATTACGAGAAACCTAGATAAGACCTTTGGCCGAGTAAAAAGGTCAAATTATAGTCGGGGGGATCCAAGCCCAAAGCTATTATAGCTAGGGCTTTGGTCACCAATTTTAATAGGTCCTCCAAATTAGTTCGACTAAACTTAGGACCTTCAAAACAATTATCTTAATAAAAAAGATTACACAGATAGTTGGGGGAACTCAACAATCACTCGACATCAATGGAGTCTATTGTGGCAAAACTAAAGGGGAAATTCAACCATTATTAAATCACATCTCATCGAGTATTTGTCTCTTTCAGTTTCTTATTCACTCAGAAAATTTTTCAAAGGTTGCAAGTGTGACAACCCTAAATATAGGATTTTATACGTTAATATATTTAATAATAAACCATCATATTATTACGTTACATTTGGTTAACTCATATAAACCATATATGTTTATATGAGTATATGTGTGATGTACGTATGCATGTTTACATACATGTTTTACGTATGCATGTGCCATCTTTTGTTAAATACATATGTATATTATATGTTTATGTGAACATATGTGTTACTCATCGCATGCATGCACAATCTTTTACGTATGCATGTATTCACATTCATAACCTTTTGATATCAAACATTACATGAACAAGAAACTCAACCACATAACATCAAACAAACACTAAGTGAACCAAAATATAATCCAACCAAACACCTCAATACAAAGGTAACATCAAGAGAAACTTAACATCAAAACAAAACTAAGCAAATCCCCTACACTCAAACCTCAACCTAAACACCATTAAGGTTCAAGTCTCGGTTCATTAGGTAATAAAACCCAAGTATCATCATAAGCCGGTGAGTAAACCGACTCAAGACACCTCATGACCGCCACCTAGCCATCAACCACTAAGCTCACCTCCTTATTTGACACCTATTAAACCTACACCAAGCTTATTCACCAAAGCTATAGTAGCATCATGATGATGCCATTAATGGTAGCCGACCCCCCCCTTATTGAAGCTCTCGGTTTCAAAGAAAAACACCACAACCACACTGATCACCACTCCAACATTCCCTCTCAAAACTCTCGTTTCTTCCTCAACAAACCAACACCACTCTTAAAACTCTCGGACATCCCATAACCGAAGATCACCATCACCTTTACACCATACCATCTCAATTCTCCCGGTCACCATCTCTTTAAACATCATCATCTTCACCTCACGGTCACCTCTACATCATTTCTTTTTCTTTAAAGCTCTTGGTTACTACCTTAAAGTCACCACAACCAAGCATCATCATCTTCCAAATAACCATTGCAAGAAGGACAAGACCTTGGAGCTCAAATACAATCACTCAACTCGGTCCATCGAAGAAAGAAGCTACCATCAGCTATCATCATCCTCTCCCTCTGTCAAAATCAAGGTTCTAATCTCTAAACCATAACTAGTTAAGATTACAAAGACTACATATGTGCTTAAACAAACACATATGACTAACCCTTGTGATTAAACATACAAGTTCTTTACAAAATCTTACAAACATGTAAACTTATTCAAAAAGCAGTAAGGAGACTTTTATGAATCTGAAATAAATAAAGTAAATCTAGATAAACAAAATTTATATAAAGAAAATTATCAACAAAAGGGTTAAAAACCTAGGTGTAACTTGTTAAATTCAGTTTATTATGTTAATGACTATGATTGTGGGAAAAAACATTGAAAATATGTTTAGAATATTAAGAAATACAGTTCTGTAAATTTTGATACCATTTCTATAAGTAAAATAATTTATATAAATTATCTAAGTATTTAAAAGGAAAAATCATGCTGGAAGAACCGACCCTGGCAAATGTATGGAAAAATTATATATTGATTATTACAATTTATGGGACTTACTGAAAAAGTTTCGTGGCCTAACTCAAAAATATGTTCAAGTTATGAATTTTTAAATGTTCTGCTAACTAAAAATCGGGAAAAATACTTAAGCTAGGAAATAAATTATGAGAAATTTACAGAAAATATAAAAACTAGAATAGAACAGTCTGTGTAAAATAAAGAATTTTTGGACATATTCTGATATTTTTACTAAATATTGGTAAAATGAGAAAAATCGTAAAAATTGACTCTTCTATGACTTAGGATATAAGAAACTTTTGGGCAACTGTAAAAATTATTGCAAATATTCTGACCAAGTTTGGATATTTTTAGAGGCTCGAAGATATTTCTAATGAATTATTCAAATAATGTAAAAATTATAGAAAATAAGCTGAAAATAAAAGTGAAATGAAATTTTACTATATTATGTCTAATATTAGAACCCACCTACTGTAAAAATTTCGTGATGTATGCATTAGTATAATTTCTAAAATAAATTTTATAGTTTGAGGTACTAAAAATGTTAAAGAAAATACATTTTTCTAAACTATAAATATTTTTGTTTATAGGTTATCATTGGGAGTAAGAGGTGAGATTCATAGCCCCATTTTGATTTTTATAAACTTTTGGGGGAAAAAGCATACTATTGATTTTTATGATTGATGCAATATATTTGAGATACACTGTCATTTATGTTACAACCATTAATTCGGATGTGGAACCGTTAGATGATATTGGTAGCGCTACTTAGGAAAATATTTTCTGCACCAACATGATGAGTGTTGTGATGCTATATTATCTGATTTATGAATTATGTTATGACAGTTATGAACGATCTGATTATTAAGTAAGGTTTGGTGGTATCTGATGCATCAATAATATTTTGTTTAAGATAAACCTGTGAACCAACTTTATGTTGACTATTTTGAGTATGTTTTTTCAGGAGTTCATCATGACTAACAGCTTAATGTTCTCTTTTGATGTGTATAATGGCTGGGGAGAGATAATGGGGAAAGTTTGTGTGAATCTGACAGTTAAACTGTATGACCTCAGTGTATCGGTGGATGCTCATTTCCATCGTCTCTGAAGATGTAGCTGTTAGATCTTTATGATGTAATAGGATTATGTTATTTCAAATTTTGACTATTATGATTTAATGTAATCCTAACTCTAATATTATGCTATGAATTATGCTATGTTTATGTGCTATTTGTTTAAAATTTGTGGATCAATGAGTTCTGAACAAACAAATCACACCCCAAGCATTTCACGCTTCCGCCGGGATGTGACAGCAAGTCATGTTGTTCTCCGAGTATGCACTGCAAAAACAAAGGGTAAGTCCACGGCCACATAGGATTCATGAAATTCTAATTAGTTGTTGATTATCAATTTTAAATTTAAGATTCTTGAGATTTTGATTCAAAGTTTGAATTTACTTTGTTATTAACAGGATTTTGGGTTAACGATTAGAATAGGAAAGTTTGGAGTATGGACAACAGGGCAGAAACCGGTTGCATTTGGCAATTGAATTTACTTTTTATAATCGAAATTTATGTTATGAATTTGCATTTTGGTATAAAAATGGTTCTATTTGCTGTAATTAAAATCGTAAAATATTTTATTTATTATAAAAAATGTTGTTTTTTTCCTAATAAAAAGACAATAATGGTTGCATTTAGCCTAAAAAAGGTTGCATTTTTGTAACTAAGCTATGATAAAGTTTGTTTTTAAGTATAGGAATAGTTGCATTTCAATGTAGAGAAAGTTGCATTTTGATATCTAACTAAAACGAAAGTTGCATTAGATTGTCAAAAAGGTTACATATATAAAGGTTGAATTTGAATATTAAATACAACAATTTTAAAAGAGTTTACATTATATCTTGAGAATGTTGCATTAGATCTAATGCAATTGCTTATAATGCAGCCCCTGACAAAAGGTTGAATTAGGCTTGATGCAACCTTTTCTAGTCTTGAGGTAACATCTTACCAGAGTTGCATTAGGTTTATTTTTTTGTAGTGGTGTAAACCGACGTAATAGGTAGGTTATAATTGGCTATAAATATAAAGGGATTTTCATTCATAATTTCATTATCTCACATTTCAACCATCTCTTGTTACACGTATATAATCTTTAGTCTAAATTTAAATTATAGGTTTAGTGTTATATTAGGAAGGCTTCCAGTCATAATGGGGTAGATGTTAGGTGACTTGACCCTAGTGTAAGCATGGGACTGATCACCCGTGCTATTGGCTCAAATATCATAACTCATGTTATGTATGCATAACCATCAATGTGGTTTAGAAATGGTTATGATGAGCTCACTAGTAATAGCTGATGTCGTATTGAGTATACTATCACATGTAACCAATGATGAGATATTTAAGAGCTTGAGATTATACTCTATTGTAATAGATATTATAGATTGAAGTATGAAAGATTTATACTTTCGTTGTATCAATTATGCATGTTTACTTGATAATAGGGTGGGGTGTTAGAATTAAACATCCCAACGACTCTTAAATAAAAAGAGTGTTTGCAAGTTAGATGGGAATATTGCACTTTTTGATGTGTTAGTTATACCATAATATAGTGTGAATCTTTTGTTTCTTAGCAGGTTGGTTAAGAGGTGATTTTCTTATTTGATAAATTAAGATTCTATCTTCAGGATTTGAAGTTAAAACTGTTTTAAGGTTTGATAATGAACTGTATTCGGTTAATGATAAATATAGACCATTCAAGGTGTGTAATAGTAGTAGTTCAGGTGAATGCCTTAAAAACTTATAACATTTTAGGTTAGGTTATCTATCTAATCAAGTGTGATGCTTTTGATCACAGAACTTTGTCAACTTTTAATTTTCCATTGGATATACTTCCTCTGCCAGAAATATATCTTCGGGCCTCACCTCCAAACTAGATAGGACCTCCATCATAATGTTAATATTGTTGAAGGAGAGATCTGTTCCATGTCATGTGCCTGGAGCATCCACTATCCACAATCCAAACATTGTTATTCTTTTCATATGGATGTCCCTGCACATAAGATGAGATTATTAGTTTTGATTGGAAACCCAAGACTTGTTGGGCTTGGGTTCTTCCAATGATAGTGACATAATTGAACCAAAATTTATGCATGGGGGTTCAATGGATGTCTTTGAAGAAAAGGTTTGGGCTGCAGCATCTTTCTTGATCTTCCATTCCATCCCTTGGTTGATCATGGAGGATGAGCTTGTTGAAGCTTTTGCAGCATGGCATTCTTCCGAAGCTTCTTTCTTTTCGGAAGAAATCTTCACCACCTTTTCTTCCGAAGTAGTCTTCTTCTGGGATGGTTTCAAGGGGACTCTTTTATTCTTTTGAGTCTTGGCAGCTTTAGTTTCCGAAACTATTTTCCCTTCGGAAGAAGGACTTTCTTCCGAAAGCCACCTTGCTTTGGAAACAAGTTTTCCCTTTTTCATCACTTGAACCATCTGATATGGTCCAAATAAGAAACCTTTCCTGACTCCTTCCTTTTTAACATTATTTGCATAATGTGTGGTAGCAGGATTGTAGTAACAATCTTTGGCCATGTGGTTTTGCAGACCATACATTATGCATGCAATGTTAATCTTTTGGGAATTTAAGGATTGCTGTTTCTTGTTCTTTTTCTCTTCATCAGCAACCTTTCCCTTTAACTTCTGATCCTTTGGTAGGACAGGAGTGCTGGTTCTACACTTTTTTCCTAAATCAGAGTTTCCTACCACCTGGAATCCAGCTAAGATGAATACACCCTTTTGCTTTGGGTCTATCTTCACCTTAGACTCAGCCACTTTCTTGGCGGTTTTTCTGGCTGCCTTAGCTCTGCTTCTTCTGGTTTTGGTGGTTAGGGGTTGATCATCACCGGTAGGAGTGGGTAAAATTACCTGGTTCTTCCCTGTGATGGTCTCCATGGTTGCATCACTCTTTGACTCATGTGAAGGTGGTTCAGCAGATGGAACCTCTTGCTCTTCAGTACCACACCTTGGTTGTCTTATAGACTCATAAGAGTGTGGTAGAGCAATTTCATTGGTTTTCAACCCACCTTTGTTTTCGTAACAAAGTTTTGAGTGAGAGGATGATGGCTTGAGCCTCAGCTGTGACAAGCTGGGCTTGAGCCTCAGACAATTTGGATATTAAATCCTTTATTTGAGTCTTATAGTTTGTGTGTTCATGTTTTAATAAGGACACAGTTTTCTCCAACACCTCAATCTTTCTTTGATAGTCAGATTCAGCCCTTTTAAAATCAGATTTTAAAACATTTAAAGACTCAATATCAGATTTAGTCTCCATATTATAGTCCTGATACAATTTAACCTTAGCAATACAGGCAGGAGTACAGAGATGTTCATATACCTTATTGTCATCTGTTCCGGCCATGAGTGCTTGAGTAGGAGTCACATCCTGTACCATGAAGCTCCAGTCAACTTCTTGAGCCATTACAGCTGTCTCTGTTGACTTTCCAGTGGGCTTTAGTGTAGAGGGATGTGTGGAGGCCTGTGGGGTTCCCGGATTAGACTTGGGAGCCTTGCATTCCCTTGCAAAATGACCAAGTTGGTTACAGTTGTAACATTTGGCCTTGGTTTTGTCAAACCCAAATTTGCTGTTGATTGGGTTCTGGGGAAATTGCCTTCCAGTTCTCTTGAAGAACTTCTTTGCTCTGTAGGTTAAGAGAGCCATTTGTTGGACTATGTCCACGTATTCCACGTCATCTGGGCTGAAGCACTCTAGATCATCAAAGCAATACTGATAATCACTAGAGTGTCCACTTCCTGAGACAAAAGCACAGCTGTCCTGAAAGGAGCTTTGGTGAGCTTGTTGAGACCTTGGAGTCTAAGAAAATATGATGTATGGCCCAGAAGAACAGGATGGCTGCTGGGTGTAAGTCAGGTACTGTTGAGGTTGGGAGGGTCCTGAGCCTTCAGCAACCATTAAAGCGTTGCTAGCAGGAAGACTCAAGGGTCTGCTTGTCTTTTGGCCTCTCTTGTTTTTCATTTCCAAACAGTATCCATCAAGGATGCCATAGAGTTCGGTCATGGTGAGGTTGTTCAAATTTTCTGTTCTTTTGATGGAGACACAGTAGAACGTCCACTCATTGGGGAGTGCACTCATGAACTTTCTTGTGAGGTCTCTAAGTTCAAGAGCAATTTCCACAGACTGAAGGGAAGAAATGAGATCCATGTACCTGAAGTATTGCTGGCTGAGGGTCTCTCCAGTAATGTAGGTGAAGTTCTCGAACTGCTGCTTCAGTGAGTCCTTCTTAGAGTCATTGGAGCTAGAGTACATGTGAGCAAGTGCATCAAACAGTTCTTTGGCTGACTTGCAATGCTCAAACCCCACCATGATAGAGTTGGGAATTGCAGTCATGAGAACAATCATAGCATTGCTGTCAATGTCCAGCTTCTTCCGGTCCTCATCAGAGTAGTCTTCAACGGCTTTCTCTATCATGGCACCGTTTCCACCAGCCACCTTTGGCGTATACGGGCCATTTGATACCTGATGAAGCCTTCCATATGTCTGCTCCATGACCTGAAGTTTTCAGGGGTGATGATGGGTGCTTTAGTCATCGTCCCCATCTCTACTTCAGACTTGTTAAGGGTCATTTTGAGTGTGGTGTAAGGAGAAGTGAAAAACAGGTTGATTAGGATGGTAAGATCTCACAATCAAGATCCTAAAAAGCTCTGATACCAATTGCAAGATCGGATTTTGTCACTTAACACTTGGATTTCTCTCAAACTCACTAATACAACACTCAGATCAGATGAAGTAGAATCTCTTCTAAGAGTTGATAATAATATAATAAGTAGCAAAGAACACAAAGAAATAATTTTCAAGGCACTTGTACATATTACTTCTCAACTCAAAGTATTACAAGACTCTTACAAGCATGAAACAAGAGTTACAATGAGAAACTATATATACTAGATCCTACAGCCGGATATACTTTGATACCAGCTTGAAACATAAGACTAAAGCATATACTACAATGCTAAAGTTAAGGTATCTTAGATAAAGTATTATCTAAGATATGGTAGTCATGATATGTCCATGACTTACCTTTTATCACCAATTAAAGTTGACAACTGTACTAACTGATAAATGTAAACAGTGGAATAAAGTATGGTCAACTACATGGCTTTTGAGAAAACGTCATGCAGTATCTCAGAGGTCTGCAGCGGAGTGTCAAAGAGACCATACTTATGTCCATTGGATAATAGTAGTGTCTTTCGAAGGTAAGTTGGATTCGGAAGAACAAGTTCTTCCAAAGCCACTTATACTTCGAAAGAGGCTTCTATACTTCCAAGGCTTGAGGACTTCTTTCATACTTCGGAAGTTGACTACTGATCTTTCACTCTAAGTCTTGATCTTCGGAAGTGAATAATTTTTCTTCGGAAGTGAATAATTTTTCTTCGAAAGTTGGAGTTTTCCTTCGGAAGTTGTTCTTACACTTTGTCTTCGGAAGAGCTCATTTTCCTTCGGAAGTTCCACACTTAGCTTCGGAAGTCATTTATTAGTTGCACCAAAATAGTACAAGTGATTTGGTTTTGGTTGCACCAGTCTTTATAGATCCAACAGGTTTTATGTAATGTTACATGTGATTATGTGAAGCTATCTGGCTCTTTAAATATTATGAATGAGTAAGAAGTGATGTGAATTTATTGTAAATTATTCTGTAAAAACTGAATCGTTTTATCAATTTATGTCAATCTTGTATATCATAATAATACCAAACATTTTAAAATTGACTTGCATTACATAAAAAAATAATAATGATACAAGCTGGTCTAGCCAAAAATTGAAATTTTTGACTAGGTAAAACATACTGCTGATATTTGTACTACAGTAGTCATGTTAAGAAACATAATTTTCTATATAAAGAATTGAGGCTTATAGCTTGTAGATATATTATGCTACTTGAATTAGGGTGGTGTTAAAATTATATAATTCAATTGGGGTTATATTATATTATGTATGTTTATATATATACGGATCTGCTCGATCTGGATCTGGCTACGTGTTAAGAAACAAAATTTTCTATATGATTTTGTATTTGCATTTGGGTACCATCTTCAATCTTCGTCTTCACTGTTCGTGTTTATCAGCTTCGTTTCATCTTAAATCGATCGAGCTAACTACTGCGTAGATGATCAGGTGATCATCATCACCATCATCTTTACACATGTGCATACTGCCTCCCCCTTTGGATGTTATGTTTGACATTGTTACTAAATTTCATTTGTAATTCATGGAACTCTTTTTAGATATCATGAATGTTATTACATACGTTAAAATGAATAAATTCAGCACTCAAAATTGTTAAAAACTATAATATATTCAACTCTCTTTTCCTCGAAACACATATCGTGTTATGTCTTTGTCTTTATTTATGATTTCTCTTTTCAAGTTCATGTGAGTTGTTGGAATTCATTATTCGTTTGTAAACATGACAACAAATTATTGTCATACACGTACTCTAGACCATTTAATCATCTTGGAGAGTTTTGATTCATCCACGATACAAGATTCAAGTTCTTGATCTTCTTTCAACAATCAGATGTTATTTTCATAGTAAATGGATAATAACGTAATGCATAACATGTTTTGTTATTTCGACATGAGTGTCCCGACCTAACAAGTTGTCGTGCTAACGTCTTCTGAGTTCGATCAATTGGTGTGTGTGTAAAGCTTAAAACCTAGAGCCAGATAATTAAATAATTGTCTTAACAGAGCATCTTGTTGGTAAAATGATGTACTTTCCAACCAAATGATTGTATGTTCAAATCTTCTACTTTGAGATTGTGGTTTTAGAAATAGAATGAATGTAAAATAGATATATAATGTGCGTTCGCGGGCAAAGAAAAGAAAATTACATTATTCATGATTAATACTTATGCATTCATCATTATTTATATACATACTTAAAACCAACGCAAAAACAACGGTATAGATTTACAACTTCTCTTATAATTTATATATTACTAAATACCAATTAATTTTATTATGTTTAGTGGGTTGTACCTACCTTGTTTTTTTTATTAATCCTTAACTTCTTTCTTATCTTAATCCAATACTTTTATACTTTACAATTTGACCCCATTATTTTGTTTTACTTTCAACTTTGGTTTCCTATACCTTTCATATTTTATATTTTTTTGTTTTACGGTTCAGTTTAAATTTTGTGAGGTAACTCATCGTTGTGTGCGTGTGTGGTTCAACGTGTTTACCCTTATAGCGCGTTGGTTTAAGATCGACTTATTGTTTTATATGTTTTACGTTCCGCCTGCGCGGTTTAACATATTTACACCTATTTTTCATTCGTTTTTATTTTTTTTACTACGAGCTTTTTGGATGTTAGTGGTCACTGGCGGTAGGGTTTAATTGGTGCTACTTAGTATAGTTTTACGCGCCTCCGCTGCAACGCAAGGGGCTTAGACTAGTATAGTCTAAAATTAAACTAGTATGATATATTATCCTATAAAATAGGATAGACAAGTTTCAAGTCGTGAGTAAGATAATTAACCTTACGAGTCTTAAACTTCAGTGAAACATAGGTTATCAATCTTCCTCGTTGCATTAAGACACATCCTAATTCTAGATACGAGGCATCAGAGTACACTACTAAGTTCTCATTTAGTGTGGTAGGGTAGAGGGAGGGGGGACAATTTGGGCATTGTACAGATGGTCATAATGTCAATTATTGCATTTGAGGCCCAACATGTTGGGCCAAGGTGCAGTCCACAGATCAAGCAGGTGGTTGTCGTTGCTCCTCCTACATGGCCCATGCCTCCTACTCCAACGGTGATTTTTTCATTTAAAGTATATGTTCTTATAAATAAATATTTAAAGCAAATTTGACAAATAATAACTTTCTTATATCAATAACAGAAGAATATAGTATTTTTTTTAATAAATTCAAATTCAAACCGACATTTATGTGCAATGCTTTAACATTGCTTCAAAAAAAATTAAATTATAATATTTATTTTATCATATGACCTATTCTTTATTTAGGAAAAAAAAAGAATTACACATTTAAACCACCAAATAGTTGAGTAATATTTTTTTCAATAAGAATCGAAAGTGTTATTTATAACATAAAAGTTATTATAGTATATTTTAAAGTCTAGACATCGACAGATATTGTATAGCATGTGATATGCAGTTTCTCATAGAGATGGGTCAGAAGGAATTGTGTGGTTTGTATTCGAAATAAAAATAGCATTATATGCATTTAATAATTCTGCAGGTTAATTCAAATTTAAGTAATATGAAATTTAATTGATTATATTTTTTTTCTTTTTAATATATATGATTGTTTGTCAAAACAACATCGACTAAATCAAATATATACAAAAATAGAATCTAAAAGCTTGATCGAATAATAAAGTATTGAAACATCTTCAGAAAATGTTATGCTTTTGGTACACAATGGAGTAATAACTAATGGGCCTACGTGACGAGGATCATGGTCTTAGGATAATAGCATATTACTTGTTATATAGTAAAGGTTTATATATAGGGTATTGTTATATTAAAAAAAGTATTTTATCAAAAAGAAGTTAAAAAAAAGTTTAAACTTGACAAGTCTCCTTCTATTGTTTATTTTTTAAACGAGAGCATTTTGGTTATTGTATCGAATACGTCAGCTCATTGTGTCAAATCGTCAAATCATTGTGCCAAATATGTCAAATCATTATGTAAAATATTTTACATTATTTGTATAAGTATTCTTATTATGTTTTATGATTTTAAATCATTTCATATGGCATTGTTTATATATATTACATAAACTTGTTGTTATTTTATTATTGTGTTTAACTATTAAAAGTATACAATAAAATTATTTCAAAACACATAATATTTAGAAAACATAATGACTACAAGAAAAAACACAACGAGACGTTTAATGATTGAGTTTTAATGTTTTATATCATTTTTTGTTATTTTTACACCATTATTCATAATGTTTTAGATAAATTAGTTGTTATTTAATCATTGTGTTTTACAAACCAAAAGAACATAACAATGTTATTTCACCATTAAGTGTTTAGAATAATCATTTGAAAAAAAAACATAATAATATTTAGAAAAAAACACAATAACTAACGATATACATAATAAACTATACCAAAAAAACAATAACGAGCAGAAATCATATGAATTGAAATACATAATTTTTTATAATGATATTTTACTCATTTTAAAGATAAAAAACTATTGTTTTTATGGTGTACTTATTATAATAAAAATAATAATGTTGTATATAAAAATTAGAGAAAATTGCAAAAATAGTCCCTGTGGTTTGATCAAATTACGAATTTGGTCCCCAAATTTTAAAAATTACAAATTTCGTCCAAACATTTGGAAGTTTGTTGCAAATTTAGTCCCCACTGTTAGTGTCCGTTAGTTTTTAACGATCTGGGGACTAAATATGCAATATGATCAAACCATAGGGACTAATTATGAATTTGATATATATATATATATATATATAATTTAAAAGAAATTAAAATCAACCATAAGAAATTCAAATAAACATCAATAATAAAATTCAATAATTTTTTAAAAAATAAAATAAAGGTTAAAAAACAAATCAAATTCAAAACTAAATAAAAGTAAAAATTAAACGCATGTAAAAAGAGAAAGCGAGTAGTATTGAAAAAGAAGTATGTGATAAAATACAACCGAATAAACATTTATAAAATTCAAAATAAATATTAAAAAAATCATATTAAAGTTAAAAAAATAAAAAAACGGTTCGATTTCATTTTTTGTTTTTTGGATTTATACTTTCACAAGGTTTTTGGATTCTTCGATTTAAACATGACATATAAACTTCATCAAAAATAATTATAAAAAATAAAATTTTAAGCATACTTCTTATTTTCTTATTTTCTATTTTTATATGCATTTTATTGTTACTTTTATTTACGTTTTAAAATTGGTTTGATTTTTTAATCTTTATTCTATTTTTTAACGATTATTGAATTTCTTTATTAAATTTGATTTGAATCTTTTAAATTTTAATTTTAATTTCTTAATTTTTATTTGATTTTTTTAGTTTTTTTTAATTTTTAGGGAAAATTGCACAATTGGTCCCTGTGGTTTGACTATATTGCATATTTAGTCCCTAGATCGTTAAAAACTAACGGACACTAACGGTAGGGACTAAATTTGCAACAAACTTCCAAATGTTTGGACTAAATTTGCAATTTTTAAAATCTGGGGACCGAACTTGCAATTTGATCAAACCACAGAGACTATTTTTGCAATTTTCTCTAAAAATTATGAATGTTATATAAAAATCATGAAACTTGAAAAAAAAAGTCAACTAAAGTAGTCACACCTAAAGTACTATTTTAACAAAGTTTTTTTTTATAATTTGATTTCAACTACTATTTAAAAAAATTTATAGTTAAAATTAATTCTTAGACCTTTTAAATTTTAATTAAACACTCTTTATTTGAACCATTACGTATATATAAAGTTTGAGTTTTATGTAAAATACATCGAGTAAATTTAGAGATCACTGATCAAGATAATAATGATTAAATTTAAGAGGCATGTCACATACACATCAAATCAAATAAAGTGGTAACTTGAATCAGCATCTAATTATTAGTTGTGTTAGGATTGGGTTATACAAACACTCATGTATGTTATTGAGACACATTATTGTTTTATCTCTCTTCATGTATTTGTATGTATGTATAGAAAGATATAGAGATGATAAAATAAATTGAGTGTATCAATAACATATCACACTCTATTAGAACGTAAATAACTTTTTTGTATATTGTTTTAGAAAAATTATTCACAAAATCAAAATTTTATTTTTTTCATTTTAATTATAGCATGGCTATACCTTTCTTAAAAAAAGATGAGATCTTTTTATAAAATTATCAATGTCCAATGCATATAATACAGGTTACGAACTATAAACATAGGTTGCGAACTATAAACAACAGTTGTGGAATTATAAACAAAGATTCCATAATTACTATTTTAAGTTGCATAGTTAATTTATATAAGTTGTATGTGTAATTATTTAACATATGTGCGTAACCACTTGAAAAGAAAATACATCTAAGGACAAGAAGACGGGTATTGATCAGGAAAATGAAATTACTTCCATATTTTCCTCGTCATGTGTCTGTTTTACGATGGCTGATTAGTTAGGTTTGGTTGACTTTTTCAGATTAGAAAGTAGATTTCAAGGGTTCATTGATTAGTACACCCCCAGTGTTGGTAAAGTCGAGACCGTGGTTGTACGTATTAAAAAATGGCTTCTCAAACTCAGGCAACTGCACATCAACTCGATCACCATCGAGATCTTCAAATCTATCAAGGCAGAAGTTGTGGATTCAAGCCGCGTCAGTCTCGACGTTGGATTTAAAATACAATGAATTCATCTCTCCATTTTGATCAAAAAGAGGACAGGGAGCGAAATAACATTGTTAACCTACTAGGGAAGTTAACCTTAGGAAAAGCCAAACGACTATTTCTCTTAAAACACAGGATTCAGCACAGACGTGGTATGCTCGCAATCTGATAGAAATTGATCGGACCGCCTTCCTTCCCATGTTCCCACATGTTGCATTCGGGTTACTTTGCAAGCTTAGCATATTAATTTCACTTCCTATATATACACACGTTCCCATGATGGTGGGATCATGAAAGATTGACATTCAATACACCCCTCAATAGATTATCCCCCCATCCCCTTCAAAAGAATATTGACCAAATACATTCAAGAGTTCTCAAAACTGATATGGCGACACGAAAGAATGGCATGTAATACACCCTAATAAAACCAAGGACCATAGTCATTTACAAAGATATCACCTCAATAGATAATAAAGAAGCTTTTCATTTGGATAGTTATTCTTAAGCATACTAATAAGCAATGTCCAACTATTTGGATTACCATATTATGATCAACAAGCAAACCCAAAAAGAAGAATGAAAGCTTACCCGGGTAACATCCATTACTAGAAGCAATTCAAACAACATCTTCACCATCCACACCTACACCAAACAAATAAGACAACCCTAGATTTATCCTTGAACCTCAAGCCAAATAAAACCTTTTCAAGACACTTACAATGATCTTACATTATTAACCGACCATTTCCCTTAAAAAATACATCATCGGCGCAAAAAAAGATGAGAAAGAGTGGCACCTTTCTTACCCACATGTATACGCTTAAATATACTAGTATGAATTCAATCCTCCATCATTATGTGCAAACCCTCTACTTTCAATATAAAAACAAAAGGAGAATGTAGTTCTCCTTGATGCAATCCACAATGCATATCAAACTTTTATTTGTCAGAGTACTTCAACTACGTAGAATGGAAATCCTGGATGAACTAAACATGCAAAGGATCCATATAACTCAGTTTTTGACCAAACCCCCCATAAAGTTCATAATTCTCTTGACATAAGACCAAGAGAGAGTATCATAAGCATTCTTAATATCAATCTTGAAAATAATAAGACTCTTGTCTAACTTCTTATATTTCTTGACCACCTCATTTATAGTTAAAACCCTGTTTAGAATTTAATGCCCCGTCAAAAAAGTAGATTGTTATTGTTGATTGAAGACCAAACTGCATTACCAATATATATGCCAAAACCTTAATAATGATTATATAAAGAAAATCAATAAAACTAATTGATCTATAATCATTTAATAGGACCGGATTATGTACCTTTGGGATTAATGTATAAAGGACGAATTGCACACATTTGAAAATTCCGCTCTATCAATGGTACATCTAACCGTCTCACCTAGATTGACTAATAATGTCCAATAAATGTATAATAATAAACATAAATGTATAATCGAAAACTTGTTGCAAAACGCGTTTTGTGACAAATTTGCTACAACCTTGCCTGTTGCATTTTTTATTTTTTTCTAGTAGTAGGGTTTTATCTCCCCACAAGACCACACTACATGTTAAACTTCCTCAACCAAAACATTTTCTTCAAATATGTGGCGTTGATCCTGAATTAAAGTCGAAAAATGTCAAGTACCTATAATAATCAAAATCAACAATTTCTTTAATTTTTTTATTACGAATAATTTCAGATATCCAAATTTCTTATAAAAATATCCAAAATATCCAAAATTTCTAATTAATATTTATTTTATAATATTTTTTATAAAAATATTTTCCATATTTCGGATATCCGAATATCCGAAAATTCCAAAAACACTATCAGAATCCGAATCCGAAATTTCGGATAATTCTGAATTTCGGATATCTTGATGCGAATATTTTTGCACACCCCTACCCTCGGGGCCATCCTGCATCTAATTAGCTTCTAGATCTTATCAAATAGATGACAACTTGTTTTTTGTATTTATCCTAAAGAAAATGCAACTCATATTACTTCTTCGTTGTTACCTACATGATCGTGGCCTCACCTTTCGTTGGTTCTGCAACGAGTTTTGTTATACATGATCATGTTTAATGTTGCTTCTCACTTTTGTTAACTACATGATCATAGTTGTTGGTTAATAGTCATTTGGGTCGGTAGTTTATTTCTAAGAATTTTTGAAGAAAAACATAAGTATATTATAATTTTTTTATTTAAATGTAAAAGTAAATAAGTGTATGAGTTGTTTTTTTTAAATATATTTCCTAGTAGTGTGTGTTTTCTACTATACATGTACTACTATTTGACCGGTTGTAGAATGAGTTTACCCAAAACCAATATTAGTTTGTACATGATTCATGAACATTGGTTTTGATTGTAATTCCTTATTAAATTTCATGATTTCCTTGGATCAATGGCTTTTCTCGAGACTAATCAAGAGCCACATCAACATTACTTTAATAATATCACCTTTATAATCTTCTGACGTAAAAAGTTTGCAAACTAATTATAAAAAAACTACTGCTTTATGCCACATGCATCTTACATCCACATACTTTACAAAATTAGATAAACAACTATAAACAATATTATTATAATTCAAACATTCTTTCCAAAAACCTTTCAAAATTTGAATGATTACAATTTTTTTTCATTTTTATATTTGTGAGTAGTTAAACTTACGCTCTAACGTACTCTCCTTTGTAGGAGAACATGGCTGATTTAATAGGAATAGTAGCTATCAAGTTTGTGAGAATTGTACGATTGGCGATACCGTTATTTTTTTATTCAAAACTACTAAAGCACAACGATTTATATATTTGTGACAATATATACCTAGCATGTGACAATGTATATGCTTTCAAAACTCTTTATTTTTTTATTTAAAAAATTGTTTTAATTATTTCTTATATTTTCGTACAACGATAATTTAGTTAGTAGTTAATATGATAAAAACAAACTATAGAGATCCAAGAAATCGATCACGAGCACCGAAACAAGTTACGAAATGTCAATATTTATCATAAAGTTTAATAAAAGTCCCTAAGAACTTATACAATAAAATAGATTAAAATTTCTTCAATTTCTTTCATCTCATCGAAGAAATACATAACCACTCTCAAAAGGGCAATTTTTACACCACAAATGAGAAAAATTACAAGCTTTCACTTCTACACATCAACCTAACCCAAAAAAATTAGAATCAATCAAAATATCAAATTGTAATATTTTGGCCTTTTGGGTTAGAGTCATTAAAAAATAAGAAAAATGTTAAGAAAAAAAAAAGGAAATCCACTTCCCCAGAGCCGAAAACCCACATCTCAGAGCCCTCACCCATCAACGAGCTGTACATCACCCATCAACAGTTGTACCTTTCTCTGGATATCAAAACCATAGCTCTGGAAAAGCAAATCATCCTTAAAAAAAGAGTAGTTGCAAAATTCAAGTATGCAACTTCATCTTCATCCTATTTCTCTTCACTCTCGCCGGACCCCCGCTTTCCGTCATCGGAAATAATAATATTATTCACCGGAAATAATATTATTTGGCGGGAAATAATAATATTGTTGAGCGGAAGTAATAATAATATTCAGCGGAGCATGGAGGTGAGGGATCGGAAAACGACTTCTTCACAGGGGATGGTGAGGCCCATATCGTGATGGAACCCAAATTCTTCTTCGGCATGACGGAGCAACTGTTGGAACTCAGGGTGAGTCAAGAACGAAATGGGGACGATGTATCTGGTGCGATTGACGCCAACGTACACCGGAAAGTGCCCTTTGGGGACGTCGAACGGGAGCCCGTCGTCGTCGTACCCGTGCTTTTTGCCTAGGCTTGAGCATCTCTTGAGGATTTGTTTTATCAGTGCTGCTTGTGAGAGCTTTGTGGGCTTTTTGATCGCCATTGATGGTGGAGAATTGGGGTTCCGGCGGTGTGTGTGTGTATGTTTACGGTGGTGGAATCGCCGGAGATTGTGATGGTGGTGGTGGAGTCGCCGGAGATTGTGATGGTGGTGGTGGAGTCGCCGGAGATGGTGGTGGTTGTGAATGGGGGAGTGAGGGGGTATTTATAGGGGGAATTTTGAACACAAGATTGATATTCTGATTTCTGTGTGGGAGTATTGGAAGTGTACTCACCGAAAGTATTTTGTTTATTTTTTTCAAAGTATTTTATTATTATATTATGATGGTTTGATGTTGTATTTTTTTTTTTATAAAGGATTTAAAATGGTTTTTTTATTGGGATTTTTGAACGATTGGTTTGCAGTTTTTTCTTTTTAAAAATTGTTTTTTTTCCTCATTTTTGATATATCTCAGCTAAATTTACTGCGTACACAATAATTCGAATTTGTAATTGATTCAGCGATATTTTTTTCTAATTTCTTTAGTAGTCATAGATACTAAGTGTATGATTTAACAAAAGTTGTAGTTGCAGTGTTGTGGTTATATATAATATAACTTAAAATAATATCTTGTTTATATTACTTATATACGTAATCTGATATAATACCTTAGAGTTATAGGTCAATTGGAAAAGATTTAATGTTTAGTGGTTATACTGTTTTATCAAATACTTACTTACATTTTGAATTATCACATTTTTGTTATATACGTGTATAAGATATAGAGTGTAAAACTAGATAGAATTTAAAAAACTATAAAAACAGATATATATAGATTCAAATCTAAATACTGATAATTGGCTTATGCCTAGATAAATGTACATGAGAATATATGAACGAAATAGTTGTGTTATAAATATGTTAACGAACTAAGAAGATTAAAATCAAGTTTATTGTTATAATTGTTGTTTGCATTTTCTTTCTTTTGAATTTAGTTTATTTCTCTAAAAAGAAGAGAAACGTATACAAGATAACTAGTGTTTTATTTTTATTTTTTTTTTAAAAAGAAAAGAAAACATAAAAACATTATGAAACAAAAGCTAAATATGATAATAGAGACATAGTTTTTGAGGTAGCCATGTGTGGTGAGTGAAGCAAAGGACATAGCATATGTAAGTTCCGATACATAGACAAGGTGGGGACATACCCCATTGGCCTATCTACTATTTGTTTCACATAACTTCTCTCTATCTATCCATCAATCAATTCTATTTGTGTTTACAATCTTACATTATCATTTTGTATCTTCAACTTAAATATTAATTAATACAATTTGAAATGTAAACAAACAAAAATATTTATTAAATATCATATTCATGTAGCAGGATTCGGGGATAGAAAGACTATTCCTAAAAAGAACTTGGATTAACAAAGTTGGAGATGTATTTATATCAATTTTTATTAATAGAAACTCACACACACATCTAATATATTTTTATTCAACAACAAGCGTATGACGTGATTGCTTCAAACGATAAATGTAATTTAAATTAAGTTTATATATTTGTTTTCCAGTTTGGACCGCACCTCCAATCCTATAGGAAAAAACCACAACAAATAAAACTCTAGCTTAGCCAAAAACACTTTTTCTTTCTGAGCATGGCATGTTCGACCAAGAACCAAGGCTATTGTTATACTTGAACCTCTAACATTTAACAGAAGAGGCGCCATTTAAAATATAAGGATACCATTAGCTAATTTTTTTGTTTGAATTTATAACAAATAAGGTTAGGTTATTAGATTTTAATAATCTCTCATTTAGAAAATATTTACAGACATTCCATATTTGAGTTTATTTTCTTATAACGATCTCTTACTAGGAGTTAATATCCATTTTTTTTTTGATGAAATAGGGTCAATTTTGAACTATTTTTCAACCCACCACTGCCCAATCTATATCAGGTCTGTTTTTAAGTGTTTAACCCCAATCATCACCTCAAATCCACCTACAACGAGTCAAGTGGTTCAGATCAAGACGTGAAGTGCAGAAGTTTCATATTGACACACCTGATGGTTGATTTCAACTTTTTACGTATTGTGTTGGCCATTTAAGTAGTTCACGTTATAAAAAAAACTAACAGTGTTAACTTTTAATTAGTACTGATGTCCATATATATTTACCGAGTTGGGATTATTTCCGCCCAATATAAAAACTTTGCGGTTTTTAGAATCCAATAATTCAATTAGGTTTGAGGTTCTTAAAATCAGACCTGTTCGATGTATCTGTTCATTCAACTGGTTCGACCAAGAACCAAGGCATAGACGAACCATTTGATTGGTGTGGTCAAACCAAGTCACTTTGTTCAAATTCGAACATGTTGGTCAAATTCTGGGAACCGCAAACCGTTCAAAATCTTTTGGTTTTATCTTTATTTTCATTTCTTGTTTTTCCCTTAAATTTTACTTAAACTTAGTCATATATTTGGGTTAACTTTTTAATGTTTCGATTACAACGTTTGTGCTTACTTTTGTCGATGATTATTATAAAACTTAAGACCGTTGGATTTTATAGTTTGGATGAATAATATATGAACTTTTAAATTAATCGTCTTATATTGTATTTAAGACGAAAATTTCAATTTTATTAGATTTTAAAATTGTAATATTTTTATACTTTAAAAACCAAACATAAAAATGTTAATGCATATGG
This sequence comes from Flaveria ramosissima, assembly GCA_025215565.1. Taxonomy (NCBI): domain Eukaryota; kingdom Viridiplantae; phylum Streptophyta; class Magnoliopsida; order Asterales; family Asteraceae; genus Flaveria; species Flaveria ramosissima. Next base: position 32,958,518 of record CM046032.1, read on the forward strand.
TGCAACTAAACAATGTGTGAGTTTATATAAAGTGAGCACACCCTGCAGTGCAGATAACTTTTCATATTTTTATTGAAAGCCCCTGAAGTTTTTTATGGAGCATTAAAGTTTTGGTTATATACTTATTTATCTGGTTTTTGATACACACACGATTTTGTTTATTTTTTTCCTTGTTTTTACAAATTCTGAATTAGTGATACCTTAGCTGGATTTTTGTTATATAGTTTTTAGTGTTCTAAAATAATATATAAATCTACCATTTTTGTATTAATTTTTTTAAATACACATTTTGGTTCCAAATATAATTCCATCCAAAATGAATGGGATATAAATTAAAACCCTTCCATTTTAAACTAAAAAACATATATCTACTACTTTTACTACTAACAAACTCTATTGATTAGTTTTAAAAATTATCTTCTTATCAAATCTTTATTTTTTAAAAGACAAATAAGTCATAACTCTAAACTAAATATATATTTTAAAATTGTATAGCACCACTTAAAGGCACACCAATTATAATGTTTGATATGGTTTTTTTTTTCTATAGAAACTACTATTAGTAAAAATAAAGAATTGCTTTTAGAAATTAAAATGAAGTATTATTAAAAAAAAGTATTTAAATTAGACATCAATATTTTTAATTGTCTTTTATTTCGTTACCGTCTCTTTTTCTTTTTTCTTTTTTCATTTGTTACCATCAACAAAATTATTATTTTTCAAAATTTAAGATGTTTGTAACTAATTTTTGAAACGAGTTCTTATTTTGTTTAAAATATTTTACTTTATTTTATAAGTGATTTTTTTTAATTTATGATAATATTTTTTTATGTTTTCTTTTTATCCAGTTTTATTATATTATTTTTTATTTAGGTATAACTTTTTAATAAAGTCTCTTAAGATATAGAGTAGCCGTTTTTTAGTGTGGAATTTAGAAGGTTCTTTTAATTGATTTTTGCATTGTGCGTGCTTAGTTGTATTATCATGTGAACGTAAGTTTAATAGTAAACTCAACTAAATATGTACATGATTATGGGTTATAATTAGTACCAAAAGGCATCATGGACCATTCTTTCTATGAGGTTCTATCTTTAGTAAATTTCCATGCAATTTTTACTTACACCATCATATTTTACTTTTTTGTCATTTACAATTACTCGAGATGAGATTAGTCAATATGCACTTTTTTTAATTGTCACAATTAGGTTATTCAATTTAAATTTTAAAATCATGTACATATCAATGGGTTTCTCATACAAAACTTTGATAAAAATTTGATATCATTGTTTCTCATATATAGTAATATGAAATCTCTCTAATAATATATAGTGATATGAAATCTCTCTAATAATCAAGAGATTATTTCTTGATTTTCATGGTATCAGAAGCCTACTTTATGTTCTCCATGTCAACTTGCTAAAGCTCACAAATTACCATTTGAAGCAAACGAAAAAACGCACTTCTCATCCCCTAGATCTTGTTCACTGTGATCTATTGGGACCCTCACCAATAATTAGCAAAGATGGTTACAAATACTATGTTGTGTTTGTGGATGATTACTCTAGACTTTCCTGGTTATATCCTCTTCAAACCAAAACTGAATTTTATACGGTTCTGCAAACTTTTTTGAGTTTAGTTCAAACCCAACTTTCACGCAAAGTAAAGGTCTTTCAAAGTGATGGCGGTACGGAAATCACTAATAAAAATGTGCATAAAATCTTTGATTAAAATGGCACCTTTCACCGGTTTTCATGTCCATATCCCGCCCCTCAAAACGGTCATACAGAAAGAAAGCACTGTCACATCGTAGAAACCGGTGTAGCCACGCTCTTTCATGTGCGTGTCCCAATCACTCATTGGGTCGATGCCTTTAGTACCGCTACATACATCATCAATCGTTTGCCCATAAACGTTTTGCATGAAAAGTCACCTTTTGAGATACTATTTCCATAATACCCACTTACACAAACTTTCGTGTTATCAGATGTTGTGTATATCCATACCTACGTAACTATGCTCCGCACAAACTTGCACCGCGAAGCATTCCTTGTATCTACTAAGGCTATGCCCCTCAATACAAAGGATACAAATGCTTTGACCCCGTATCCGCACGTACGTATGTGACACGACATGCTCGATTTGATGAAAAATTCTTTTCTTATGTGAGCAGCTCCTCGAACACCAACATTGCCAACCTATTCCTTTCCACATTTAATGAACCTACATTCTTTTCTCTCCACCACCCAAAAAAACAAACCATACATCACCACCCACTTCTGCTCCATCGTGTTCCATATGTGACCATAATTCTCCTACTCACCCACACCCATCTCCTACCCCAACTGCCAACTCCCCACCATCGTCCACATCCTCGTCCCCTACATCATCTTCGGAACCCTCTCTTAACACTCCTCCATCCTCACCCATAATCTCTCCTACGCCATCTACTTCCTCTTCCTCATCCCCTATCTTGTCTTCGGCCCTGTCACCTCCCGAACAATCTCACTCCATGATCACTCATTCTAAAGTTGGTACTTTCAAACCCAACCCCAAACACACCTCCTATCTTTCTAGTGCCATGAAATCCTGCCTTCATGATGCTCTACACACCACCACAATTCTAGAGGGTTACAAAAGTGCTTCAAAAAATCCACATTGCATTCGTGCAATGCAAACTGAGTTTAATGCTCTTCAAAAAAATTACACGTGGACCCTTGTGCCAAGACCTTCATCTACAAATGTTGTCAGCTCAAAATGGGTATTTCAAATCAAATACCGTCCTGATGGATCACTTGAGTGACACAAAGCGAGACTAGTGGCTCAAGGCTTTACTCAAATACCGGGACTTGATTTCAATCATACCTTTAGTCCTGTAGTGAAAGCATCTACCATTCGCATTGCTCTCTCGTTGGCTGTCATCAATCGTTGGTCTCTTAACCAACTTGATGTGGACAATGCATTTCTTAATGGTCTCATCTCTGAAACCGTTTATATGGAGCAACCTCCTGGGTTTATGGACCCGAAACTTCCCAATCATGTTTGCAAGCTCAACAAGGCTCTCTACGGCCTCAAACAAGCTCCCCGAGCTTGGTTTCACCGGCTTAACACTTTCCTTTTATCCTATGGTTTCAAATGTAGTCGAGCCGACCCTTTCCTCTTTATTTTTCGTCAATGCGATTCCATCATGTATCTTCTCGTTTACATGGACGATCTTATTCTTACAGGTAACAAATCCATGTTAATCAGCACCTTCACTACTCATCTACATCAGGAATTCGCTATCAAAGATCTTGGCACTTTAAACTACTTTCTCGGTCTTGAGGTCGTTCATACCACCAAAGGACTTTTCCTCACTCAAACAAAATATGCAAATGATATTCTCACTCGAGCTGGCCTAACCAATGCCAAATCTATTCCTACCCCTCTCTTCACATCCGACACCTTTACTAAAGATGACACCCCTTATTCTGATCCCCCCTTTATCGCCCCTTGTTGGAGCACTTTAATACTTGACCATCACTCGACCTGACTTGTCATACGCGGTCAATCAAGCCTGTCAACACCTCCATTCACCCCCTAAAAACACTTCTATTTGGTTAAGTGGATACTTCGTTATGTCAAGGGAACTATCTCTTATGGGTTAATGTTTACACGTCCTACAACTCTTTCCATCTTAGGCTATTTGGATGCGGATTGGGCACGATGTATCAAGACACGTAGATCAACTTAAGACTACTCAATTTTCTTGGGTGGCAACTTGGTCTCATGAAGTTCTAAGAAACAACCAACGGTGTCAAGATCAAGCTGTGAATATGAATATCGGGCGATGGCCAACGCCGCCGCTGAAATTGTTTGGATCACTCATTTGTTGCAGGAACTTCATGCTCTTCCACCTAGCCGGCCAACTCTTTTATGTGACAACAAAAGTGCATTATTCATGAGTCAAAATCCGGTTTCTCACAAACGGGCCAAGCACATCGACTTATATTATCACTTTGTTCGGGAACTGGTTATGTCCGGAAAATTACACACTAAGTTCGTTCCTACCACTCTTTTGACTAATAGCTTTCCACTACCACTCTTTGAGCAATTCCGAGACTTACTACGAGTTCAATCACCGCCGTTTCGCTTGCAAGGGGACAACAACCAATGTCAATCATCACCAACAATTACTTCTGCTATACTCGCAATCACACGTAAATATAGTAACTATTATAGAGTCAAATTCTTGTTATACATTTCCTTGTATTTCTTCTTGTAATTAGCATTGTAATCATGTGTATAGTGATATGAAATCTCTCTAATAATCAAGAGATAATTCCTTGACTTTCAGCAATGATAGTCGATTGAACAATTAAGTTATCAAGAACCTTAAGTAAATAAATTAAACTCTTCAGATCTAACATGAAAGGTATACAAGAGAAAAAAGAGTTTTTGACTAAGTATTTTATTACAACATGACTACAACCAAGTGCAAAACAAAACATAACTTACACTTAAATCAAACCTTGACACAATCAATGACCCCTTAAAGTGTCAAATTGCTTTTTATTGCTTTTTATTAAGTGAAGAGATATCTATGACTATTTTTTATATTAGCATTGTATATTTGTATATATTATTAGAGAATAGTTTGTTATGTATTGATCCCTTTATGTATCAGGATCTTTGTGTTTGAATGATTTAAGGAACACGATTACATTCATGGTATCAAGAGCCAACCAAAAACCATATTTTTTTTCTTCGAACCTTTCTTCCAGCTATAGCCAATTGCTGTCGTCAATGAGTTTATTTTCCGGTCATCCTCCCATTTTCAGTTGGCAAGCAAGCAATTATCCTTAGCCATGACTGACCATAAGGCATTGCAAGTTAATTATATCTTGAAACATGAATGAAAACATGAAACCTAATCATGTTGATTCAACCCCAAATATGAAACTAAACATTAAAACGATAAAACTTACTTGTGGGAATAGAGATCTTTGACAAGGATGATGATGCCAAGATCGATTGATGCGTTCCCGTTATGATGTCTAGAGGGATCAATGGGTGATCTTGAGAGAAAAGTTATTGGTGTATTTTGGTTATCTCCCTACTCCTCGATTTATAACATCTAATGGGAAACCCTAATTATAATTATGGGGTATTTTCATCAAATAACCCCCTTATACTATTAGGGACTAATTATGTCATTTGGTGAAACTTATTTAAATGATCCGTTGGCCGCATATAAGGGTTATTTCTAACATTGCACCCCGTCTATTATGTTGCTAACATTGAGATCAAGATTCACGCTCTTGATGGGGCAAGATCATCTATTCTTTGTGTATTAACTCTTCAAGCTTCACACACAAAAATAAAAGGTTGTTGACCACAATGACAGCCCCAGTCTTCCGTCATAGAAGACCCCACTTACACTGTGGCTAATATCAATGCCATCTTCTTTCAATGTATCTATAGAATGGTTTTCTGATGCCTTGCTAGTATATGTTCTTATGCGGATTCAAATTCTTGTTAATTAACAACTTTTCTAATGGAATTCATTGGAATCTTCTTGGATTGTGTCCTTTAACAAGACTTCATCTTTATCAAACTTCCATTGCTCTTGCCTTTGGGTTTGGGCTTGTTGAAAATTTCTCTTTTGAATTATGAAACCTCACCATCGATTGTGTTTTGAAACTCACTTCCTAACCTTGTAGGCATTTCATTAAAGACCTTGTAGTCACACTTGATTGTCGTACTTTGTGTAGAGTAACACAATTCAAGACCTCATTCTTTATCATGAAACACTATAACTATTTTGAATAACATTACTTACGTCTATTATAACTAGTTGATAATCGAAACATTATAGGACAATTGAATTACATTGTAGGATAATTTATGTAAACTAAAGATACTATTTGTGTAATTTAATGAAAATAACATATTTATATAACTATACACACACATACACATCGTTGATGACCTCGTTATCATCACTGTCGGCCACCACCGCCGGCCACCACCGCTTCACCATTATCATCATCATCGCCCATCTCCGATACCCTAATTATAATGACAATTGGTCATCATCACCAAATCCTCATTCCATTTCCCTGTAAAATCCTAATCTCTAACCCCACTACCCACCACCAGCCGCCACCACCATCGCTAGCCATTGAACCACCTGTACCGCCTTTCTTGTAAGACTCTAAACACAACCACTGTCGCCTTCCCCTTTTTGTTAATCGATGTCGCTATTCAATCTTCCCCCACTGTCGCCAGCCATTGAACCATCTCTACCCCTTTCTTCCTCAATGTTGTTCAATTTTCAGAAGATGACGACGATATCACCTGAGCAGCCAGAGATGGTGGTGTTGGTGATTGATATATGCCCATTTAACGATTTTAGGGTTTTCAGTGATGATTTTGGGGCAGGGTGGTGGTGGATTGAATGGTATTGATGGTATTAAATGGGAATGGGCACTGATGATGGTGGATTTGAATAATGGTGGGCGGCGACGGTGGTGGATTGAATGGTGCTGGGCAACAGCGGTGGTGGATTGAACGATGGTGGAATGGAAGTGGCGGATTGAATGGTGGTATAGCAGCGGTGGTGGATTGAAAGGTGGTGGTAGGCAGCGGTGGTGGAATGAACAATGGGTGGTGGGCGGCAACAGTGGTGGATTGAACGGTGGGTGGTAGGTGGTGACACTAGTGGATTGAACGGTGGATGGTGGTCATAAAAAGGGATACAATAGTGGAAGGGTGTGTTGGGGTTGGTTATAGTCAATTACACAAATGGTCCCTAAATTAGTAAATTACAAAATAGTCCCTCAAAGGGTATTTTGGTCATTTTATTTAAATTTAACAAAATATTTAATGCCAGTTAGTCTTAATACCCAATCTCGTTATTGAAAACATAACACCCAAACTGTTATTTAAAACTCTTAGTACGCAAACCTATTATTTAAAATAAACAACAGAGACTATTTATGTAATTAACTTTTATTATTGATTATATAAATTATTAAAAATGGGATGGTGAATAATATCACCACCATTCTACATACACCAATTGTCATGAGTATTTTTGCTTCCTTCTTTTTTTGTCCTTTTATTATTATTATTATTATTATTATTATTATTATTATTATTATTATTATTATTATTATTATTATTATTATTATTATTATTATTATTATTATTATAAAAAATATGAGTTTTTATAGAATTAAAATATATAATAAAATACATTAGGTGTAGATTTCATTGAACGCTGATCTATGCGTAATAACGTATAAGTCATTCAAACCACAAACGTAGAAACTATTAAATTTGCTCATGGTTTTAATTTTTTATAGGTTTTTTGTTTTTCACTACAGTCTTTTATAAAATACTATCTGTAGTAAACCCGTGTATGTAGATACATGTGTTCCTAGTTTATGTGCTTAAATGTTATGTGTAATTTGACGAAGTAATGAAATATGATATATGATTTGATGTTTATTTATCTTTGATTCATATGTATGAACTTCTTATATAGGTTTGAGGTTGTTGTACACAACTCTAAGTCAATAATGATTGAGTATTATGTTCAACTTAGTCAGGTGATTATTCATGCTAATGGACCATAGTTACGGACCATACGCATGAATACATCATGCTTATGGACCAGTCGCACGACTGAACCAGGAGACTGGATCAGTCGTATGATTGAGACATAATATTGACTCAGTCACACGACTAAACCTTCAGTCGTGCGTATGACTCAATCGCATGATTCAGTCGCATGACTGAACCATGCTAATGGTTCAGTCGTACGAATGAAAACCACTAACCTATAAATACCACCTAATTCGTGGAAAAACAGAACACTTTAAGAGATATTTCGAATACACATAAACCCTAACCGTCCAGAGCGTCCCAAACAGCCTGTCCAAGTTCATAGTTTGTTCCTGATCGGTTCCTACTCGTTCTTAACGTTTAGTTCAATCTTATATCGATCGGGTTATCATTTTCACTGATTGGATCACCAATCAAATAGGATTCCGCACTATTTGATCCGGTTTAAACGTAGAATCTGTTAGTACTCCGTACGTACATGGTCCTAACAAGTGGTATCAGAGCATTTGCTCTTGATTTTGCGTTTGATTCAATTAGGTTTGGTGTCAAAAACCTACGTTTTAATCAAAAGAGTCACCAGTTTGCTTCTAAAGGTGTTTTCGACGTTTTCTGGCATTAAAGTTTCGTTTCTTCACTATACGGCAGATTAGGGTTCCTAGAAAAATCGTATTTTGTGTCAAAGTGTCAAAATCTTCGATTTTGCAAAAACAGCAGCCGTAAGTCGCACGATTAGCTCATTCGTACGATTGATCTCATTCGTATACTCCATTCGCACGACTGAACTCAGTCGCATTCTTCATTCGCACGACTAAACAACTCCAGTCGTTTGATTCCAATCATCCTGTTCATACGCACGACTGAATCCAATCGCACGATTGAATTCATTCGCACCCTTCATTCGCACGAGTGATCCATACTCATTGTCCATTCGCACGATTGAAACTGTCTTGTTCCCCAAGTACCAAGTTTATAGAAATGGAAGATCAATTTGCTGCGTTTACTGCCGGAAAGGACTCACGCATACAGAACCTACTACTTCTGGAGAATGAGATTGGTAATCATAATAAACCGCCAAAGTTGTTAACCTTAGATGAATATCCTCAGTGGAAACAGCGGTTTGAGATTTACTTAAATGGAGTTGATCCCAATCTTTAGACATCCATTGAGACTGGTTACATAATACCAGTCAGTGCTAATGGAGTCAAGTTAACCTTGGGAGGAATGAGTGAAGCTCAGAAGATTCTCTTCAATGCTGAGAAGAAAGTTTATGCCTTGTTGACTCAGTCGATACCGAATGACATTTTTCATCAGTTCTCTGAGAACAAGCAGGCTAAAAAGCTATGGGATACATTAGAGAAGAGATATGATGGAAATGCAACTTTTAAGGCACTAAAGGCTAAAGCTCTTAAGGAGTTTGATAATTTCTCTTCGATAGGGAATGAGAGCTTAGATGATATTATTGACAAATTCTATCATCTAATGAGTGAGCTGCACACTCATGGCGTAACCACATCAATGGAAGATAAAGTTTCAAGCTTTGCTGATGGTTTGCCTGAGAAATGGGATTCATTTGTGTCTAATCTGAGACAGAACGACATTCTTGCGACATTAGACATAAATGACTTCATCTTGAAGTTAAGAGAGGAACAACTGAGAATGAAATACAAGTCGAAGAAAGGATCCTATGTTCAGAATCCTTCACTTTACAACTCAGTTCCGACTCCAGCTGTTTCAGGAGCACCGTTACAAACAGCATTCTTCTTCTGCTCCTTCCCAAACCACTGCATCAGGAACCAAAACGTCAGGGTCATCTGGCACCCAATACATAGTTCCTGAGGCCAATAGTACAAAGTTGAAGACCGATAATCTCGGTAATATCACAGTGGAAGTGGCTAAGGAGCATATGGATCTTCTAGCAGCAGTGGTACAATCTTATGATGGTCTAGTTGCCGGTAATATTGGAAATTGTCATCTTGCTGATGAGGATTACGAGTAAGTTGATGAGAATGAGCTGGAAAGAATGGACATCATGTGGGCACTAGCAAGTGCAGTAAGAAGAGCTAAGAAGTTTGTCAAGAAGATGGGGCAAAATTTAGTCGCCACTAAAGATACGACGTTTGGTTTTGATAAAACCAAAGTCACATGTTTCAACTGTGGTAAAAAGGGACATTTTAAACGTGAATGTGTAAAGCCCAAGAAAACTGGAAATGGTAACCCATTTCCTACTTTCAACCGTCAAGACAAAGACATGATTGGAACTGCTTCTTCAAGTAAAGAGACAAAGGCTCTGACTGCTCAAGGTGATGAAGGTTAAGATTGGTCCTTCAGATTTGTCTCTTCAGAGGAATCAAATATTGCCTTTGTCGAAGCACTGCATGATGGATCTGCTAGTGAAGGTGAGATTACAGCTGAGCAAGCGATGTCAGATACCGAAGAAGCTATGAATGTGGTAAATCACCTGGTAGAGGAAGAACTTAGAGCCACGATTTCAGAATCTCCAGTCACCGAAGGGTCTGATTCTGCTTTGATGGCTGATTCAACTGATTCATCACAGGGTGTCCGCTACAGCGCTATCACTAATACCTGGATTATTGATAGTGGGGCGTCCAGGCACATGACAGGGAATTCGTCTCTCCTTTTCAACGTCAAACAAATTAAAGGGGGACATGTTTCATTTGCTGGAAACAAAGGATGTTACATCACCGCTCAAGGCGAAGTGGGAAACGAGAAAGTAAAGTTTGACAAGGTCAACTACGTTCAACAGAACAACTTACTTTCAGTCTCCCAGTTTTGTGATAAAGGATTCAAAGTTGTCATTTGACAACAAGAAGTGCTACATGTTGAAGAAGGATTATGTGATTGAGGAGGATAAGGTTCTTATGTCAGCTTCAAGATATAACGACTTGTATGTCTTGGATCTATCAAAAGCCTCCACAACTGATCACACTGTTCAATATTTCTTGTCAAAGGCAATTAAGAGGGATTCAGTCTCATGGCATAGGAGAATGGGACACATTAATTCAAGGAAGATGAATCATTTGGTTCAGAATGATTTAGTAAATGGACTAACCGTCAAGAATTTCCAACTTCCGGATTTCTGTATAGCATGTAAGAAAGGGAAACAGACCAATAAGTCTCACAAGGCAAAGACAGTGAATTCTATTGATATTCCTCTCGAGCTTCTACACATAGATCTGTTTGGCCCAGTCAGCACAAAGAGCATTGCTGGAGATCTGTACTGCTATGTAGTAACTAATGATTACTCAAGATTCTCTTGGGTGATGTTTCTGAAATCCAAATCAGAGACATCTGAATCATTCAAACATCTAGTAACTACTTTAGAATCACTCTACAAGCTGAAAGTAAGGCAGATTTGATCAGAAAACAGAACAGAGTTCAAGAATCAGTGGATGGAGGCATTCTGTAAAAAGAAAGGAATTGTACATCAATTTATCTCTGCCTACACTCCACAGATGAATGGGGTTGTTGAAAGAAAGAATCATAGCTTGATAGAGACATCAAGAACAATGTTAGCCAACTCTAACCTGCCTATTCAATTCTGGAATGAGGCAGTGGCTAATGCGTGTTACACGCTCAATCGAGTCTTGGTGGTCAAACGTCATGCTAAAACATGTTATGAGCTGCTCCAGTGACGTAAACCCTACTTGGAGTATCTAGAACCGTTTGGCGCACCGTGCATGTTGTTGAGGAAAACTCAGACTGGGAAGTTTAGTGAGAAGGCAGAAGAAGGTATATTTCTCGGATACAACATACCAGACAAGAGAGTTTATAACAACTTAATGGGTCAGGTAGAAGTGTGGTGCAATATTGATGTTCAAAGATACACCACCCCCTGCTGGAAAAGGACCCTCCTTCTTCTTTGACTATGATGGATACTTTAAGTCCTTCAATCTACCGCCTTCTCATACTAATGATGAGCTTTCTGCTAGGATGATGTACGATGTTCTGAACACTCCACTACCAGACTCAACATCAACGACTCCATTAGATGATACTTCTAGCCCTTTAGGGGGAGAGCTTGAAGTAAGTGATTCTTCCTCTATGATGAAGCAGTTGAGACTGATAATGTGGACCAGGAGGAACAGGTTCCTACCAATGAAAGTACACAAACATCAAATCCTGATGCCTCTGACACTTCTGAACCTCATACTCCAACAGCTACAGATACTGAACCTGAGTTTCAAAATCTGGATACTGAGGTAGTTGTTCCCACCACTCTCGGATCTCGGATCAATGTTTATTATCCCTTGGACAACGTCATTGGAGATGTTCGATCAGGAGTACAAACACGAAATCAGCTATACTCAGCTGATTATGCCTCATTCATGGAAAAGGGATATCTTCACGATGGTGCATATCGATGTTTTGTGTCTCAATTTGAGCCAAATATGTTAGTGAAGCCTTAAACGATGAGACATGGGTTAGTGCAATGCAAGAAGAACTCCTACAGTTCAAGAAGTTAGGAGTATGGACCCTTGTGGACAGACCAAAAGGTGCTAAGATGATTGGCACCAAATGGGTGCTGAAGTGTAAGAAAGATGACCAAGGGGTTATAATTAGGAATAAGGCTCGGCTTGTGGTTCAAGAATTTCGACAAATCAAAGGCATAGATTACAATGAAGTGTTTGCACCTGTGGCAAGGATGGAAGCAATACGTATATTTCTAGCCTATGCATCCTACATGAAGATTAAAGTTTATCAACTAGATTTAAAAAGTGCATTCCTTCATGGTGAAATCCGTGAAACAGTCTATGTCAATCAACCCGAAGTATTTGAGGATCCGTATCATCGGGATAGAGTTTACAAACTGGATAACGCCTTTTACGGGCTCCATCAAGCCCCTAGAGCCTGGTATGAGAAACTCTCAACTCATCTTGTGAAACACGGTTTTCGCAGAGGAGTTATTGACTGTACATTATTCATCAAAGAAAAGGATGGTGATTTACTGCTGGTACAGATATATGTGGATGACATAATCTTCGGTTCCAAAAATGAAGAATTATGTAAAGAATTCGAATCTGTAATGAAAGCAGAGTTTGAGATGAGTGCCATGGGGGAGATGAAGTTCTTTCTTGGCTTACAGGTGGATCAGACACCCAAAGGAATCTTCCTGCATCAGACCAAATATGTAGGAGATATCCTCAGTCGATTCGACATGGCGAATGCTTCAGTAGCTGGAACTCCACTTGCCACGAACCATGACGTGGCACCCGATGAAAATGGTGATCTGGTTGATGCCACCATGTACAGAGGAATGATCGGATCTCTCATGTACCTCATAGCCTTGCATCCTGATATTATGTACGCCACATGTCTATGTTCCAAATATCAGGCAAAACCAAAAGTAAATCATCCCATCGGAGTTAAAAGGATCTTTCGTTATCTGAAGGGTACTCCAACACTCGGGTTGTGGTATCCTCATGACGATGACTTTGAGCTTACGGCGTATAGTGACTCGGACTATGGTGGTTGCAAAATGAATTACAAGTCAACATCAGCGGCGGGATGTCAGTTCTTTGGTAAACGTTTAGTCACCTGGCAATGTAAGAAGCAGACATCAGTTGCTCTGTCAACATGTGAAGCTGAATACGTTGCTGCTGCAAGTTGCTGTTCACAAATCATTTGGATTCAACAGCAAATGCGCGACTACGGTTTGCAATTTTCTAACACCCCTATTTTTGTTGATAGTTCTGCTGCAATTCCTGTAACCAAAACTCCGGTCCAACACCCTAAAACAAAACACTTCGGTATTAAATATCACTTTATACGTGACTGTTTTGAAAAGCAATTAATTAATGTGGTTAAAATTAATACTGATTTTCAACGCGTCGACCTCTACACAAAAGCATTTGACAAACCATGGTTTTTATATCTTTTAGAGGTTAATGTCGTGAAAAAGAAAAGTGATGTGATTCAAGAAGACGCCAGTTCTAAGTCCGACAAGTAGGTTCTTAGTTTATTAGTTGACCATAGTTTATCACTCATCCCAGAAATCCCTAGGTAAGCATAACTGGTCTCTTAATGAGATTTATACGATATGCTTGCCTTAGCCCGAAGGCCTTTTGCCAGGAAATCCAGAATACAGGTGTCTATGTGTCACACATATTTCTTAGGTTCATGAAATCAAAACCTTGATGAGATTTTCATAGATTAGACATAGAGTCTAAGGAATTGAACCCACGACGATAAGTGTAGATTCCACATGTCGTTGAGAATAAGTTTAGGGAGTTCATTTGTCAGGGAAGGTCAAAGAGTCAAAGTTAAGTTTAGGGAGACAAGTAACTAAGTTTAAGCATACATAAGGCAATCCTATGCTAAGGCATCAAGTTGCACAAAAGGCATAGCATTATGTAGCAAGCAAACAACATGTAAGCACAAAGGTATAAGGATCTTTCTATGAGGTTCATGCAACTATAGTCTAGGTCACTATTTCTAATAACCTAAATCCCTATAGTTATGGGCTCTGATACCAATCTGTCACACCCCAACCTTGACGGCGGAAACGTCGAGATGTGAGGGTTACGATTGTTCACAGCCACATAACGCTATTTATTAATTCCAAATATATTATTCATAAGTTTCATTAATAACATTACAAGTAAAAGTTTCAATAAAGAATACATCATGTACAAATGCTACAAATAACATGAACATCCATTTTATTTCTAGGTCCAATCCTAGATGTAATAAGCTTCAAAGAGTAGTACACAAACTTGGGGTATACCTGAAACATGTTAAAAATAAAAGGTCAACATAAAAATGTTGGTGAGCATTCCATAGTTTTCAATACATAAGTATATAAAAGATGGCAATTCAAGTCATAAGTTAGTGAATAAAGTGATTAGGGATGTTATGAACAATGCAACAATCAAACCTCGACAAAGTTTTACAAGTCTCAAACGTTTACAAGTTATACGATCAGCTAAGTGTACTTGGATCAACCAAAGCAGGCTTGTCTGGCCCATAGATCTATGACTTCGCTGGGCTAGCAATAGTTAATGATTATACATATAACACCATAACATGGTAACCACAAAAGTTCAACTAACCACAACTTTGCATGATGAATTGCCATAAAGATTACAAGTCTCAAATAAGTTTACAAGTGTAATGATAATAAGTTAACATGTTTCACCCCAAAGTGTGAAAATAAGCAAAAAGGGGTATGGAAATACTCACATAGAAAACTCACAAGTATAGTGATGATTGTAGAGTACATAAGAAAGCTTGGATGTCAAGAGTCAAAGGTGATCTCCTAAATAATAGAAAAACAATAACTTGATGTTGGAATTCATTACAAGAAGTTAGAGCGTTTAGAGAATGCTAAAAAGCGAAAGGTAGATTGAAAAAGGATTATTGCATCAATTTTAGATTCTGGACAGAATGTTTGGTATGTGTTTGAACAGGTTTTAAAAATAGCAAACGGTTTCATAAAATTATAAAAATTTATACTTGACTAGTTCAAAGTCTTCCGAACAACTTTCATTCAGAAACATTTTTATGGAAAGATCTTTAAATAGGTCAAACAAGCATCACAAGACAGAAGGTGCTGAAATGCGCACTTATTTTGTGAAGGCTATTGTTGAGTCGTCCGATTGAGTTTGAAGACGTATAAACTGTCGTTGAAAAGGTAATTCAATGAACTTAACATTGGAGTCTGAGTTTACCCAAATTTAGTTTGTTATGATCAAGTTATGGTCGGTTGAAGTAAGACTATATTCTGCCAGAATCGTAGTAAGGCACTTATGTGCACTTTTAAAATTGTTAATACATGAAACGGGTTAGAACAATTTATTATGTTAATATATGGTATATTAGTCTTCATTTGAGTTATAAAAATATTATAAGACTTTAGCATAGCTATCATTTAGAACAATAATCTTGCAGAATAACCGAATGCGGCGGCATAGCCGTCCATATGCAAACGGGATTCTTTGTTTATGTTAGTGTGTTGTTAGATTAATTTAGGAATGTTAGTGATTATTATAAGATTAGTGATTATTAAAATGTTAATGATCAAATGATAATTATTAAAATAAAAAGAGGTTTGGTAGAAGAAAGAATAATAATAAGAACATAAAGTCATGAGAACAATTGAATGTTAGGATGATTAAAATGTATAATATAAAAACCATAAAGGATTACCTTAGTATTAAGAATTCTTGAAATTTCTTGGAAAATAAAATTCTTCAAATTCATCATAACCAATGGATGAAAGAAAGATATGAGAGTGAGGTTTTTAGAGAATGAGCAAATGAAAAGTGAGGCCTAAGCATTGCTTTTATACTTGAGGTTAGGAGGAGGTTATGAATGGTGTTAATGGTGATTTATAAGTCTTTTAAAAGGGGGTTATGATTGGAATTTGAAATAAATATAAAATTAAATAATTTAAATAAATAAAAGAATAATTATAATTTAAAATTTAAATTCTTGAATACTATAATTTTAACAACTTTTTTATAAAATATTTATAGACTTTATGAAACCAATTTGAATAATCAATCAAATTATTTATTTGTTAATCTTTATAACTTTTATAAAACTTGTAACTTTATAATTTGATTACTTATTTTCAATATTTAAAATTCATAATTACTTATAAAACTTTATAAGTATAATAAAATTCATTTTATAACTTTATAAGTTTTAATAAGTCTTTTCCATTTAGTTATTTGTTGTAGCATGATTAATAAAGTTTATAATTTTATGAAAAAGAATTATTTATAAATCAACAAGTTATTATAAGTTGTTTAAATAATAAATTGAATAAATCAATTTAAACTACACGTCTAATCTATATAATTCATTAATATAAATAAAATAAGTTAAATAAAGAAATTTATATCGTAAGATAGTTCGATTTTAGTTCGGGTTCGGGTTTATAACTTGAAAATGCCGGATGTTACAGTCTCCCCTACTTTAAGAAATTTCGTCCCGAAATTTAATCACAAGAAGACTAATTTCAAGGATGTGAGGAGACTTGGATTTCATGACACATTCACAAGTGACACTTGGAACGTTTAAATTCAAATGAGTTTAATTATGATGGGATGGTATGCTTAAGTTTGTTAAGTTCATTATTTATGATTTCATGTGCTCCTTGACAAAGGTTACAAGATTGTTAATATAAAATTTTCAATTAATAAATGTTTGTACCTTAAATGGTTCAAGACATTCGGGAAGGTTTTGTCACGCAGTATTGGTGTGACACGAGACTCAGAGATAAGTTTAGGATGTTTTTGGATGGAATATAAAAGCTTCTCAAGTAATAACTTTAACATAGATCTTAGCTGATTGATTCTTGTCTACTTATGCCATTAAGGTTTCAAGCTTAACTAGTGTAAAGCTGATATAAGGATTGTATTCGTTAAGGTTAGAGATTCAATTCAGAATGAGGATATTTGTAAGGCCCCGTTCCCGGACGCTTACAGTTGGTCATTCATCGCACATAAAACATATAATTACATTACATTAAGAAATCATTGCAGCGGAAACATTCAAAAATGACATCACGTTTCATTATAATTACTTTTGCCAAATAATACATCATTATCTGGTTACAAAATTCATGTTTGCATTACATCACAAAAGCTATATAATTGGATGCCATCCCAAAAGCGCCGAGTAGCCTTGCCGTGCCAACCTCAGCAATCATTTACCTGCCAACTGGAAAATGTAATAAAAGTCAGCGTTGCTGAGTGAGTTCTAGTTTTATAAAATAAATATACTTTACTTTCATTGAAAACTATTCCTTTATCATGCGATCAATCAACATACGTATACTCAGATATTATAATTATTATCTTTCATCTCATTCATTATCTTCCGTTCTTTTCGTTCATTATGTCTTCCGAGTCTTTTGCGACAACATAGTCACTTACCTCAATGGCAATCTTAATGATTGCACGTTATCCGAGTCTTTTGCACCCCTAGGGTTGCTCACCCCAATTGCCCATCACGATAGCAAGCTATCCGAGTCTTTTGCAACAACAAGGTTGCTCACCCCAAGGCAACATCACGATAGCACTTTACTTGAGTCTTTTGCAACGACGAGGTTGCTCACCTCATAGGCAATCTAAATGATTGCACCTCATCCGAGTCTTTTGCAACATAAAGTCGCTCACCCCAATATATATATGCTTGCAAGCCTTACTTTCGTTCATTCATCATTCGTTAATGCATGTATTCTTACTTCATGTTCCTCTTTCATTATCTTTCGCTTTACATTACATAATACTTCATTCATTCATTCATTCGATAGCATGACATGTAAAGCCACAAGAAAGATAAGCATACATCATAATAAGGAACATATCATACGCATTCATCATCATCATACAGGGCAACATCATACATTCATAATATGCATAAACATGCAACATCATCATCATGCCCTACATGCTCTCTAAGGCCATAACCATCCTCTTACATGCTCTTACGGGTTACTTTACGTCAAAACTTACATCTGCACCTTTCCCCGAAGGCCAGAAGTCAAACTACACATTCCTTCGAGTGCAACAGCCCTATTCGGGCGTATGGACACCCTTCAGTCGCATGGCCTCCATGCGACTGAACATCATGCGACTGGACTCATGCGGATGGTCATCTATGCGAATGAACATCCAATCGTGCGTATGGACCTTGTGCGAATGGGATTACTGCGAATGGGCACATATGCGACTAACCTCATGCGAATAGACTCATGCGACTAAGCATCTATGCGACTGAACCCTCAGTCGTACAACCCTCATGCGACTGGACTCCCAGTCGTGCGACTGAAACCTTAGTCGTGCGATTGAACCTTCAATCGTGCGAATGAATCCCAATCGTGCGAATGACCTTCAATCTCCCTCATTCGGCCGTATGGCCTTCATTCGGTCGCCTAGCCCTAGCTAATGCAGAATGGAGTTCATCCCGAACCCAATCTGCCATTTTCGGCCTCCAAGCTCATCCAAACCCATTCTAAGCCTAAATTAACCCTCCTGGACCTTAGGAATGCATACCATAACACCATACAAGCACACACAAGCCCGAAATCATACTCTAAACACATCATACACATCACACCCAAATGGGTCAAACACATACACACACAAAAACGGGTTTTGAACATTTTCCAGCCCCAAAATCGGTTGAAAACAAGTAAAAGTGGGGTCCTAGAACTCACACAATCGAGCACAAAGACAAGAGCTTCGATTTGGCTTGCTACTTGACGGATTTGGACACTCGAATCACCCGAAACACCACTTTTCTCCCTTTTTCTCTTCTTTCTCTCTTCTCTTCCTCTCAAATCTGAAAATATGTGAAGTGTGGGGAGAGTGGGCTGCCCTCTCCCTACACATATCACCACATTACCCAACTTTTCTTCGTTGGCGAGTTTGGTCCCTCGATTTTGAACTTTATTTCTTTTCTTACTCGTCGGCTTCAAAATAATAAATTTCCGGGCGTTACAAGTCCACCCCCCTTAAATAGGTTTCGTCCCCGAAACCTGTTATTCTTCGAACAAACACGGATAGTGTTGTCTCATTTCTTCCTCAGTCTCCCACGTTGACTCGGATCCCTTCCTGTGCTTCCACTGTACACGCACAAGAGGAACCACTTTATTCCTTAGCTTTTTCTCCTTTCGGTCGATGATTGCCACTGGTTGCTCCACATAACTGAGCTGTTCATCTACTTCGATATCTTCCAATGGGACAATCATATCTTCATCTGCTAAGCACTTCCTTAGATGAGATACATGGAATGTCGGGTGAATTCCACTTAACTCATCTGGCAACTCCAGTCTATAGGCCACCTCTCCTACTCGAGCAATGATTCGGAAAGGGCCTATATACCTTGGGCTCAACTTGCCCCGCTTTCGGAAGCGAATGATACCCTTCCAAGGTGAGACCTTCAACATAACCCGGTCACCCACCTGGAACTCAATCGGCCTGCGCCTTTTATCAGCATACGACTTCTGTCTGTCTTTGGCTGCCTTCATGAAGGCCTTGATCTTCTCAAGCTTTTCAGTCGTAGCCTCGATTACCTCGACGCCTCCCAATTCCTTCTGACCAATATCACCCCAACAAACAGGCGTTCTGCATCTCCTACCGTATAGCATCTCATATGGGGGCATACCAATGCTGGCATGATAGCTGTTGTTGTATGAGAATTCGGCTAACGGTAGGTGGTCATCCCAACTTCCACCAAAATCAATCACACATGCCCGAAGCATGTCTTCCAGCGTCTGAATGGTCCTTTCGGACTGACCATCAGTCTGGGGATGATAAGTCGTGCTGATATGTAACCTCGTCCCCATACCGTCGTGAAACTTCTTCCAGAATTTAGATGTAAACCGGGTGTCGCGATCCGACACGATAGACACCGGCACACCATGACGAGTCACAATCTCCTTGATGAACAGCTCAGCCAACCTCTCAGATGAATAAGTCTCGCGGATCGGTAGGAAGTGAGCACTCTTCGTCAAACGATCAACTATCACCCATATGGCATCATACCCTTTCGGGGTACGCGGAAGCTTTGTGATGAAATCCATGGTGATGTGCTCCCACTTCCATTCCGGTATATCTAGAGGTTGTATCTTCCCATACGGCTTTTGGTGCTCGGCCTTCACCTGTAAGCAAGTAAGGCATTTACTCACATACTCCACCACGTCGCGCTTCATACCCGGCCACCAATAATCTTTCTTCATATCATGGTACATCTTCGTGGCACCAGGATGAATGGAGTACCGAGTCTTGTGAGCTTCATCCATTATCTTCCCCCGTAGATCCCCAAAACGAGGAACCCACACACGATCAAATCGGGTTCTAACACCGAGCGTGTTTTCACCCAGTTCTCCAACCAGACCTCTCATTCTTTCAGAGTTAAGATGATCTTCTTTGAATGCCTCATCTTGAAACTCTTTAACCTGCTTCATCACATCGGAGGTCATGATCAACTGATAGGCTTTCACCCGAATCGGCTCGGGCCTCTCCTTCCGGCTAAGGGCATCAGCCACCACGTTGGCCTTGCCCGGATGGTAGTGGATCTCACAATCATAATCCTTTATAAGTTCCAACCACCGCCTCTGCCTCATGTTCAAATCCTTCTGCTCAAAGAAGTACTTCAGACTCTTGTGGTCAGTGAATATGGTGCACTTTGTTCCGTACAGATAGTGCCTCCAAATCTTTAATGCGAAGACCACGGCTGCTAGCTCCAAGTCATGAGTAGGATAATTGACCTCATGAACCTTCAACTGTCGGGATGCATAGGCTATGACCTTTCCTCTCTGCATTAACACGCACCCCAACCCCGAGTAAGAAGCATCGGAATAAACCACCAGATCTTCACTTCCATCGGGTAACGATAGAACAGGAGCTTGAGTCAATCTCGCCTTCAATTCTTCAAACGCCTTCTCTTGAGCTTGACCCCATACGAACTTCACATCTTTTCGGGTCAACTTGGTTAGTGGAGAAGCAATCTTGGAGAAGTCTTGGATGAACCTTCTATAGTAACCCGCCAAACCCAAGAAGCTACGAATCTCTGATGGCGTCTGTGGTGACTTCCATTGCATAACCGCCTCCACTTTCGCGGGGTCCACCATAATCCCGTCAGGATTCACCACGTGACCCAAGAACTGAACTTCGCGCAACCAGAACGCGCACTTGGAGAATTTAGCATACAACTTCTCCCTTCTTAACGTCTCTAGAACTTCCCGAATGTGACCGGCATGCTCTGCTTCGCTCTTCGAGTAAATCAGGATATCATCAATAAACACAATCACTGATTTATCCAACATAGACCGACACACACGGTTCATCAAATCCATAAAAGCAGCTGGCGCGTTAGTCAAGCCAAAAGACATGACAAGAAACTCGTAGTGACCATAGCGCGTACGGAAAGCTGTTTTAGGAATATCTTGCTCCTTCACCTTCAACTGATGGTAACCAGATCGAAGATCTATTCTCGAAAACCAACTGGCACCCTGAAGCTGATCGAACAAATCATCAATCCTCGGTAAGGGGTATCGGTTCTTCACTGTCAACTTGTTCAGCTCGCGGTAGTCGATGCACATCCTCATACTACCGTCCTTCTTCTTTACGAACTGGACCGGAGCACCCCAAGGAGAGATACTCGGTCTAATGAACCCCTTATCAAGCAGCTCTTGCAACTGCTCCATCAATTCTTTCATCTCGGTCGGAGCCAACCGATACGGTGCCTTGGCGACAGGTTGGGCACCCGGTATCAGATCAATCTGAAACTCGATCTCTCTGTCAGGTGGCACTCCTGATAAATCTTCTGGAAACACATCTGGAAAGTCACACACAACCGGTACATCGACTAGTTGTGGTGTTGGCGTGTCCACATCCTTTACATAGGCCAAGTAGGCACTACATCCACGCCTCATACACTTTCCCGCCACCGCCATCGAGATCACTTTCGGAATCGTAGTAACCCGATCACCATACACTGTCACTGAACTACTGTCAGGCGCCAACAACCGAATCATCTTCTTGCGACACATAATGTTCGCCTCGAAGTCCGCTAACCAATCCATCCCAAGAACCAAGTCAAAACCACCTAAGGTCATCACAAACGGTCTGACAGGAAACTTATGACCCTCGAGTTCCACATCACAGTTCTCGATCATCTCAGAAATCCTGGTAGACTTACCTATGGCAGTTTCTACATCGAAGGGCGCATCAACACATCTACTACTAACAGGCAGCTTAGCACAGAAAGCAGCAGAAATAAAACTCTTACTCGCACCAGAATCAAATAACACAGAAGCTAAAGTTTGGTTCACCAAAAACGTACCGGACATGACGTCAGGGTCCGTTCTAGCTTCCTCCTGTGTCATGGTGAATGCCCTGGCGCTTGCCGTCGGTCCATCACTTCCCGTCCTCTTTGCCCCTGAACTCTCAGCCCTCGGCTTCTTACAATCTTTGAGCACGTGACCCTCTTCACTACAGTTAAAGCATCGGACCGCACGACAGTCCTTTGCCATGTGCCCCGCCTTTCCACACCTGAAGCACAAGTTCGACCCAAACCTGCACTCCCCGCTATGCTCCCGTCCACATTTACCACACCTTCTCGATCCCGCACCTGACATAACCACACGGGGATCATCCACCCGTGCCTTCTTATTACCCATCGAGGCATTGCCCCGACCAAATCTCTTCCCCTGCCAGCCTCGTTCACCACCGCTCTTTCTGCCACCATGAGTCACCACCATCGTTCTTTCATCATACAATCTTCCCGCCAAATCCACCGCCGACCTAAACGTGCTCGGCCGGGCGGCGATCATGTGCCTGCGAATATCCGCCGGCAAACCCTGTATATACCTCTTGATCTTTCGGGACAGAGGCGTCACTTGATCCGGCACCAGACGTGCCATCTCGTTGAACTTCGTGGTGTACTGTTGGTGTGTCATGGTTCCCGCCTCCAGTTGCAGAAACTCCCTTTCAACCTTATCCATTTCCCGATGAGGACAAAACTCCTCGATCACCATCTTCTTCAATTCGGGCCACCTCATTCTCCCGATTGCCCGATTACCCTCTGCTTGGACAATGTTGTCCCACCAGCATAGTGCCGAGTCCACGAAGGAGTGGGTGGCAAACTTTACTTTTTGATCTTCTCGGCACTCGCTGATGTCGAGAACAGCCTCCATTTCTCTCACCCATCGGTGAGCAGCAACAGCATTACCATTACCATCAAAAGTAGGGGGCTTGCATCGCATAAACACCCCATAGTTACAGCCTCGTGCCACCTCTCGCACAGGCTCCTCTTCCTCTTCCTCCTCATTATCGGAGAAAATCGTTTCAGGCTCCGGTTGCTCCCCCGAGGCCCGGTTTCTCTCCTTCCTTTCTCCCTCCTTCACAGCTTTGATGACTTCGGTCACCACAGACGGTAATATTGTCTGCATGACCTGATGTACCTCCTCGACAACAGCCTCCTTTACCGAGGCCCTTAAGTTCGCACTCTCATCCCCAGCTTCTGGATGAGGAGTCTCAGGTTCTGCAGGAACCTCTTTCTCAGCTCTAGGCCTTCCTTTTTCAGGGCGTGGTTCAGCAACAGGGCCATCACGGCGTCCACCCCTAAAAGCTCTAGAAGATCTACCAGCAGCCATTCTCTATCACACTGAAAGATTCAAACACCAACACGGTCATTCAAGGAAACAACTCAGTTTATGTCAAGTATAGTAAGTCCCTAATTACAGTGGCCAGTTGTGATTAGCCACTTACTGTACTCTTCATACCCCAAGTATTACCTGTCCTGACTACATCAGTATTCAAATCTACATACAACACATAACATATACCATGCGCACATAAAACCGGTTAACTTTAAGAAAATACCTGATGGCACGCAGCTACTCAGTTTGGCATCCCATTCCCTTTTCGTCCCATTCTCAGTTTAAGTTAAGGTTTATTTTGAAAATTTACCCATTTCACTTAAACTTTGGCTCTGATACCAACTTGTAAGGCCCCGTTCCCGGGACGCTTACAGTTGGTCATTCATCGCACATAAAAAATATAATTACATTACATTAAGAAATCATTGCAGCGGAAACGTTCAAAAATGACATCACGTTTCATTATAATTAATTTTGCCAAATAATACATCATTATCTGGTTACAAAATTCATGTTTGCATTACATCACAAAAGCTATATAATTGGATGCCATCCCAAAAGAGCCGAGTAGCCTTGCCGTGCCATCCTCAGCAATCATTTACCTGCCAACTGGAAAATGTAATAAAAGTCAGCGTTGCTGAGTGAGTTCTAGTTTTATAAAATAAATATACTTTACTTTCATTGAAAACTATTCCTTTATCATGCGATCAATCAACATACGTATACTCAGATATTATCATTATTATCTTTCATCTCATTCATTATCTTCCGTTCTTTTCGTTCATTCTGTCTTCCGAGTCTTTTGCGACAACATAGTCGCTCACCTCAATGGCAATCTTAATGATTGCACGCTATCCGAGTCTTTTGCACCCCTAGGGTTGCTCACCCCAATTGCCCATCACGATAGCAAGCTATCCGAGTCTTTTGCACCAACAAGGTTGCTCACCCCAAGGCAACATCACGATAGCACTTTACTCGAGTCTTTTGCAACGACGAGGTTGCTCACCTCATAGGCAATCTAAATGATTGCACCTCATCCGAGTCTTTGCAACACAAAGTCGCTCACACCAATATATATGCTTGCAAGCCTTACTTTCGTTCATTCATCATTCGTTAATACATGCTTTCTTACTTCATGTTCCTCTTTCATTATCTTTCGCTTTACATTACATAATACTTCATTCATTCATTCATTCGATAGCATGACATGTAAAGCCACAAGAAAGATAAGCATACATCATAATAAGGAACATATCATACACATTCATCATCATCATACAGGGCAACATCATACATTCATAATATGCATAAACATGCAACATCATCATCATGCCCTACATGCTCTCTAAGGCCATAACCATCCTCTTACATGCTCTTACGGGTTACTTTACGTCAAAACTTACATCTGCACCTTTCCCCGAAGGCCAGAAGTCAAACTACACATTCCTTCGAGTGCAACAGCCCTATTCGGGCGTATGGACACCCTTCAGTCGCATGGCCTCCATGCGACTGAACATCATGCGACTGGACTCATGCGGATGGTCATCTATGCGAATGAACATCCAATCGTGCGTATGGACCTTGTGCGAATGGGATTACTGCGAATGGGCACATATGCGACTAACCTCATGCGAATAGACTCATGCGACTAAGCATCTATGCGACTGAACCCTCAGTCGTACAACCCTCATGCGACTGGACTCCCAGTCGTGCGACTGAAACCTTAGTCGTGCAATTGAACCTTCAATCGTGCGAATGAATCCCAATCGTGCGAATGACCTTTAATCGCCCTCATTCGGCCGTATGGCCTTCATTCGGTCGCCTAGCCCTAGCTGATGCAGAATGGAGTTCATCCCGAACCCAATCAGCCATTTTCGGCCTCCAAGCTCATCCAAACCCATTCTAAGCCTAAATTAACCCTCCTGGACCTTAGGAATGCATACCATAACACCATACAAGCACACACAAGCCCGAAATCATACTTTAAACACATCATACACATCACACCCAAATGGGTCAAACACATACACACACAAAAACAGGTTTTGAACATTTTCCAGCCCCAAAATCGGTTGAAAACAAGTAAAAGTGGGGTCCTAGAACTCACACAATCGAGCACAAAGACAAGAGCTTCGATTTGGCTTGCTACTCGACGGATTTGGACACTCGAATCACCCGAAACACCACTTTTCTCCCTTTTTCTCTTCTTTCTCTCTTCTCTTCCTCTCAAATCTGAAAATATGTGAAGTGTGGGGAGAGTGGGCTGCCCTCTCCCTACACATATCACCACATTACCCAACTTTTCTTCGTTGGCGAGTTTGGTCCCTCGATTTTGAACTTTGTTTCTTTTCTTACTCGTCGGCTTCAAAATAATAAATTTCCGGGCGTTACAACATCATTGTAATAGATTTTCAGGATAAGTGTGGATTTGAGGGGAAGTCATTCGGAAAAGATTATTAAGGGTCGTTAAGAGATTTGGGATAATGTGTTTAAGATTTAGGAGGCCAAAATCAATGAAGAAACAAGCCAATAGGTCAATAATGCACCAAAGGACATCAAGAAGTACAAGGCAATTTGAACATATACCCAGCTACGTCATCATTTCCTTTATGCCAAACCATGAATACCAATCGCGGAAATTCATGATCATCTTTGTCCCCATCAGAATGAATAACAAGTCTTGTGAGTCGCAGTCAAGATAGAGATTTAGAGATTTTCAAAATTATGAGTTCAAAGTTATCCAAAATAATAGGAATTGTATTTTTAATTATGGGTAAAAAGTTAAACAAAAACGTCGTTCATGATCGGATTGGAATTTAAACAATTCAGAATATCAACGACAAAGGCAACGACAAATAGTTTTCTAAGTACGGCTTGCACACGCGGTTCATCATACCCATAAGCACAGCTAAGAACATTTATGTGTCTAGAAAGACATGAACACAATTTGATAATGCCCTTATTTAGTAGAAAGATTGTTTAAGAAGGCTACCATCACACAATCATATGTTGATGATAACTCAAAGTGAAAGTTGATAAGTAAGAAATAAATGGTTCGATGTAGCTAGATCGAGTCAAAACATGAAGATAAAGGGAAAGAAATCGATTTAAGAATTCAAATGCTCCAAGCTCGGAATCAAAATCAACCTAGAGTGTTCGGGTCTCCTTTCAAGTTCAGAAATCATGCTTTGGCTTGATAGGTCCAAACACTAACATTGGTTCACCCTTCAAGTTACTACATGTTTCTTGTCATTTGATTAAAACCTTGGTAAGTTGGAGATCAAAAAAATGAGAATAGTCATCAAGGTGTGGTTTTCACTCCTAACTTGATGGTGTATTCCCAAGGTATGACAACTAACTTACCAATCAAAAAGTTCGATCCCAACTCCTTGTTGAGGATCCACAAAAATAAGACGAGGTAACTCACCGTTAAGGTAAGGGAAATCACTCCTATCTTAACGGTGAAGTTTTACAAAAACAAAATATAACAAGATGAACTTCTTCATCAAAATCCAGAATTCACTCCTACTTTGATGAAGACGTCTCATTTGAACAAATACAATTCTTAAAGATGATATTATCATCAAGGTATGAAATTTACGCCTATCTTGATGATTGAATTTCATAATAGCAAGAAAACAATCGAAGATTGACATTTGTCACCAAAGTACGGGTTTCAATCCTATTTTGGTGAGATCATGTCATTTGCGAAATGCCATTCCAACGAAAATAATTGAAGTCAATCCTCGGGATAAGGAAATCACCCCGATCCAGAGGATGAAATTTTATAAATCACAATTGGAAACCATTTATTGAAACGAATAGAAAATCATCAAAATAAGGGAATCACCCCTGTTTTGATGAGTTAGAATCATTTAGGAGATACGAGTGTTTTTAGTCATAAGTTGGCTTGCAAACACTTGCATCTCTCACGGTGCAGACGGTACGGAGTTTGACTTAACGACGAAAGGAAAATAGTATCAATTAGAAATTCGGAAAATTTCAAGTTTCATCAATGTAACAAAAGGAAAAATCATGCTTACAACTTAAGATCAAAGTTCGAGATAGCAGAATTTGTTATGATGATGTAAAAATCTTGAATAATTTAAATTAGGAAGGCAAAATCAAGGACAAGAATGATTCGACATCATAATGAGATGTGAACATTCGATTCACAATCGAAGGGAATACATGGACTTCTCAAGATACGAGATCAACCATAACCTTATTAAAGACATGCGTACTTATAAGTGATCACTCATCTCAAGGGTTTCGAGTCCAGTAAATGGATTCAATGATCGAGTCAAATCACCATTTACACTTTGCCTAGACAAAGTATCTCGAGATGTAGGAATTCCACCTATAGCATTGCATGTTCTTAGTTATGGGACACATCCTTAAGAAGACTTGAGAACCATAAGTAACGGTTTAAAGTTTTTGAGGACCATTTGGTTTAGATTCCCAATATCTTTGGGTATATTAAGATCCATGTTCACGTTGGTCAAGATATGGAAATAGTTACATGAACGCTCAACGTATAACGGTGTTTAAACGTAACAGTTGAAATATAGGTTAGGTTCGATATTAACAGGAACATTATGCGTGATAAGAATGAAGAGATACCAGTTCAAGGAATCAAAGATTTTTAAGATACAAAGAGGATGGTTCCATTTGGTAACGCATTACCATTTGAAATCGTTGACACGTCAAGGTAAATTGACCCATTTACCATAGAGACTTGTGTATGTTGACCATAGTTTATCACTCATCCCAGAAATCCCCAGGTAAGCATAACTGGTCTCTCAATGAGATTTATACGATATGCTTGCCTTAGCCCGAAGGCCTTTTGCCAGGAAATCCAGAATACAGGTGTCTATGTGTCACACAAATTTCTTAGGTTCATGAAATCAAAACCTTGATGAGATTTTCATAGATTAGACATAGAGTCTAAGGAATTGAACCCACGACGATAAGTGTAGATTCCACATGTCGTTGAGAATAAGTTTAGGGAGTTCATTTGTCAGGGAAGGTCAAAGAGTCAAAGTTAAGTTTAGGGAGACAAGTAACTAAGTTTAAGCATACATAAGGCAATCCTATGCTAAGGCATCAAGTTGCACAAAAGGCATAGCATTATGTAGCAAGCAAACAACATGTAAGCACAAAGGTATAAGGATCTTTCTATGAGGTTCATGCAACTATAGTCTAGGTCACCATTTCTAATAACCTAAATCCCTATAGTTATGGGCTCTGATACCAATCTGTCACACCCCAACCTTGACGGCGGAAACGTCGAGATGTGAGGGTTACGATTGTTCACAGCCACATAACGCTATTTATTAATTCCAAATATATTATTCATAAGTTTCATTAATAACATTACAAGTAAAAGTTTCAACAAAGAATACATCGTGTACAAATGCTACAAATAACATGAACATCCATTTTATTTCTAGGTCCAATCCTAGATGTAATAAGCTTCAAAGAGTAGTACACAAACTTGGGGTATACCTGAAACATGTTAAAAATAAAAGGTCAACATAAAAATGTTGTTGAGCATTCCATAGTTTTCAATACATAAGTATATAAAAGATGGCAATTCAAGTCATAAGTTAGTAAATAAAGTGATTAGGGATGTTATGAACAATGCAACAATCAAACCTCGTCAAAGTTTTAAAAGTCTCAAACGTTTACAAGTTTATACGATCAGCTAAGTGTACTTGGATCAACCAAAGCAGGCTTGTCTGGCCCATAGATCTATGACTTCGCTGGGCTAGCAATAGTTAATGATTGTACATATAACGCCATAACATGGTAACCACAAAAGTTCAACTAACCACAACTTTGCATGATGAATTGCCATAAAGATTACAAGTCTCAAATAAGTTTACAAGTGCAATGATAATAAGTTAACATGTTTCACCCCAAAGTGTGAAAATAAGCAAAAAGGGGTATGGAAATACTCACATAGAAAACTCACAAGTATAGTGATGATTGTAGAGTACATAAGAAAGCTTGGATGTCAAGAGTCAAAGGTGATCTCCTAAATGATAGAAAAACAATAACTTGATGTTGGAATTCATTACAAGAAGTTAGAGCGTTTAGAGAATGCTAAAAAGCGAAAGGTAGATTGAAAAAGGATTATTGCATCAATTTTAGATTCTGGACAGAATGTTTGGTATGTGTTTGAACAGGTTTTAAAAATAGCAAACGGTTTCATAAAATGATAAAAATTTATACTTGACTAGTTCAAAGTCTTCCGAACAACGTTCATTCAGAAACATTTTTATGGAAAGATCTTTAAATAGGTCAAACAAGCATCACAAGACAAAAGGTGCTGAAATGCGCACTTATTTTGTGAAGGCTATTGTTGAGTCGTCCGATTGAGTTTAAAGACGTATAAACTGTTGTTGAAAAGGTAATTCATTGAACTTAACAGTGGAGTCTAAGTTTACCCAAATTTAGGTTGTTATGATCAAGTTATGGTCGGTTGAAGTAAGACTATATTCTGCCAGAATTGTAGTAAGGCACTTATGTGCACTTTTAAAATTGTTAATACATGAAACGGGTTAGAACAATTTATTATGTTAATATATGGTATATTAGTCTTCATTTGAGTTATAAAAATATTCTAAGACTTTGGCATAGCCATCGTTTAGAACAATAATTTTGCAGAATAACCGAATGCGGCGGCATAGCCGTCCATATGCAAACGGGATTCTTTGTTTATGTTAGTGTGTTGTTAGCTTAATTTAGGAATGTTAGTGATTATTATAAGACTAGTGATTATTAAAATGTTAATGATCAAATGATAATTATTAAAATAAAAAGAGGTTTGGTAGAAGAAAGAATAATAGTAAGAACATAAAGTCATGAGAACAATTGAATGTTAGGATGATTAAAATGTATAATATAAAAACCATAAAGGATTACCTTAGTATTAAGAATTCTTGAAATTTCTTGTAAAATAAAATTCTTCAAATTCATCATAACCAATGGATGAAAGAAAGATATGAGAGTGAGGTTTTTAGAGAATGAGCAAATGAAAAGTGAGGCCTAGGCCTTGCTTTTATACTTGAGGTTAGGAGGAGGTTATGAATGGTGTTAATGGTGATTTATAGTCTTTTAAAAGGGGGTTATGATTGGAATTTGAAGTAAATATAAAATTAAATAATTTAAATAAATAAAAGAATAATTATAATTTAAAATTTAAATTCTTGAAGACTATAATTTTAACAACTTTTTTATAAAATATTTATAGACTTTATAAAACCAATTTGAATAATCAATCAAATTATTTATTTGTTAATCTTTATAACTTTTATAAAACTTGTAACTTTATAATTTGATTAATTATTTTCAATATTTAAAATTCATAATTACTTATAAAACTTTATAAGTATAATAAAATTCATTTTATAACTTTATAAGTTTTAATAAGTCTTTTCCATTTAGTTATTTGTTGTAGCATGATTAATAAAGTTTATAATTTTATGAAAAAGAATTATTTATAAATCAACAAGTTATTATAAGTTGTTTAAATAATAAATTGAATAAATCAATTTAAACTACACGTCTAATCTATATAATTCATTAATATAAATAAAATAAGTTAAATAAAGAAATTCATATCGTAAGATAGTTCGATTTTAGTTTGGGTTCGGGTTTATAACTTGAAAATGCCGGATGTTACAGGGAAGGCAGGTTAGCTGAAAGAAATGAAATCAAATCTGTGATTATGATTCACAGTTTATGGAAAATGATAGTACACAGGGAACAAATTGGTTGGGACTTCAAAACTAATTTGCTCAAAATGCGAAATTCAAATTATAAGTATGAGAAGTCTAAGCACAACTAAAGAAAAATGATAGTTAAACTAGTCTGCTACTGAGGTAACATAGAGAAAGTAGACCTAGAGGTTGCTAGTTCATTATATGATGTGTCAGTAGATTCAACACAATAGATGAGTAGACTTCATTGGTGAATTAAAATTCAAACTAATTGTTCAACTTGCTGTGGGTTCTCATCTTATCCCTGGTTAACACAATCAACGCAGTTCCAATAAGGGGTGACGAGCAAAATAAACACCACAAATGTGTGCGGATGACCATAAAAAAGAGCAAAGCACATGGAAAAATGTTAAGCGCAATCAAGCTAATGACAAATGTTGTTGGTGTGTTATGTGCAAAAAGAAAAAAAGAAAAAATGCTCTAACAAGAAGATAGGTTGTGTGCCTCTCTGTTGTGCGATGACACTGACCTGAGGATAAGCATAACCTAAATATTCTAGAATTCATTGTTGTTTGCGCCTCTTTGCTATGCGATGGCACTGACCTGAGGCTTGGCATCTCTTTGAAAGCTCTTAGAATAGTTTCTTCTTGTCAAATACCCGTAGACCGCTCAAAAATCTCCTGAGGAATGTTGATTACTATATAAGTGTGAGATCCACATTAAACCTAACTTATCACCAATGTAAGTAAAAAAATTGTGTATGGATTTAAGTGAAAAAATATACTGACAATCATCATGACTACAACTCTTGACAGTCAAAATCATTGTGTGCATCATATAGCTCTAGTATGATTTCTTGAAAGTGCTGTTGACTATAAGACAAAACAAGAATATAGCATCGAAGTGCATATTAAAAAGGTCCCAAATGATTATGATATACCTGTATGATTCCATAATGAATCTTTCCAGAAATGATTAAATTAACTTGAACCTGTTCTGCTCAAACCCAAAACAACAAAAATATGTCTTGTTTTTCCTTTAAATTTCAAAGTTGTTTTTTATTTTCTAGTCTTTTGTAGTGTAGACCTCGGACTATACAACTAGATGAATTCTGTGAATCACTCACTAAAAAGGGGTCACGGCTGAGGTGACCAATCAGTTTTAAATTAAAAGGGTCATGTCTGAGATGATCAACGGGCAAAATGTTTTTATATCAAAAGTTAATAATTTTAAGTGTTTGAAAGTGTATGAGTTCAAGCTCATAAGTACGAGCCAATCGTACGATTAAATCATAAGGATGAGCCAATCGCACGTTTGAACCATACGAATGAGCCAGTCACACGATTGGACCATGAGTATGGGACAACCATGCGATTGGACCACAAGACTGAACCAATCGTACGAATGGACGAAGGAGTATGAGCCAGTCGCATGACTAAAACCCAGTCGCACGAATGAAGCATGCGTATGGGTTCAGTCGCACGACTGAAATTTAAAATAGTATAAATAAGGGGGTCAGTCAGTCGTAACCCTTACCACCCTTTAAAGTTCTCTGAAATCGCCCATACACGCACACACCCTGGCCAAATTTCTATAGTTGTGATTACTGCCTGATTTGTGATACTAACGTGTGTTCTACTCATCTACAGGTACTGGGCAACTGAAATCGATCCAAATGAACATCTTAATCGCATCCTTAAGGACCGATTATGCTAAAACCTAGAATCGAGTCTAAACCCTAAAAAAAGACCACTTAAATGGACATTATAGTTGATTTAAAGGACATTAAGTGCTATTTAGAGTCTCTTCGGTCCAAATGAGTCTAAACACGAAGTCTAATATAAAGTTTTGACAAAGATTCAAATCTAGGGTGTTCAACAGTTTAGGATGCGAATGGACATGCGAATGAACTTCAGTCGCACGATTGAGCCAGAAGCACGATTCAATTGCACATGTGAATCATGCGTATGGGTTCAATCGCACGACTGATTCAACCGTATGGCATAGCATACGACTAAGTTCAATCGCAGGCTCAATAGCACGACTGAACTCAGTCGTAGGCTCAATCGCACGACTGAACTCAGTCGTATGGTTCAATCGCACGATTGAACCAGTTTGATAAAAACAGGTTAAGTTCAAACTGTCATCTCTTATACACAACCAATGTGTATGTTTCTTGTGTTGCAGCAACATGGTTGATAGATGGACGATGAGCACCAAGCACAATATATGTGCTCATCTTGATGCGACTTCGAGGAACGCCGCAGAGTTTGCTAGGATTATTGCCTTTCTACGTAGGTCGAGGATCTACAAGGCTATCTCTGCTCCTTGCACACCCTACAGGTCTATACAGCAGGCCTTCTAGGAAGGTGCTTTAGTTGACAGATCTGTTGAGCCTCACTGCATTAGAAGCTCTATCTTCGGGCAGGAGATAGAGATCACAGAAGACGATCTCATGAGAATCTTGGACATGGGTGATGATGGTGCTTGCCCAACCAAGTTACATCCCCTGACTGTTCGGGGATGCTTTCTACGGATAAAGTGCGCTGGGGACATCAACGCAGGTGTGCTCAACAAGAGCAACATGTGCCCCCAGTTCAAATACTTGGCTCATGTTATTGTGAAGTGCATAGCCTCTAGGAGAGGAGGATTTGATGAGTTATCGGACCAAATCCAGAACGCATTCGTTGCTCTGGTACTGAACCACCCGTTCAGTTTCTCGCGCATGCTCTTCTTTTATATGGTCGAGAACCTGGAAGCTAAAGGCAAGGAAGGCTTCTGTATGTACCCACGTTTTCTACAGATGATCATTGATCAGAAGCTTCCTTCACTACCAAGAGAGAGAAACGATGCTGTTATACTCGAGGTGATGGATTGTAGCACCCAGAAATTTTCTTTGAAGCCGACGAAAGAAGAAAAAGAAATAAAGTCTAAAGTCGAGGGACCAAACTCGCCAACGAGAGAAACTTTGATGAATGGGAGTATAAAAGGGGGAAGACACCCTATTCTTGCCATTTTCAGCCAAAGAGAAGAGAAGAGAAGGAGAAAATAGGAGAAAAGCTTGGTTCGGGTGGATTCGAGCGTGGAAGTCGTCGTGTAGCGGGTCAAATCGAAGCTCTACTCAACGGGATCGTTTGTGTGAGTTCTAGGATCCCTCTATTACACGTTTTCAACTGATTTTAGGGCTGGAACACATCTGAAAACCCTTTTTTGAGTTTTGGGTGTAAACCCGTTTTTATGCATGTGTGTATGTGTTAGATGCGTTTGGGGTTGGATTTCGGGCTTGTGTATGCTTGAATGATGTTATGGTAGGTGTTTCTAAGGTTTAGGATGGTTGATTTGGGCTAAAATCGAGTTTGGAAGAGCTTGCAGGCCGAAAAGGGCAGTTTGCGTTCGGCTGGAACTGCATTCTGCATCAGCTAGGGCTATGCGACCGACTGGAGTGCGATTGGAGGCCATACGGCCGATTGGCGTGCGACTAAGGTCCATGCGCACGATGGTCAAGCGACTGTAGTTCATGTGCCTGTAAGGCATGCGATTGAAGGATTGTGCGACTGAGGTTCATTCGCACGAAGGTTATGCGACTAAGGTCCATGCGCCTGGAGGCCATGCGACTGAGGTTCATTCGCACGAAGAGCATGCGACTGAAGCCCATGCGCCTGAAGTCATACGATTGAAGGCCATACGCATGAAAGCAATGCGACTGAGGGTCCATTCGCATAGATGTCCATTCGCCCATAGGTCCATTCGCATAGGGTCCATTCGCATGATGTCCATTCGCCTAAGTGTTCAGTCGCCTGGAAGGCCATGCGACTGGAGGGTATCCATACGGCCAAGTAGGGCTCATGCGCCCGAAAGAACAACGGTTTATCTTATGACTTTCGAGGGGAAGTGCAGTTGTGGGTTTTGACTAGGGAGGTTCCCGGAAGTTCGTGTAAGTTGACTTTGAGGTCATAGATGTTACGTTGGGCATGTGATGATGATGATGTGATGTATGATTGGTGTGTGTTATGTATGTATGATGATGCTTGTATGGTGATGCTGTATGTTTATGTTTATGTTTATGTTCCTTAATATGTGTGATTATATTCCCATGGCTTTACATCGAATGTTAATGAATGAAACGAAAGTATTATGTAATGTAAAGTGGAAGATAATGAAAAGAGGAACATGATAAATGAATGAATGCATGCATTAATGAACGAATGAAAGTATGAAAGGCTTGCAAGCAACATGTGCAGTGGTGCCCGGCTCTAAAATGTCGTAAGCTCAATTGCGTATGGTTTAGCTAACCCTTAGGGGTACACACGAGGGTTCCAGTCTTTGTGACTGACCAACGTTGTGGTACATAGTGTATAGTGATTACTCTCCTCGGTGCTGGTGCCAGGCTATATGCAGTGTTGAAGTCATTTATGAACTTCGGCCCAGTACTCGAGTTATGCATATCGTTGGGGGTGGAGTAGTGATTACTCACCTCGGTGTTGGTGCCAGGCTATGTGCAGTGTGGAAGTCATTTATGATCTTCGGCCCAGTACTCGAGTTATGCATATCGTGGGGGGGTGTAGTATGTCATAGTTACCCATATGATGGGGGTGTAGTACCCATATTGATGGGGGTGTAGTACCCATATTGATGGGGGTGTAGTACCCATATCGTTGGGGGTGTAGAATGTCATAGTACCCATATGTTGGGGGTGAAGGATATAGTTGGGATCTTTGTCGCTTACCCCAGTGCTGGTGCCAGGCTACGTGCAATGTGGAAGTCATTTATGAACTTCGGCCCAGTAGCCATATTGTTTGGGGCATAGCTGTTGACACTGATCCAGAACGTGATGAAATAATAGATGTAATGATCCTAAACTTTACCTTAGGTACTATGGCTAGAGGTGCTGTGCACCGTTAAAGAAGGTCTATGATAGGCTTAGACCCAGTACCAGGAAACTGAAGGGTAAAGTTCATGGTTTTAATGGAAAGAAAAGATGTAATAATAATTAACGAATGAATGAAAGTAAGAACGTATGAACGAATGGAAGTTAATTAATGAATGATGAAGATAATAATGAAATTATCTATGTGTACGTATGATGTATGATCACATGAAAGTATAAAACGGTTTTAATGAAAGTAAAGTATGTTTTATTATAAAACTACAACTCACTCAGCAACGCTGACTTTGATGTGTTTCCAATTGGCAGGTATGTTGCTGAGGATGGCACGGGGCGGCTACTCAGCTTATTTTGGGATGACATCCATTGTTATAATGCTTTTGTAATGAAATGTAAAATGATAATGTGTAATGAACGGATGTATTATTTTGCAAAAGTATTTTGATGAATTGAAAATGTGGTTTTTAATGTTTCCGCTACAACGTTTATGAAAGTGAAATGTAATTATATGTTTTATGTGCGATGAGGATCCAACTGTAAGCGTCCCGAAAACGGGGCCTTACATGGATGACACGACTTTAGGTCGGATGAAGGTCTACTGGGGGAAGCAGGTGAAGCCCTTGGTAAGGAGACTGTTTGGGCACCTGGGCAGAGAAGATTATGTGGCGCCCTCTCACAAGAAGTGGCGTCACGATGACAGTGACTCCGATGTTGAGCCTATCGTGGCACCCACCAATGAAGAAGACGACGATGATGACGACCATGATGATGGTCAAGGTGGTGATGCACCTGGTGGAACAGAGAAGGCTGCCTTCCATCAAGACTTCCTGCTCGATGAAGAGGAAGAGTCTGATTAGGACAGTTGATAGCCGGGTTGTGGCCACGGACAAAGGGAAAGAGGGGGTTGGCGGACGCCAGGCTAGGTCGAAGGGTGTTGCTACAGACGTCACTGATCCTACTTACACCCCAGACCAGCCACTCAGCTCAGGGGGAGCCTCTGTCTCCAAGTGCTCGAGGAAGAAAAGAATGGCCCAACCGTATAGCAAGAAGAGCAAGAGGCAGAGGATCACCCTAATCACCACAACTACTACCATCACTACCACACCTCCTACCACCATCACCACAGCTACTACCACCACTACCACACCTCCTACCAGCATCACCACAGCTACTACCACCACTACCACACCTCCCACCACCACTACCACACCTACTACCACAACCACCACCACTACCACACCCACTACCACAGCCATCGCTCCATCCACCACTCATACACCTACTCCTCCACAATCTATTCCCATCCCTCCTCCCATTTTCACCACATCCACCACCATAACCACCACTCACCAAGTTGGTCCCTCCACCCAATCAACATTCACACCCGGACCTACTCTACCCATGGTCGGGTTAGAGGAGCAGCTGGCTAGCCTGAACCGTATTGTACTAAAGCTGATCGCAACTGATGATCTGAGAGCTACTCAGATAAACCAGCTAATGACGGTAAATGCAGCCCAAGCCAAGCAAATAACTCAGCTCAGTGAGAAGAATGCACTTTATGAGAGAGCGTTAGGCCGAGCTCACCATGCGCTTAACGGTCAAAACGAGCTGGTGATGGCATCGGTAAAGAGGATTGAGGATCTGGAGAAGAAAAATAAGAAGATCTTGTTAAAGCTAAAGGGATCAAAGAGTGAGCCGTTAAAGATTAAGGATGGTGATGATAAGGATGATAATGATGATGAGGATGAAGATGAATTTGAGGAAGATGATGATGATGACGAGGTAGCGGGAGGAAGTGGAAAAGGAAAAGAAGGTGATGATAATGACGAGGATGAGCAAGAAGGTGATGCATCTGCGTCAGCCTCAAATCCATCAGCAAAAGAGAGGCGTACCAAGAGAAATCAAGATCAAGGAGCCTCGTCCTCAGCTCCTCAAGCTGAAGAGACTACAGATCATGACAAAAGTAATGATTAGATGTTTATGTATTTGAACCTTTTGTACTTGAAATGTATATTACATTAATGTAATTAATGATTAATTATGTTTAAATGTCTTATCTAATGATTTATGTGTGTTGTGTTGAATGTTTAATCAAACAGATGAAGCTCAATAGACAGATGAATATGATGTCGCCCCCTTTCAGCAAGTTAAGACTCAAGTTACTATGATTCTTAACTTGCAAGGGATCGTCAGAAGATCTGTGAGCTACACTCCAGAGGAAGGAGAGATCATCCATGATCTAACAGACGAGCAGCTCGCTGAAATGTTCAGATTGAATCCTGACGAGCTTGTCAAAGATGCTCCAGAAGTTGATGTTGTGAGTGATGATGAGCTGAAAGATGTGGATGAGATAGAGATAGAGGATGTCACTGCAGATTATTATCCAGAGTACACTGACCAGGAAGGACATGTTATCCCCAACTTGGGTGAAACGTTTGGCAGTGGTATTTTTGATAAGTTAGAGGAGATGGAGAAAGAGAAAGAAAAATATGAAAGTACAGCCCAAGCTTCGAATGCTAATGTTGATATTAAGAAAGCAGAATGGGCAGCTTGTTTTGCTGAGATGAAAGCCTAACGCACAACCCCAAAGCAAAATGCCTACACAAAGCTTTATAGAGTCAAAAGACATCAGAAAGTGTCAGGCAAGATTATAACGTGGGCATATTTTGAAGACTTGGAAGTCTATGCTGTTAAAAGGGAGAAAGATATTGAGTACTTCAGATATCCACATGATCTGAAGACTCTTCCTGGTGTTGAGATCAACCGACTGGCATGCTTAGATCTGTTATATGCTAACCCAAGAAAGATGTCAGGATGGTTTGAGGCTGCATTGAAGAAAGAATACCACACCAGGTGGTAAACTTTAGACCTCAACAACCTAAGAGGTTTATTCATAAGTCTGAAGTTGATCCTATATCTGGAAAGCCTAAAGTTGTGTTGAAGTGGAGTCCCCCACGCACAATGTCCAAGATTCCCTTACGGGAAATGCCTCAGGACTTCACTCCACACTTCAAATGGTGGTATTATGACTGGAGGACAGAAGAAGCGGTCATAGTTTTGAATAGAGATGGGAAGATAGAGACTATCAGGGTATTTGACCCAATATGGCTCACTAACTTGTCTACTGAAGATGTCCATACTTTATACAAGTGGCCACTGTTTTATGACACGCAAGACATTGTACAAGCTCTTCAATTCCAACACGTTATACGGCTCTGCTTTGCATTTGAGATACATGCAGGAGTCACAAGAGAAGAGAAGTACAAGAAGTTCCAAGAACATGTGAAGAATGTTAGACAATAGGGTAAACTAGGTCCAAGGGGGAGTTTGTAGATACATGTGTTCCTAGTTTATGTGCTTAAATGTAAAAGTCTTTCATGTCTTACATATGTGTAATTTGACGAAGTAATGAAATATGATATATGATTTGATGTTTATTTATCTTTCATTCATATGTATGAACTTTTTATATAGGTTTGAGGTTGTTGCACACAATTCTAAGTCAATAATGATTGAGTATTATGTTCAACCTAGTCGGGTGATTGTTCATGCTAATGGACCATACGCATGAATACATTATGCTTATGGACCAGTCACACGACTGAACCAGGAGACTGGATCAGTCGTATGATTGACACATAAGATTGACTCAGTCGCACAACTGAACCTTCAGTCGTGCGTATGACTCAATCGCATGATTCAGTCGCACGACTAAACCATGCTAATGGTTCAGTCATATGAATAAAAACCACTAACCTATAAATATCACCTAATTCGTGAAAAAATAGAACACTTGAAGAGATATTTCGAATACACATAAACCCTAGCCGTCCAGAGCGTCCCAAACAGCCTGTCCAAGTTCATAGTTCGTTCCTGATCGATTCCTACTCGTTCTTAACGTTTAGTTCAATCTTATATCGATCGGGTTATCGTTCTCACTGATTGGATCGCCAATCAAATAGGATTCCGCACTATTTGATCCGGTTTAAACGCAGAATCAGTTAGTACTCCGTACGTACACGGTCCTAACAGTGTATTACACGGGTTGAATAAACAAAATATTAAACAGAATAAAAATTATTAATTATAAAACGATATACTAAGATATGATATTATTAGAATTACGTATAAAATAATAACTATAAGTAATATAACAATAATATAAACTTTTTTAATTTTTTTCAAAGATAGAGTAAATATTTTGCTTCAAAATAACATTTTAAAAAATTTCATATTATAAAATTTTCCTTACTATAACTTTCTATTTTAATTATATTTAATAAAAAATTTACTTTAGTTTGATTTTTTTTAAAAATCATTTTATAAAAAACTATTTCTATAGAATAACATTAATAAAAAGATAGATTTCTTAATTTATTAAATAAACTAATTATAATTACAAATGAATAAATAACATTATTTGTAATTAATGTACTTATTTAATAGGAGAGAGAAGTCGGAATAGTTTGATGAAAATGAATGTGGTGCTGACACGTGACATCTTTATTTACCCTTTTATTAGAGTAGTTTGATTTGATGTTGTTTTATAAAATCCTAATTTACCGTTGCAAGGGTTTTATTTTTATTAATATTTTAACATTAATTTTTCTCAAATTCAAGTTGGTGAAAAGCCCGGGATGAACACTAAGGATATTCAGAATTGACGAGTTCGAGTACGAGTGGATCAACCCAACAATAATATTATCCTAGATTTGATCCCTGTATAAATGGCGTCAGAAACAAATCAGGTGAAACAAATGTCTTATACCATTTATAATATACACTATCGTTTGATAGAGAAACTAAATACTGTAAACTAGAAAATTTGTTATTATTTATACCTATGAATTTCTTAATTAAACATTTGGTATTCGACGGATCTCTAACATAAAAAACTAATCAATGATGTACAACTATTAATAAATGACGTACAAGATTAAATGCATGACGTACACATAGTTGTACATGGCGTACAAGAATTAATGCCTCTTGTACAAGTGTTAACACAGTATTAAATGCACGATGTACAAGCAGTAATGCGTGATGCAGATATATTAAGGCATAGCATAATGTACAAGTAATAGATAGTTGATGTATAAGTAGTAATGCATGGTGCACACGTGTTAAGGAATAATGTACAAGTAGTAGTGCATGGTTCACGCGTGTAAAGGCACGATGTACAAGTACCAAAGGAAGAAAAACAGTTTGAGGTGATTATATAAAGCAAAAACGACAACTAACTGCAAACAGAAAGTGTACTCAACAGTACAAATGTACAACAGGGTTAGTTTGGTTTTTGTGTAGACTGTTAGGCATGTGACCTCCTACTTTCGTTTTTTTTTTATTATAAATGTAATTTTAATTATAAATTCAGTTTTTCATACAAGATTATTTTATTAATCTATATTTGTTTTTTACTTGTATTATTGAGAATTAATAACTTAGTTTTCTTTTTGTCTGTT
Source organism: Flaveria ramosissima (assembly GCA_025215565.1). Classification (NCBI taxonomy): domain Eukaryota; kingdom Viridiplantae; phylum Streptophyta; class Magnoliopsida; order Asterales; family Asteraceae; genus Flaveria; species Flaveria ramosissima. The sequence goes on from CM046032.1 coordinate 33,000,338, forward strand.
TAGGCGAAACTCAGGGAGGATTAATCATTCTTCAAAATCAATATTTTCATAAAAAGTATTTTTAATAAAATATATTCTTCTAAATTCTATAATATTTAATTATTTTTAAGGTAATTTTTGTTTTGATTTTGGATTTTCTAATTGTCCAGGATGGTTTTGTGAATCGAGTATGAAAGTCTCTTTCAAATTAAAATATGTTTTTGTGTAAATCTAATTAAGGCAAAACAATTATGCAAATGACGAGTAAGCATTTCAAAAAATTTTATTGAATAGAACTCAAATAAACGACTATTATATACATGTTAACTTTTTGTAAAACGACTATTATATACATACTATTAAAAAAAACGCTAAGACATAACAATAATATGACTCAAATAAAGTATCATGATTTTCCTGTCAAACCCCATCCTCGCACTTTCCTCTTCACTCTATAGTTGCCTTCTCGCTAGTAAGTTCTCTCCGACCACTTCATCTTCTTTTTTGACGATCATGTCGCTCGCCCTCGCCCTCATGCTTTCGTGCTCATTTCCAATTTCGATCTTCACCAAGAGGGAAAACTCTCCACATATAAGAATTTAACATTTTTCAGTTGATAAAACAAAAGTAACTAATTAAAAAAAGTTATTAAATAATAATAGCGCTTTCAAAAAACAGGCATGTGCATGACTGGTATATAATATGTGTTGTTAGCAGTTGCTTTTTCAGTTTCTGTCAAATTGTCAGTTTGACCCCCTCTCATTCATAACTTAACATAAATTGTTATTCTGAATAATAAGCAGCTCAGAACAATCTATTTATTTCATTACACTCTTCTTTCAAATTTATTATTGTTTGTATGGATCCTATTTACCAGAATCATGCGAAAATAATCTGAGTTATCTTTTTCTTTTGATTTCAGAATCTAATTAATATCTCTTTTTTCAACAAATTTATCTCTCCTATCCCGTAACAACCTCCGTATTATCCCCCAACATGCAATGACATGTGCATGTTAGTTAAAACATATTATTAAAATGATTCTCAAAGTAAATATAAAATAACTCTAATTCTATGCATTTGTGCATGTAATAAAAAATATCAACATTCCAATATGCATAAGAGAAGAAAGGAAAACACAGATTCGTGTAACACATATAGGAGCAAGTTCTGATTCATATTAATTTTTCAATGCGAATTATTAGAAGTTGTTTTAGACCATTGATCAGGGTAAAATATAGATGGAAGGTTAGGATTTTTTTTTTCGTATTTGGACCGCTTCCTGGTTAACCGGCCGATTCACATGGGTCTCGGATTTTTTGCACCGGTTCGGTTCTTAGGCCACCCGGGTCTTGTTGAGTTTCTCCGCTATGTTCTCATTTTATAAGAAGAAGAGAGCACCTTTGGTTACATACTTTACCAATGTTAGATTCTTTCTTGGTTTCACTATATAAAGTGGAAAGTTTACCGATGTGGGATAAATCAAACAAGTTTGAAAGCAAGAAAGGATTAGAAAACAAGTTTAAAAAATACTCTTGGAGAGATTTGATCTCGAGAACTCTAGGTTAAAACTCACGAATACTTACCAATTCAACTGAGATAATTGTGTACTTTTTCTTGCAAGTATTATAAGTAATCTAGTTAAGACTTTAGATCATGACTTTGTGAAAAAGAAAATCGGTATAGACTCTATACTTTAGATAAAACATAAGTTTTGCAAGATTTATTTTTTTTCTAATCGATATTGATATCTAAACTTTATATAATATTTTCGTGAATATTTGCATTATTTTATTAGTTATCCGGTACTTAAATCCGGTCCGGCCGATCCAACCAGTGAAATTTCAGTCGCCTGGTTCGCTCTACATTGGCGCTCCAAGGGGAGATGCTTATCCAAGCATTATTGACTGGGTAGGTGATACTTATTATTTATTGTGAGCTTATTTAATTCTTAAGAATCGATGCACATTCACATACTCCCATATTTCTTTTTCACAAACATTTGTCGAGTAGATCTTGCTGTTGAGTCATAAGTACCTTCATTTCAGACTGAGCTAGACGATAGGGTTCTTTAGCCACATGCTAAGCTCCGGGCACTAAATTATCTAGAATTCTATCTCTTCATCCTATGATACACTCGAAAGGTCCTCGGGAAAAACATCAGGAAATTGACACACCACATGAATATCCTCTATTCTTGTGCTGATACACTAGCATCATTGACATATGCCAGATAAGCATCACAACCACGCTTCATTATTTTCTTAGCCTTCATCGTCAAGATGATCTTTGGCATGCAACAAGCCTTGTCACCATATATTGAGACAAGACTAGCATTAGAAACGAGTAGATGAATCATTTTTCTTTGACAATGATATTAGCCTCATGAGTAACAAGCCAAGTAATCCCTAATACAATGTCAAAACCTCCTAATGTCATAATAAATAACTTAACAGGAAATCTATGACCCTCAAGCTCTACACAATAGTCATCAACTACCTTGGCCATCCTAGTAGATCTCCCTATAGTAGTTTTTACTTCAAAGGCATTATATATTCTTTTAGCTTTACTTTATAACATAGCACAAAAGGAAGTAGATATAAAACTCTTGCTAGCACCGGAATCAAATAACACCAAAGCGAGAATATTGTTGATCGGGAACGGACCTGAAACAATGTTTGGATCAACCTTAGCTTCTTCCCTTGACATGGTGTAGGCCCTTTCCTTGGCCTTAGCTTCTCAATCATCTTCTTGTCATTGGTTTTGCTAGGGCCAACATTCACCATATTTGGTCTTCTACAAGCACTTCCTTGTGACCTATTTCTCCATAGTTATAACACGTGAGCCTTTTAGGGCAATCCCAAGAGTAATACCCGGACTGTCTGCAACAATAGAATACATTGGTTCTTGCTTTAAATTCCCTGGTGTATGAGCGATTACATCTCCGGTAGACCTCTGCTGTGACATCCGGTAAATTTCCGTTACCAAACTCCGTTAGTTTCGTTAAGTCTTGCATACACGTGTCGTGAGCACACACTAGTTGTCGTTTAACGTTGGTGACCTAATAATAATGAATAATGTTAAATTAATGAGAATCTAATTGATTATGTGATTATTGTGTTATGTTTATGTGTTTGCATGTTTTTAAAATGTTAATTAGAAAATTAATCGCGTAACGTGAAAACATGCCTATTTATTCGTATGTCTTGTGTTTTTATAAAGATAAGATATATAATGATTTTCATTAGTTTATACCTTTACATTATTAAGTTAAAAACACTTTACAAAGAGTTTAAAGCTTAGTTTTTATAAAATACAAATTACAAGGGCCTAAAGGGTAAATATGGAAATTAAAACTAAACAAAACACCCAAACCCTAATCCCCACCCCTCAATCGGCCGTAACTCTCCTCTCTCCCTCTCCATCTTCGAAAATCAGCCAAGAACAAGCATTTTCGTGTGGTTTTGGTTCGATTACAAGATATATAACGCATAGGAATCATCAATTGCAAGCTATAACACGTTAAAGGTTAGATTTTTCTCATGTTTTGTGATGTTCTTCATAGTGGCCGAACCCTTAGTTCGAAATTGACATTCATGGAGTCGAAATTTATGTTGTATGATGATGTTTATATGTTAGTTAGATTGTATACATGTTAGTTAACGTGGATTATGTATGAATTACATGTTTTTAGTGGATTGATCATGAATCTTGTGTATGAAACAAACTCTAGTTCGAATTTTAGAATGATTTTGTGTGGATGATCATTGTTTGATGATTGTGAGATGATTAGTAAGTGTATAAATGTTAGGAAATCATGAATCTTGCAAGAAATTGATGATTTGGTGTTGATGTTCATAACTTACTAATAATAGTAACTTTATTTTGCATGTAATGATGATCTAGTGATGAATTGATGTTGTGGATGTGTTCATGATGATGAATAGATACTAGATTGTTGTTATGAATGCTAGAAATCTTTGAATGCATGTTGTTGGTTCATAGCTTGCCAAAAGTAGAAACTTTTGTTTATGAAGATGGATAGATTATGGTGTTTAGGTGATGTTAATCATGTTTAGATATTGTATGGAGCTTGAGATGGTATAATTATGTTGAATTCATGTATGCCTTGGATGTTTGATAGATTTTGGGATGTTCTTTCCCAAAAGGGAAACTTTATTTGTGTAAAGGTTGATGTATGATGATATGAACATGTTTGGGATATTAGGAGCATGCTAGTATGATCATGGATGAATTCTAAGGTGATGAATCATGTTGAATTAGTTGTATGGGATGTTTTGGATAATCATGGATGATATTTGGATCTTTGGTGATCATGTATGGTTTGATGTTGTGTAGTAGTAGGACATCATGCTTGGGTCTGGTAATTGATTGTTGTGATATTGTGAATGCAATGCATATGCTTAAAGAACTTGGTTATGATCATTATACACGCGTGCGGATCTGAGGCCCCTACTTAGTAGGATTGGCAGGGTTTAGGATGTGAAGTCGTGAGTGGCTTCACATGGCATGTGATGAATGGTTGAACCTTGTGTGACATGTTAGTTGTATTATAGTTAGTGGATATGTTAATGTTCTAGATTCGCATGAATTGTATAGTACTTGATTGTATGATGATCTAAGTGATACACCTGGTTGATATAACATATGTATGATACTATTTGAATGTTAACCATGGGTGTTATATGTTCTCATTGGCTTTATTTGAATTGTAACTCATAATGTCACCAACGGGTCAAACGGGTCAACTAGGTCAAACGTGTCTATTTGTCTGGAAGCTTGAGTCTTTGGTTTTGGTATGATTAGGGTTTCACATGTCTTTTATTTACACGTACTTATGTACTCGCATGATCTAGGTAACCTTTGAAGGTTGGCTATCCACTCGTTTCTCAAATAAACCCTAAGTACTCTTTGCATACATCAGGTGAGTTCATGCCCCACGCTTTATTTAATCTCTTTTGGGGGAGATAGCATACTGGTATTTTACGAACGCTTTTAATATTTAAGTTGTGTATAATATTGATATAGTGCTATTTATCATGGGAAAAGTCCTCACACTTTCGAATTGTTAATATTTAATAGCGGGGAAACTTGGGTAGTACTACTGGGTCTGACGAGCCCCACCTGTGTGACTCGAGGTCAACCGGGTGCAATTTGTCCTATTGAACATTGTCACGACGTGGTAAGTCGTGACAGGAGGCAATAACTATCACAGTCAGCTTCAATTGCGAAATCACTATGTATTAATATTGCTGTTAATAGACTAGCTATCTATTGCAATACACTGCTTATATATATCACAACTGTTTATATGTTTACTGAACTCAAACTCTTGAACTCACCAACCTATGTGTTGACATTTTAGTATGCTTTTCTCAGGTCATTAAGCTGCTTGCCTCTAGGAGCACTCCACGGTTCACTTGCATACTAAGACTCGGTTTTCAAGACATTAGCATTTTAATGATAATGGTTTACTATTTTGGGCTGGCACATGTTTTGCCATATTTATACTTTTAGTTGTTTGAGTTGTTTCCAAAACGCTTCCGCGCTGTTTCAAACTAAATCTTTGGTTGTTTTATTTACTTGTGGCATATAGAGTCGTTCTATGTAACTACTGACTGTGATCCTGGTTTGTTCACACGCCTCGCGGTAAAACCCCGCACGTGGATTTTGAGGGTGTGACAGATTGGTATCAGAGCCATTGGTTATAGGGAACTAGGTTGCATACACACTAGACTATAACCGCACACAGTTAGTTAGTTACCTGTACTTTATTTTCATCTACTGTATACTCATTGGCATACACGTCACACTATCTGCAGCATGGCATCGTCATCAAGAGCTTCTGGAAAACGACCTGCATCACCTGCGCGATCCGAGTCCCCACCTCCTGCACCTGTACCTGATGATGGACTCGATTGGCCTCGTTTTGATTATCCTCGAGGGGAGTTTGACTGGGATCAACCTTTCGCGTTGATGAAGCGTGACCCCCCAAGGGACTGGAGCTTTTATCCTAGGTTTGTCAACCACCTCATGTATAGGGAACGCGTGCCCGAGCCGAGACCCAGAACGAGAGGTAGCTCTGATTCAGCAGTGCCTTCACTACCCCGGACGGTGCAGTCCAACGAGCAGTTGATTGCTGCATTGGTGGCAGCATTAGATACAGAACAGCATCGAGTCAGGCGACTCATTAGCGACGTTTGTACACTACAGACCGAGGTGTACAACCTAAGGCATAAGATGGATGAGCTTGATGGGCGTCATGGAGAGACCCTAGACGGGTGCTACCAAATGAGGGACGGGATCGTAGCCCTCAGTGGACGCGTGGCTACTCGCGAGCAGAGGGATGCTGTGGTTGATGATAGGATTGCTGCTTTGGAGGCACAGCTAGCAGCACTCCAGATTGCTATGGCTCCTGCTCCTGCAGAGGAACCTGAGGAGGAAGAACCTGAGGAAGAGGAGGAACCTGAGGAGGAGGAACCTGAAGAGGAGGAGGATGAGAATGATGGATCTGATATTGTCGATTGATTTTCTTACATGACTTGGACTACCTAGTGTTTTCTTTGAAACCTATGTGGGAAGGGTTGTTTCCCACACGAACGACAAACTTAAATTTTGGCATTGATGAATACATTGTGACTTAATTGCAATTTATTTACTTTGGTTATTATTTTTGTTATGAATGTTGTGGTTGTGATGATTTATTATTCCTTTATTGTTTACTGTACTTCAATGAGATTAATGTGTTTGATGATACTCATTATTGTATTTGTGGATGTAAAGTGAACAATGGACGCACGTGGACGTGGTCGTGGACGTGGTCGTGGGCGCGGTCGTGGACGTGGCGCCGGAGACCATGGCGCCGGAGATCATGGCGCTGGTGCCGTTAATATGACCCCTGCTGAGTTAACTGCCCTGATTCAGGCAGCGGTGGCTGCTGCCCAAGCGGGACAGCCAACAGGTAAACAATGATTGAAAAATTAAACCGAATATCTTGCATAACCGTATAGGTTGTCTGATCAATAATTGTTGTGTTAAAGCAGGACCACCAGCATGTACTTATAAGTCCTTCATGGACTGTAAGCCCCATACCTACAGCGGTACTGAAGGCGCTGTGGGACTAGTACGCTGGTTCGAGAAGACGGAGTCCGTATTCTCCAAGTGCAACTGTCCACCTGCTGATCAGGTGAAATATGCCACCGGGACCCTGGAGGGTGCCGCCTTATCCTGGTGGAATGCCCAAGTTCAGATGTTGGGGCAAGCATTGGCTAATGGACTGCCGTGGGCCGAGTTCAAAACCATGATGACCGAGGAGTACTGTCCTCGCAATGAGGTGCAAAAGTTGGAGATAGAGTTCTGGCAACTGAAAATGCAGGGCTCAGAAATCGAGTCTTACACCACTAGAACTCACGAGCTAGCAACATTATGCCCGGGAATGGTAAATGAGATGCACAAGAGGATCGAGCACTACATACGGGGACTTGTACCCGAAATACAGAGTATGGTAACTGCTTCTAATCCAGCCACCATACAGCAAGCCATTCAGTTAGCCCATAAGCTAACTGACCAAGCAGTGGAACAGGGTCGTCTACCCAAGCGGGGCGCCGTGGCAAGCGTGCCCGATAACAAAAGAAAGTGGGATGGTAGTAGTAACACCAAAGCATCATCATCTTCTGGCGGTCAACCTCAACCTCAGCAGCAACAACAACCGGTCCAACAACAACGGAGGTTCGACAACAATCGTAACTTCAACCAAATGACTGCAACTAATCAAGGACCCAGTGGTTATGGTGGAAGACACCCGAAGTGCAACCGGTGCAACTATCATCACGTGGGACGATGTGATAGCTTCAAATGTCAGCGATGTGGTAAAATTGGACACGCTGCGAAGGATTGCCGTGGCGAACTGGTTAGGAGGACACAACAACCCCAGGAAACTCCTAAGGGTTGTTTTGAATGTGGAAAAGAGGGGCACTACAAGCGAAATTGCCCACAACTAAAGAGAAATGGAAATGGCAACAATGGAAATGGACACAACAACAACAACAATAACAACAACAACAGTGGTAACAACAACGGTGGAAATGGCAATGGTAATGGCGGTAATAAGGATGGAGCAAAAGGGAGAGCCTTCGTCATTGGCTCAGGTGAGGCTCTAAATGATCCTACAACTGTTACTGGTAGATTCTCTGTTAATGGTTGCTTTGCTACAGTACTATTTGATACTGGAGCTGATAGGAGTTTCGTGTCCTTAAAATTCTGTAGTCTTTTAAGTGATATACCCTCCGCTCTAGAATCTAAATACACCGTAGAGTTGGCTGACGGTAAACAGATTCACGTAACTCATATCCTTAAAGACTGTAAAATAGAGGTTGCTGGTCATACTTTCGTTATAGATCTTATGCCTGTTACTCTGGGGAGTTTTGATGTTGTGATAGGCATGGATTGGCTTTCTAGCAAGCAGGCAGAAGTTATATGTCATGAAAAGATCATACGAATTCCTGTTGATGACACAATTCTGACAGTCCGAGGTGATAGAAGTGGTGCTGTGATAGGCATCATCTCGTTCATGAAAGCCCAAAAGTTACTACGAAAGGGTCGTGTGGCTATTCTAGCACTTGTGACTGATAAGCTGGCGAAGGAAAGAAGAATGGAGGATATTCCCATAGTGCGCGATTTTCCAGAGGTGTTTCCAGAGGATCTTCCTGGATTACCACCTCATCGTCAAGTGGAATTCCAAATTGAGCTAACTCCCGGCGCAGCCCCGATTGCTAGAGCACCTTATCGATTAGCACCGAACGAACTACAGGAGTTGTCGTCACAACTCCAGGAGCTATTAGATAAGGGTTTTATTCGCCCTAGTACATCACCCTGGGGAGCCCCTGTCCTGTTTGTGAAGAAGAAGGATGGCACGTTTCGGATGTGTATTGACTATAGGGAGCTAAATAAAGTAATAGTCAAGAACCGATACCCTCTACCCCGTATCGATGACTTGTTTGACCAACTTCAGGGATCAAGTTATTATTCGAAGATTGATTTGAGATCTGGCTATCATCAACTCAGAGTACGCGAAGAAGACATTTCCAAAACCGCGTTTCGTACCCGCTACGGTCATTATGAGTTCTTGGTCATGCCTTTTGGGTTGACAAATGCACCTGCTGTGTTCATGGACCTCATGAACCGTGTGTGCAAACCCTACCTCGATCAGTTTGTCATTGTGTTTATCGATGATATACTGATATATTCCAGGACGAAGGAAGACCATGAGGAGCATTTGCGGATGATCTTAGAGCTACTGAAAAGGGAACAGCTGTACGCCAAATTCTCTAAGTGTGACTTTTGGATACGCGAGGTACAATTCTTAGGTCATATTGTTAATGAGAAAGGGATACATGTTGATCCTGCCAAAATTGAGGCGATCAAGAATTGGACCACACCTAAAACGCCGAGTGAAATAAGACAATTCTTGGGATTAGCAGGTTACTATCGGCGATTCATAGAGGGATTCTCTAAGATCGCACAACCTCTCACAGCTTTGACTCACAAAGGGACTACATACAAATGGGGTGAAAGCCAAGAATCGGCTTTTCAATCATTAAAGCAGAAGCTATGTACCGCGCCGATACTAGCACTGCCAGAGGGGACGGATGACTTTGTGGTGTATTGTGATGCATCCATTCAAGGCTTAGGTTGTGTCTTAATGCAGCGAGACAAAGTGATAGCTTACGCCTCGAGACAATTAAAAGTTCATGAGAAGAACTATACTACTCATGACTTAGAGTTGGGTGCAGTAGTCTTTGCCTTAAAGATTTGGAGACATTACTTGTACGGTACCAAGTGCGCTATCTACACCGATCACAAGAGTCTTCAACATATCTTTGAGCAAAAGGAATTGAATATGAGGCAACGACGTTGGGTGGAGCTGCTAAACGACTATGATTGCGCTATTAAATACCATCCGGGAAAGGCGAATGTGGTTGCTGATGCCTTAAGCCGGAAGGAAACAGCTAAACCCAGACGGGTGCGAGCCTTACAGCTCACTATCAGTACTCAACTGCCTGAACAAGTTAAGGAGGCACAGGTAGAAGCTTTGAAAGCAGAAAATATTGGTTCTGAGTTGTTGAGAGGAATGGATAAACAGCTGGTGATGAAGGAAGATGGAATTCGATATTTCATGGATAGACTTTGGGTGCCTGCCTATGGAAATTTGAGAGACCTGGTTATGAGTGAGGCACACAAATCTAAGTATTCTATACATCCTGGATCCGATAAAATGTATCATGATCTGAAGGCGCACTATTGGTGGCCTAATATGAAAGCGGATGTGGCTACGTATGTGAGCAAGTGCTTGACCTGCTCGAAGGTAAAGGTGGAATATCAAAAACCATCCGGACTATTGCAGCAACCCGAGATACCGATGTGGAAGTGGGAACAAATCTCCATGGATTTTATTACCAAGCTGCCCAGGACTAGTACTGGTTGTGATACAATATGGGTTATTGTGGATCGATTGACAAAATCTGCTCATTTTCTTGCAATAAAGGAAACTGACAAGATGGAGAAGTTAACCCGCCTGTACCTCAAGGAGATCGTTTCCAGACACGGTGTACCGATCTCAATCATCTCTGATCGTGACGCTCGTTTCACGTCACACTTCTGGCAATCATTGCAGAAATCTTTGGGAACACGATTAGATATGAGTACTGCTTATCACCCACAAACGGATGGCCAGAGTGAGCGTACCATACAGACGTTGGAAGATATGCTACGTGCTTGTGTAATTGATTTCGGGAATAACTGGGAAATTCACCTGCCATTGGTGGAATTTTCTTATAACAACAGTTATCACACTAGCATACAAGCAGCACCTTTCGAAGCTTTGTATGGAAGAAAATGTAGATCACCTGTTTGTTGGGCAGAAATTGGCGATAGTCAGCTAACTGGTCCCGAGTTGATTCATGAAACAACTGAGAAGATCGTACAGATACGGAACCGTATGGCAGCAGCGCGAGACCGACAAAAGAGTTATGCTGATAAGAGACGGAAACCTTTAGAGTTTCAGGTTGGTGATAAGGTTTTGTTGAAAGTTTCACCGTGGAAAGGCGTGGTTCGGTTTGGCAAGCGAGGGAAGCTAAACCCGAGGTACGTTGGACCATTTGAAATAGTGGAAAGAATAGGTCCAGTGGCCTATCGTCTAGCCCTACCTGATTCGCTAAGTGGAATCCATGATGTATTTCACGTATCGAACTTAAAGAAATGCATAACTGATGAAACGATGGTCGTACCACTGGAGGAGGTTCAAGTGGATGAGCAACTACGTTTTATTGAAGAACCAGTTGAAGTGATGGACCGTGAGGTGAAAACACTTAAGCAGAGCAAGATACCTATTTTCAAAATCCGTTGGAATTCGCGACGTGGACCGGAATTCACATGGGAACGGGAAGATCAAATGAAGCTTAAGTATCCTCATCTATTCGAGAAGACGATGTCTGCAGACGAAGGTATTGATTTAAATTTCGGGACGAAATTTCTTTCAACATGGGGATGATGTGACAACTCATCCAAAACTCACTCGATTTCGATTTCTGTGTGCCAATGCAGTAGACCAGTGATGGAACACTCTCACCATGTAACACAATTTTCGGGACGAAAATTCTTTCAACATGGGGATAATGTGACATCCGGTAAATTTCCGTTACCAAACTCCGTTAGTTTCGTTAAGTCTTGCATACACGTGTCGTGAGCACACACTAGTTGTCGTTTAACGTTGGTGACCTAATAATAATGAATAATGTTAAATTAATGAGAATCTAATTGATTATGTGATTATTGTGTTATGTTTATGTGTTTGCATGTTTTTAAAATGTTAATTAGAAAATTAATCGCGTAACGCGAAAACATGCCTATTTATTCGTATGTCTTGTGTTTTTATAAAGATAAGATATATAATGATTTTCATTAGTTTATATCTTTACATTATTAAGTTAAAAACACTTTACAAAGAGTTTAAAGCTTAGTTTTTATAAAATACAAATTACAAGGGCCTAAAGGGTAAATATGGAAATTAAAACTAAACAAAACACCCAAACCCTAATCCCCACCCCTCAATCGGCCGTAACTCTCCTCTCTCCCTCTCCATCTTCGAAAATCAGCCAAGAACAAGCATTTTCGTGTGGTTTTGGTTCGATTACAAGATATATAACGCATAGGAATCATCAATTGCAAGCTATAACACGTTAAAGGTTAGATTTTTCTCATGTTTTGTGATGTTCTTCATAGTGGCCGAACCCTAAGTTCGAAATTGACATTCATGGAGTCGAAATTTATGTTGTATGATGATGTTTATATGTTAGTTAGATTGTATACATGTTAGTTAACGTGGATTATGTATGAATTACATGTTTTTAGTGGATTGATCATGAATCTTGTGTATGAAACAAACCCTAGTTCGAATTTTGGAATGATTTTGTGTGGATGATCATTGTTTGATGATTGTGAGATGATTAGTAAGTGTATGAATGTTAGGAAATCATGAATCTTGCAAGAAATTGATGATTTGGTGTTGATGTTCATAACTTACTAATAATAGTAACTTTATTTTGCATGTAATGATGATCTAGTGATGAATTGATGTTGTGGATGTGTTCATGATGATGAATAGATACTAGATTGTTGTTATGAATGCTAGAAATCTTTGAATGCATGTTGTTGGTTCATAGCTTGCCAAAAGTAGAAACTTTTGTTTATGAAGATGGCTAGATTATGGTGTTTAGGTGATGTTAATCATGTTTAGATATTGTATGGAGCTTGAGATGGTATAATTATGTTGAATTCATGTATGCCTTGGATGTTTGATAGATTTTGGGATGTTCTTTCCCAAAAGGGAAACTTTATTTGTGTAAAGGTTGATGTATGATGATATGAACATGTTTGGGATATTAGGAGCATGTTAGTATGATCATGGATGAATTCTAAGGTGATGAATCATGTTGAATTAGTTGTATGGGATGTTTTGGATAATCATGGATGATATTTGGATCTTTGGTGATCATGTATGGTTTGATGTTGTGTAGTAGTAGGACATCATGCTTGGGTCTGGTAATTGATTGTTGTGATGTTGTGAATGCAATGCATATGCTTAAAGAACTTGGTTATGATCATTATACACGCGTGCGGATCTGAGGCCCCTACTTAGTAGGATTGGCAGGGTTTAGGATGTGAAGTCGTGAGTGGCTTCACATGGCATGTGATGAATGGTTGAACCTTGTGTGACATGTTAGTTGTATTATAGTTAGTGGATATGTTAATGTTCTAGATTCGCATGACTTGTATAGTACTTGATTGTATGATGATCTAAGTGATACACCTGGTTGATATAACATATGTATGATACTATTTGAATGTTAACCATGGGTGTTATATGTTCTCATTGGCTTTATTTGAATTGTAACTCATAATGTCACCAACGGGTCAAACGGGTCAACTAGGTCAAACGTGTCTATTTGTCTGGAAGCTTGAGTCTTTGGTTTTGGTATGATTAGGGTTTCACATGTCTTTTATTTACACGTACTTATGTACTCGCATGATCTAGGTAACCTTTGAAGGTTGGCTATCCACTCGTTTCTCAAATAAACCCTAAGTACTCTTTGCATACATCAGGTGAGTTCATGCCCCACGCTTTATTTAATCTCTTTTGGGGGAGATAGCATACTGGTATTTTACGAACGCTTTTAATATTTAAGTTGTGTATAATATTGATATAGTGCTATTTATCATGGGAAAAGTCCTCACACTTTCGAATTGTTAATATTTAATAGCGGGGAAACTTGGGTAGTACTACTGGGTCTGACGAGCCCCACCTGTGTGACTCGAGGTCAACCGGGTGCAATTTGTCCTATTGAACATTGTCACGACGTGGTAAGTCGTGACAGGAGGCAACAACTATCACAGTCAGCTTCAATTGCGAAATCACTACGTATTAATATTGCTGTTAATAGACTAGCTATCTATTGCAATACACTGCTTATATATATCACAACTGTTTATATGTTTACTGAACTCAAACTCTTGAACTCACCAACCTATGTGTTGACATTTTAGTATGCTTTTCTCAGGTCATTAAGCTGCTTGCCTCTAGGAGCACTCCACGGTTCACTTGCATACTAAGACTCGGTTTTCAAGACATTAGCATTTTAATGATAATGGTTTACTATTTTGGGCTGGCACATGTTTTGCCATATTTATACTTTTAGTTGTTTGAGTTGTTTCCAAAACGCTTCCGCGCTGTTTCAAACTAAATCTTTGGTTGTTTTATTTACTTGTGGCATATAGAGTCGTTCTATGTAACTACTGACTGTGATCCTGGTTTGTTCACACGCCTCGCGGTAAAACCCCGCACGTGGATTTTGAGGGTGTGACATCTGCCCCCTCCACTTTAATCCTCTTTTCCTGGTATCTAGTCTTAGACTTCACAAACTTTTATGGTGTTGTAATCTACTTTCTTTTTGGTTCACTAATCACAACCTCTTCTTCTACTACATCATCACAAACAATCCCTACTAGTTCCACCACATATTCGAATGACGAAGGTTTATTAACTTTCACATGCGTATGAACCTTCGGTGGCAACCCTTGCACATAGCACTTGATTATTCTCTAATCGGTACGGCCAGATGTGGCACTAATCGGACCAACTCATTTAACTTGGTAGTGTAGTCATATCGCCGGCCTTTAGTCCTAAAAATTTAGTCTCAAACCTATCAACCTCGTTCTACGGGCAAAACTTGTACATAACCATCTGCTTCAAATCCTCCTAACCCATCTTCTTCTTATTCTTCTTGGTTTATGCTTCATAGTCATCCACCAGTGTAGTGCTTCGGATACAAAAAAGTGAGCAGCAAACTTAACGGCCTGATCAACTCGTCACTCACCGATGTCGAAGACCGCTTCTATCTCAACAACCCAATAACAAGTGGTGATTGCGTCCTTTTCCCATCAAATGTTGGAGGGTTACATCTCTTAACTACCCTATACGTACATCCCTTAGAAGGCTCTTTGTCAGATTCATCTTCTTCACTAATTTCTAGATTTGTGGTGCCCTTATTACGGTCATCCTTACTTCCTTCACTTGACTTTTCTTTCGATCCACTAGTTTTTTCCTTAAAGACATTCTTGAATGCCTTAGCTAGACTTAAAGTTGGTAGCATGAGGAACTTGATGAACTTTTTTGGCTATTATTTCTCGAACTAGGGATTTCAAAGTGAACACCGCTTCTTCATTATCCTTGTTATTTCCAGTCTTGGGGTTTTCTCGATTAGACGCCTACGCCTAGTGGCTGGTGGATCATAGCGCGAACTTCACACGAACCACCTCTAGCACCTCTTCTACAAGCCATTCTACAAGACACGAAATAATGATACCATCATTCAAGGTAATAGTTCAGGTCATGACAAGTACAATAAGTTTCTAGTTATTTGGCCAGTTGTGATTAGCTACTCATTATACTTCTGATGTTATAAGTACTTCCTATGATACCCAGCATCGCTTCCGCATCTTACATCTAATACTCATATAGATAAAGCACGTAGAACGTAAAGAATGTATACATAATGCATATATGCATTTATGGCACATTGAGATATGCAATAAAAGTTGATATTTACTTACTTGGCATGAAGTTCCCTGTACTAGTATCCGTTATTACTATTGGTCCAATGTATAGTTTAAGGTCAGGCATCACGAATACTCAAATCTCTCAAGTTTTCTGGAAACCTCATAGTTGCTTTCATACACATTATCATAATTCTTAAACTGTAAATTACAATAAAACTAGAATCGAGACCCCTGCGTCACAACGGAGACATAAAACCATATCACGTAGCATCTGACACATTACGTCGGTTACCACCAACACCAAAAAAACTCATATTAAAATAAATAAAACGAAAAAAATAAAACCGAACGAAAAGTAAACGTAAAAACATTGAATCACGCATGCGAATACATAAAACATATAAAACAATAAGCAAGTTGATCTCGGACCAGCGTTTTGCGATGGGACCGTTAAATGGGTGAAAAATACGCGTAAAAACGGTGAAGCACACATGCACACTACAACGTGTTAACTTGTAAAATTTACACCGAAACGTAAACCAGAAATTTTGAAAAATATAAAAAGTATAGGGGATCAAATTTGAAAGTGATAAATGTTGGGGCTAAATTATAAAATATGTAAAAGTATTACGTTAAAATAAAAAAGTTAAAAATTAAAAATAAATAAATAAAACCAATAAAGCATATGCTACAACCTTTAATGCATACAAAGGTTGATAATTAGTATATATTTAATAAGTAGCAAAAACATAAAATTCAGCCAACACACAAGTCAAGATAAAGTAAACGTTTACTTCACATTGAATCATTGTTCAAACATTGATGACATAATTAAACTTGAAACCGGGATGCTAGTCTTTGATTCGGGAGCTCCTTCATGCCCATACATCATCCATTTAGCTACACTTGGATTTATTTGACATGCATACTAAAAATCAAAGATGTTGAGTAAGTTCTAGTTTTAATTTTGAACATTTAGACATAAGCCATCTAAAACCTATGATGAATGCCATATTGAAACATATCATAGAATATCATAAAATCCCATTGGAACATCTATAACTTTGAAAACATAACTTACCTAGCCAGTGAACACCATCAAGGGAAACATACAATAATCACACCATGAAACTATGCAGGACAAGTTGTTACAGGTATAGAGCAAGCTAATATAACCATGCAATGCACTTAAACAAGGCAAGCTGATATGTGCACAGAGCAAGCTGATATAACCATGCAATGCAGTTAAGCAAAACAATCTGGTACGAGCACAGAGCAATCTAATATAACCATGTAGTACACTTAAGCAAAGCAAGCTGATACGAGCAAGGAGCAAGCTAATATAACCATGCATTGCGCTAAGCAAAGCAAGCTGGGCAGGAGCACAGAGCAAGCTAATATAATCATGCGATGCGCTAAGCAAAGCAAGCTATTACATACACAAGGCAAGACTTGGAAAAGAGTAAAGCATATTGGAATTATTTTTTAACTCTTTGACTTTGATTATTAGTACTAAACATCACTAAGCACAAATTCCTCTTGGGCATGAACAGGAGGTGAGCTTAAGGATAATATCCCAAATATGGTGAATGCGGGTGTTAGTTAATCAATATGGATGACTACCGATGAATACAAGTGACTTTTGGCCAATACGGGTGAGCACTGGTCTATATTGGTGCAGGATCGAGTTTGGTCACTCAAAAAAATTGTTATCTCTCAAACTTACTAAATCACACTCGGTTTGATGATGCAGAATCCCTTAAGAGTTGGTAATAATATAATAAGTAAACAAACACAAGAGACAAGTTTTCAAGATACTTGTATATATTTCTTCTCAACTCAAAGTTTACAAGACTCTTACAAGCATACTAACTGAGTTTACCATGAGAACTATATATACTACTATCTACAGCCGGTTATACAAAAGATTACCAGCTAGAAAGTACTACTAAACAAATACTACATTGCTAATAGTAAGGTATCTAAGATAAAATACTATCCTAGATTAGGTAGTCATGACATGTCCATGACTTACCTTTTGTCACCAACTAAAGTTGGTAATTGTACTAACTGATAAGAAATAAACAGTGGAATAAAATATGGTCAACTATATGGGCGTGGAAAAGCACCATGCAGTATCTCAGAGGTTGCAGCGATTTGTCAAAGTTATCATACTTATGTCTACTGGTTCATAGTAGGTTCTTCCTAAGGTTAACTGGCTTCGGAAGAACAAGTTCTTCCAAAGCCACTTATACTTCGAAAGAGCATACTTCTTCCGAGACTTATGCTGATCTTCAAGACTTCATGCTTCGGAAGTCATTGTTTTGAAATCTTCGAAGTGTTGAACTTTGGAAGAAGGATGACTTTGTCTTCGGAAGTCAGGATTCCTCTTCGAAAGTTCCATCAGCCTTTATCTTCGGAAGTGCAGCTTTTGCCTTCGAAAGCTCTTTCACAGTTGTACCAAAATTGTTTCTAAGTTTTTGTTTTGGTTGCACCAGCTTTACTTGATCTAACAAACTCCCCCTAGGCTGATGCTACCAAAACCTCACTTGTTTCTACTTCTTAAAACTTTCAGCACCAAAGAAAGAAGATACTTATCTGTCTCTTTATTCTTACCAGAGGTGGTGCTGAGAAGTTTGTACAAGTCATTTGTAGACAAAAGATCTAGTCTATTGCTTTGAATGACATGCACCCTTTGTTGTGTCCCTCTGAAGAAAGTTAGTTGACGAGAGTTGTAGTCATACTCCCATCGAACTATGGGTTCCAATTCAGGGCCTTCAACCATTTGCAAGAAAGCTTTTCCTTTGGTGGTTGACCCTTCCTTTTATTCCCTTTCTCTTAGCTTCAACTCCTCTTCAATCTTGGCCTTTGTAGTCAGTTCAGTCAGATGAAGGCTGCTCAGATGATTTCTGATATGAGCAGCTACTTCAGAGTTGGAGGGATTGAAGAATGGTTTCTCTGCTAACTCAGCAATGTCAAATCTGCTGGAGTGTAGTAGAGAAGATGCATTAAGTCTGTTGACTTCACCATTCTCTCTTTCCACAACAAATTTGTGAGAAGAGTCTTCGAACCTCTACTGGACTATCTTCTTCCTAGGAACAAGGGGTTGAGATGGTAGCTTGTCTCCCTTCCTAGAATCCAGCAGAGTCACCAGCCTTCTTCTCAGCTTCTTCCCTTCTTCCTTGAGGGAGTCAGAGTTAGTTGCCAAGAGTTTGAGAGCCTGGTCCAATGTTCCTCTTGGCAGATCAAGGAATTATTCTCTTGTGAGGGAACATGAGGAGCCATCAATGAAGGACAGTTTGATGGACCCCTCCTCACAAGAGATGTCGCTCAGAGTAGTGCAATTGATAAGCTTCCTCTTGATCTCCTTGAATTCTTCCAAGGTCAGAGGTTTGGATGATTGAGAGGATGACTTGGGTGGTTGACTGGTGGATAATGTTTGGGTTCTAGGGAGTGTTTTGGGTTTCGGGACAGGTAGTGGTGGTGGTTGTTGTGATGCAATGGGTGAGGAAGAGTGTATGGTTGATGATGAGGGTTCAGGGGTGTAGGGCTTAGTGGTTGGCTCAGTTTTGATGGGGAAAGGGAAAGGTATTGGTTCAGGTTGAGGTTGTGGTTATGGTGTAGGTTTGGAAGTCATCCTTTGGTATACCTCCTTCCTTCTTCCTGAGTGAATGTCAGCCTTGATGTCATTGACATGTTGCTGCAGGGTCTTTTACGACATGAGGCCAACTTGTCTGCCAAAGAAGCCATGGGCCTTAAGATAATCCTTTATCTAGGCTTTGTCTTCCATCTTCTTGGCTGCTACAAGTTGAGCTTCTTCTTTTTTCTTCTTCTTCTCCTTAAGCTTTTCCCTAGATGTCCTCTTTCTCTCTTTGTCCATTTGATTTTGTTCTTTATGGAAAAGCCATAAGATCGTGTCATTATCATGAGAAGATAGTTACTCAAGAGAGAATCCCCTAGAGCTTAGAAAGCTATCCTTTCATTCCTTAGCTGTTGCTCAGCTTCCTCTTTCTTTCTCAGCTTTTCCTCCTTTAAGGCCAACCTTGCTGCTTCCTCTTGTTCTTTTTGCAGCAGGGTTGCCTATTCTAACTCCACCAGCTCCTCAAGTGGTAGAAAGAGCACATCTTTACTTGTTGCTCCAAGATTGAAAAGTCTGTCAATGATCTCCATCCTCTTTTGGTTATTAATAGTCTCCTGGTTGGCCACAACTGCTTTGCTGCTTGCAGCTAATAGTTTCCCAGTGGGGAGTCTACCTTTTCTCTAAAGCTTTTCCAACCTT
The DNA here is from genome assembly GCA_025215565.1 of Flaveria ramosissima. Taxonomy (NCBI): domain Eukaryota; kingdom Viridiplantae; phylum Streptophyta; class Magnoliopsida; order Asterales; family Asteraceae; genus Flaveria; species Flaveria ramosissima. The sequence continues at coordinate 33,020,229 of CM046032.1, forward strand.
TCCTCCTCTAACAGTTTTTCCGCAGTCAGCTTCCTTTTTCCTTTGATGTATTCGGAGGCTTGAGTCTTTGGAGGTTCTAGTGTAGAAGATTCAGGTTGGTGAGTGGTGATATGAGCTTGTGGTGATGATGGTGTTTGAGTGAGAGGGGTTTTGAGAAATTCTTCACTATTTACCTCCAAGGCCAGGTCAAGAATTGCCTTTGTGATAATTAGGTAATCAGACAGAGAAGATACCTTCCGTAGCTTGGATCTCACCTTCGGAAGATTGGGATAATTCTTTCGCAACTTTGACTTCAGCTTCAGAAGTTAGTGGGATTACACTATCTGTCCCAACTGTTTCAGTTGATGGGCCATCAGTCCTCATATCCCCTTCAAAGTCAATCTCAGGTTCAATGTGGACCTTAGGTTGACCAACTCCTTCCTCAGTGGTAGATGGTGCATTCAATATCTGAACCTATTCAGATGTATGAGCATTCTTGGGTCCACTTGAAGGATGATAGGAGGAGGCTCAATGAAACAGTTACTTCTTGAGCAGGATAAGAAGAAGAAAGTCTTGAATAGAGCCAAGCTTTGCTCCACATGTTTTTCACTCTGAACATTCTCCCCCTTTTTGGTAGCATCATATGAGAGCTTGATGAGCTAAAGGAAGAAGTCAGAGAAACTTGGACTGGTACATGCTTAACAGATCTCTCAGTCTGTTTCTCAGCTAGTTAAGCCTTGAGATTTTGAATCTCAAGTTGCTGAGTAGCAGACCTATCCTCTAAAGTCTTAACCCTGTATTCAAGGTTTGCGACTTTAGAAAGTAGGTCTCTAATTGTGAGTTGCATACTTCCCTCGTCTTCTTTAGAAGAATCACGAGGAGATGAGGTAACATACCTAGTATGTTCATCCTCACCACCAGATGTGGTTTCTTGGCATCCTGGTTTCCCTTACTTAATGATGTCTCTTTTAGAGTCATCAGGAGGCAAAGTTGCCGTAGATTTAGTCTCAGATATGTTACCACTGTCCCGAGGACCCATTGAGGCACCATCAGTAGTGTCAGCTGAATCAACATGAGTCCCCTCCATATTAGTGGGACTCACATGAGTTTGGGTTCTCTAATGGGGGCTAGAAATCAGAGGTTTCTCTAGGCTCAGTTGATCCTTAGATGGGTGTTGTGGATCAACATCATGGCCTTGAAGAGACATGATTTCTTCAACAGTACCTATTAAAAGGTCAGTGAAATATATGGAAGTGATGCCTAATGACCCGAGACCTTGATCAATGTCTTGAGGCATTGAGCCTATGATTGGGCTGTCCCTTTTTGGCTGCTCAGGGGAGTATAGTGACTCATCCTGAGGGCTTACAATTTGGGTTTGGGGCTCATGGGATTAAGACTGAGGAGACTCAATTCCCATATTGAGGTCATTGTGACGGATAGTAGGACCTCAGACTGAGTGGGAGCCCATGTTTCCACTTGTCACACCCCAACCTTGACGGCGGAAACGCCGAGGTGTGAGGGTTAAGATTGTTCACAGCCACATAACGCTATATTTAAATTGCAAATATTATATCATAAGTCTTAAAGTGAAATACACGCATAAGTCTCAAACATGAAATAAGTTCCAAACAAGACTAAACATTTCATAAACATTTTAGTCATTAACTAGGTCCAAGTCCTAGTTTTATTGCAAGCTTCAAAAGTCCACTTTAAACTTGGGGGTTTCCTGAAACATGATGAAAATAAAGAGTCAACTAAAAATAGTTGGTGAGTTTCCAGGTTTTCATACATAATAAGATTACAAGTAGCAATTCATGTCATGGATTATAAGCTAGTAAGGTTATAGAACACATATCGTTACAACCAAACCTCGACTTGATTACAAGTATAAAAGATTGGCTAAGTGTATTTGGTTCTCTAGTGCACAAGCGTACGGCCCCTAGGAGTCGGCAATACCTCGACTTTAGCACCAAATAGGCTTGTCAGGCCCAAAGATCTAAGACGTCGCCAGGCTAGCAATAGTTAATGATTGTAAACAAACTATGTATCTCATATAAACACTTACAATACACAAATAACCATGACCAAATAATAAGTAGAATTGCATGTGCATTACAAGTCTCAAATGTTTAAACGTGTATGTAATATAAGCATCATGTTTCACCCCAAATAAGTGTGAAAAATATAAAAAGGGGCAAGAAAAACTCACATGGAAAACTCACTTGAAGTAAATAAGATGATGATAAGAAAATAAACGAGTCTTCAACGATTTCTTTTTACAAGATACCTAATGTATATATATTCCAAGGTTAAGTTTAAAGGTAAGATTAATGTGAACTAGGGTTTCAATTGGAAATTTGGAAATTTAATTAATTAAAAATAATGAATCCTTTATTGATTTAATAAAGATTAAATATAATGTGTGAAAAGAGATTAATAATTAATTATTTGATTAAATATCTATTTAAATGACGTTTAAAATCATTTTATAAAGTTTTGAGCTTTCAAATGATATATCATAAATGTTTTATAATACAAAACCTAAAAATATAAGAATAAAGCGATTTACATTGTTTTACAAATTTCAAGAATTTAAATAAAAGTTAACGAATAAATTTATTAACTATTTATGATTTAACATGGTTAAAATAATTAACTATTTAATTAATTACTTATATAATCATTTGTATAATTAACTTTCTAAAGTATTTATAATATGTGGGTTTTAAGCATTTTTGAAATAATCCGAATTCATGCTATAATTAATTTATAGCATTTGAATTACAAAAACAAAAAAAAATGATGTTTTTATAATCTTTGTGTTTTTTTTTCTAAAATAATAATTAAATTTAAAATCAAAAGTGTTTAATATATTTAAAATTAATTTAATAATTTCTAAAATATTTTAGTTAACAAAATAATTTTTATTTTGATTTATTAATATAATATTAATTTTCTGAATTATAAAATATTAACAAAGCCAATTAAAAACTATTAACACCAAAAATGGCAGAGGCCCGGTTCGAACCCGGGACCTCTTGCTCATTGATGTTTGCGTGTTACCAGGTGGGCTATAGCCCAGTTCCATTTAAAAGCTTCTTTTTAAATCTTTTAAACATTAAATGGTTAAACCCCCAATTTCCATATGAACCCTAGAACTATTTTGGATCCAATTGAACCCCAAAACATTTATGTTAACGAATGAGATGTTAGGGCTTTTAATCCCCTAATGAAATCGAATGTATGGGTGCATGTAATTACCAGTTTGGATGTGGAATCGATGGTGATTAGAAAGAAAGGGTTCGCGACTGTTGTTCATATAATCTGAGATGCAAACGTTGATGATAGTTAAATTCCCTTCGTATGAAGCTTCCATGGGTGTTTAGAATTCTAAGCCCTCTAACAATTTTAAGTTTAAACGCCTCAAAGACCACTGTCAACCATGTTGCAGGTCGTGGGTTCAGAGAGAACCGAGTATGAATTTGGTGTGGATTTCAGGTGGAATTGAGAGTTCAAGCAGTTTAGGAATTGATATTCGGTCGAATAGGTGAAGTTAATTTGTTTATTATGAGCGTTTAATGGCCGAATGACTATGGATTTAAGAGTGTGTCGGTTTTTAGTCGATTGATACTTATAACCGACGCCTTAACTCGATTATTGTACACCTAACGGGTCGAAACCTCCTCACGAAGCGATTGGAAACGGTTTCGGTACATTAATTCGAAGTTGTACAGGGTTTTGGGTCCTCGCCGGAGCTCACCGGAGCTCGCCGGAATAACCGCCGGAATTGCGGGAGTGGGGGAAAAAGTGACAGATCTGATTTTTAGAAAATTACACAAATGGTCCCTGTTGTTTCCCACTGTTATTATTTTATGCCATAAACTTTTATTTAAGTTTTAAACTTGACACAATAAACCCCTCAACCTCTCTAAACTTTAAAGTTTGTCAATTGTTTAACTTTTATACATACATATATATATATATATATATATATATATATATATATATATATATATATATATATATATATATATATATATATTTCATATTATTATGAGTTTAGTTATGTTAATCTTATTATTGTTAATGTTATTTTAGTTATCACTGTTATTATTGTTACTATTATTCTTTTATAATCTAATAGTAATGTTACTATGTTTAATTTAATAGTTTAAATTATTAACTTTTAAATAAAAGAACTAACAAAGAACCAAGCATAAATATTCCACAAGTTCCACTAATGACAACAATGGCCCTTACAAGTTTATAACGGCGTTAACAATTAATTTAACAAAAAAAAGAGATGTTACAGTCTCCCCAACTTAAAAGAATTTCGTCCCGAAATTAAAAATGAACTTAAATGAACAAAGGAATTGTAATGAAAGGTGAGTGTTCAACGAACTGTGATTGACGTTTGATTACAGGTGAAACGCCTCACTTTATGGAATCTTACAAGATTCTTAACATAATAAACGCGAGACGTTTTGAGATGAGACGTTGGAAAACGATGACAAGTTACCGTGGTTCCTTGGATTTATAAGTCACAACTTCTAGAATATAATTTCATAGTGAAATGATGTCTAGAAATCACTAAAAGACCAACAATGATAAGAAAGGTTAACCGTCAGGATTTAAGAATCCCAAACGTCACTATATGAAACGATCTTAACGCATATCTTGTGAATATGTATCTCTCCTTTGACCAATCATCGGTCTAAGAATAATACGATATGCGAAGATTTTGGAATAAGTTCACGACGATGGTTAGAAACATTATTAAAAGCAGAAAATGAATCGGTCATCCGAAATAACGATCGATGTTTTAATGCCATACCACGGTATACGACTATTTGAGATAGATACAAGTCAATTTCTCGACCCGTTATCACACATAAGTCAATATGAAATCAGCCAATCGGTCTATAATGCACCAACTGTCATCATGACATCTAAAATAAGAGGCATTCAGTGATGAGGAGTTAAACAGGAGATTCACAGGAACACGGAGGTTAGGTTTTGTCATATGTGAAAGTAAGACACTTGGACACATGCCAAGTTATGTCTTTTCTTTTATGCCACACATATGACTACAAATTACAAAATTTTATGAACCCTTATATCCACATCGCAATGAGGATAATAACGAGTCTTGTTGTTCAAAACCAAGATAAAATTTCAATGATTTTCAAGGTTAAGGGTTCAAAAGCGATTCAAGAAATGACGCAAACATTAAGAAAAGTATTTATAAACATGTTTTGCAAGATAGCAAGTTTCCAAGTATAGATTGCATACGTAATTCATCAAACCCATAAGTACAGTCGAGAACATTCGTATGACTAGAAAGACATAACCACGAGTTGATAATGTCTTTATTTAGTAGAAAGATTGGTTAAGAAGGCTACCATCACACAATCATGCGTTGATGATAACTCAAAATGAAAGTTGATAAGTAGGGAATAAATGGTTCGATATAGCTAGATCAAATCAAAGCATAAGGATAAGGGAAAGAAATCAATTTAAGAATTTAAATGCTCCCAAGCTCGGAATCAAAATCAACCTAGAGTGATCGGGTCTCCTTTCAAGTTCAGAAATCATGTTTTGGCTTGATAGGTCCAAACACTAACATTGGTTCACCCTTCAAGTTACTACATGTTCCTTGTCACTTGACTAAAACCTTGGTAAGTTGGAGATCAAGAAATGAGAATAGTCATCAAGATGTGGTTTTCACTCCTAACTTGATGGTGTATTCCCAAGGTATGACCACTAACTCAGCGATTAAAAAGTTCGGTCCCAACTCCTTGTTGAGGATCCACAGAAATAAGACAAGGTAACTCACCATTAAGGTAAGGGAAATCACTCCTATCTTAACGGTGAAGTTTTACAAAAACAAAATATAACAAGATGAACTTCTTCATCAAAATCCAGAATTCACTCCTACTTTGATGAAGTCGTCTCACTTGAACAAATACAATTCATAAAGATGATATTATCATCAAGGTATGGAATTCACGCCTATCTTGATGATTGAATTTCATAATAACAAGAAAACAATCGAAGATTGACATTTGTCACCAAAGTACGGGTTTCAATCCTATTTTGGTGAGATCATGTCATTTGTGAAATGCCATTCCAAAGAAAATAACTGAAGTCAATCCTCGGGATAAGGAAATCACCCCGATCCAGAGGATGAAATTTTATAAATCACAATTGGAAACCATTTATCGAAACGAATAGAGAATCATCAAAGTAAAGGAATCACCCCTGTTTTGATGAGTTAGAATCATTTAGGAGATACAGGTGTTCTTAGTCATAGGTTGACTTGCAAACACTTGTATCTCTCACGATGCAGACGCTACGGAGTTTTACTTAACAACGAAAGGAACATAATATCAATTAGAAATTCAAGAAAAAAAATTTCAAGTTACATCAATGTAACAAAAGGAAAAATCATGCTTACAAGCTTAAGATCAAAGTTCAAGATAACAGAAGTTGTTGTGGTGTTCAAATCTTGGATGGTTTCAATCGGGAAGACGAAATTAAAGGGCAGGAATTATTCAACACCACAATGAGATGTGAACATTCGATTCACAATCGAAAGGAAATACATGGACTTCTCAGGATATGAGGTCAACCATAGCCTTATTGAAGACACGCGTACTTATAAGTGATCACTCATCTCAAGTGTTTCGAGTCAAGTAAATGGATTCAATGATCGAGTCAAATCACCATTTACACTTTGCCTAGACAAAGTATCTCGAGATGTAGGACTTCCACCTATAGCATTGCATGTTCTTAGTTATGGGACACATCCTTAAGAAGACCTGCGAACCATAAGTAACGGTTTAAAGTTTTTGATGACCATTCTGTTTAGATTCCCAATATCTTTGGGTATATTAAGATCCATGTTCACGTTGGTCAAGATATAGAAATAGTTACATGAAACGCTCAACGTATAGCGGTGTTTAAACGTAAGAGTTGAAATGTAGGTTAGGTTCAATATTAGCAGGAACATTATGTATGATAGGAATGTAGAGATACCAGTTCAAGGAATCAAAGATTTTTAAGATACAAAGAGGATGGTTCCATTTGGTAACGCATTACCATTTGGAATCGTTGACACGTCAAGGTAAATTGACCCATTTGCCATAGAGACTTGTGTACGTTGACCATAGTTTATCACTCATCCCAGAAATCCCCAGGTAAGCATAACTGGTCTCACAATGAGATTTATACGATATGCTTGCCTTAGCCCGAAGGCCTTTTGCCAGGAAATCCAGAATACAGGTGTCTATGTGTCACACAAATTTCTTTGGTTTATGAAATCAAAACCTTGATGAGATTTTCATAGATTAGACATAGAGTCTAAGGAACTAAACCCATGATGATAAGTGTAGATTCCACATGTCGTTGAGAATAAGTTTAGGAAGTTCATTTGTCGGGGAGGGTCAAAGAGTCAAAGTTAAGTTTAGGGAGACAAGTAACTAAGTTTAAGCATACATAAGGCAATCCTATGCTAAGGCATCAAGTTGCACAAAAGGCATAGCATCATGTAGCATGCAAACAACATGTAAGCACAAAGGTATAAGGATCTTTCTATGAGGTTCATGCAACTATAGTCTAGGTCACCATTTCTAATAACCTAGATCCCTATAGTTATGGGCTCTGATACCAATCTGTCACACCCCAACCTTGACGGCGGAAACGTCGAGGTGTGAGGGTTAAGATTGTTCACAGCCACATAACGCTATATTTAAATTGCAAATATTATTATCATAAGTCTTAAAGTGAAATACAAGCATAAGTCTCAAACATGAAATAAGTTCCAAACAAGACTAAACATTTCATAAACATTTTATTCATTAACTAGGTCCAAGTCCTAGTTTTATTGCAAGCTTCAAAAGTCCACTTTAAACTTGGGGGTTTCCTGAAACATGATGAAAATAAAGAGTCAACTAAAAATAGTTGGTGAGTTTCCAGGTTTTCATACATAATAAGATTACAAGTAGCAATTCATGTCATGGATTATAAGCTAGTAAGGTTATAGAACACATATCGTTACAACCAAACCTCGACTTGATTACAAGTATAAAAGATTGGCTAAGTGTATTTGGTTCCCTAGTGCACAAGCGTACGGCCCCTAGGAGTCGGCAGTACCTCGACTTTAGCACCAAATAGGCTTGTCAGGCCCAAAGATCTAAGACGTCGCCAGGCTAGCAATAGTTAATGATTGTAAACAAACTATGTATCTCATATAAACACTTACAATACACAAATAACCATGACCAAATAATAAGTAGAATTGCATGTGCATTACAAGTCTCAAATGTTTAAACGTGTATGTAATATAAGCATCATGTTTCACCCCAAATAAGTGTGAAAAATATAAAAAGGGGCAAGGAAAACTCACATGGAAAACTCACTTGAAGTAAATAAGATGATGATAAGAAAATAAACGAGTCTTCAACGATTTCTTTTTACAAGATACCTAATGTATATATATTCCAAGGTTAAGTTTAAAGGTAAGATTAATGTGAACTAGGGTTTCAATTGGAAATTTGGAAATTTAATTAATTAAAAAATAATGAATCGTTTATTGATTTAATAAAGATTAAATATAATGTGTGAAAAGAGATTAATAATTAATTATTTGATTAAATATCTATTTAAATGACGTTTAAAATCATTTTATAAAGTTTTGAGCTTTTAAAATGATATATCATAAAGGTTTTATAATACAAAACCTAAAAATATAAGAATAAAGCAATTTACATTGTTTTACAAATTTTAAGAATTTAAATAAAAGTTAACGAATAAATTTATTAACTATTTATGATTTAACATGGTTAAAATAATTAACTATTTAATTAATTACTTATATAATCATTTGTATAATTAACTTTCTAAAGTATTTATAATATGTGGGTTTAAAGCATTTTTGAAATAATCCGAATTCATGTTATAATTAATTTATAGCATTTGAATTACAAAAACAAAAAAAATGATGTTTTTATAATCTTTGTGTTTTTTTTTCTTAAATAATAATTAAATTTAAAATCAAAAGTTTTTAATACATTTAAAATTAATTTAATAATTTCTAAAATGTTTTAGTTAACAAAATAATTTTTGTTTTGATTTATTAATATAATATTAATTTTCTGAATTATAAAATTTTAACAAAACCAATTAAAAACTATTAACACCAAAAATGGCAGAGGCCCGGTTCGAACCCGAGACCTCTTGCTCATTGATGTTTGCGTGTTACCAGGTGGGCTATAGCCCAGTTCCGTTTAAAAGCTTCTTTTTAAATCTTTTAAACATTAAATGGTTAAACCCCCAATTTCCATATGAACCCTAGAACGATTTTGGATCCAATTGAACCCCAAAACATTTATGTGAACGAATGAGATGTTAGGGCTTTTAATCCCCTAATGAAATCGAATGTATGGGTGCATGTAATTACCAGTTTGGATGTGGAATCGATGGTGATTAGAAAGAAAGGGTTCGCGACTGTTGTTCATATAATCTGAGATGCAAACGTTGATGATAGTTAAATTCCCTTCGTATGAAGCTTCTATGGGTGTTTAGAATTCTAAGCCCTCTAACAATTTTAAGTTTAAACGCCTCAAAGACCACTGTCAACCATGTTGCAGGTCGTGGGTTCAGAGAGAACCGAGTATGAATTTGGTGTGGATTTCAGGTGGAATTGAGAGTTCAAGCAGTTTAGGAATTGATATTCGGTCGAATAGGTGAAGTTAATTTGTTTATTATGAGCGTTTAATGGCCGAATGACTATGGATTTAAGAGTGTGTCGGTTTTTAGTCGATTGATACTTATAACCGACGCCTTAACTCGATTATTGTAGACCTAACGGGTCGAAACCTCCTCACGAAGCGATTGGAAACTGTTTCGGTACATTAATTCGAAGTTGTACAGGGTTTTGGGTCCTCGCTGGAGTTCACCGGAGCTCGCCGGAATAACCGCCGGAATTGCGGGAGTGGGGGAAAAAGTGACAGATCTGATTTTTGGAAAATTACACAAATGGTCCCTGTTGTTTCCCACTGTTATTATTTTATGCCATAAACTTTTATTTAAGTTTTAAACTTGACACAATAAACCCCTCAACCTCTCTAAACTTTAAAGTTTGTCAATTGTTTAACTTTTATACATATATATATATATATATATATATATATATATATATATATATATATATATATATATATATATTTTCATATTATTATGAGTTTAGTTATGTTAATCTTATTATTGTTAATGTTATTTTAGTTATCACTGTTATTATTGTTACTATTATTCTTTTATAATCTAATAGTAATGTTACTATGTTTAATTTAATAGTTTAAATTATTAACTTTTAAATAAAAGAACTAACAAAGAACCAAGCATAAATATTCCACAAGTTCCATTAATGACAACAATGGCCCTTACAAGTTTATAACGGCGTTATCAATTAATTTAACAAAAAAAACGAGATGTTACACCACTCTAGCCTTTATTGGATTGAACACGGGAACTTGTTCAATCAGAGTAGATTGAACAAGTGTTCACTTGGAGAGTCTTTGATATGTATATTTGATGGGATGGGAAGGAAGAGTTGGCATTGATGTGGTTATTGCTGTTGTGGGTTCATCACTTGTAGGGTTAACAAGGATGTCACAAGGAGCCATTGGCTCAATCATGCCTGAAAGAAGCTTAGTATGTCTTCCCGTGAAGTTGGTAGACACCCTCTGTGACACCCTACACATATCCCACATCGGCCGTGGACAGGAGAGATTCCTGGTTCATAAGGAATGTCTGGCCTCTAATATCAACAACGCGTTTTGGGCGTATTGGCTGTGGATGAGAGGAGAACTCCACAGTTAAGCGTGCTCAGGTGGGAGCAATCCAGGGATGGGTGACCTCCCTGGGAAGTTTTCACCCGGGCAACCAAAAGCAAACCCGTGAGCTCTTCGTGGGCAAAGCGGACAATATTATTGGTACGAGAGGCCGGGTGTTACAGAATGGTATCAGAGCCACTCCTGTGTCGTTCGGGATGTGGGACATACCTCACCAAGGATGGTGACTTCTCGGGCTCATCGAGGACGATGAGTCCAAACAGGGGGTGCTTGTGACACCCTACACATATCCCACATCGGCCGTGGATAGGAGAGATTCCTGGTTCATAAGGAATGTCTGGCCTCTAATATCAACAACGCGTTTTGGGCGTATTGGCTGTGGATGAGAGGAGAACTCCACAGTTAAGCGTGCTCAGGTAGGAGCAATCCAGGGATGGGTGACCTCCCTGGGAAGTTTTCACCCGGGCAACCAAAAGCAAATCCGTGAGCTCTTCGTGGGCAAAGCGGACAATATTATTGGTACGAGAGGCCGGGTGTTACAGAATGGCTGCCGTAAGCGTGTCTCGTCACCATGGAAAGCGTGGAAGTTCCAACCGTAAGCTGGTTGCCATGATTGCCCGACAAATGGCTGCCGTTCTTCCGACTATGGTTGCTGAACTTAATAGCACACTAATGGCTAATAGCAACAACAACACCACCAATGGGAACAATAGTGGTGCTAATGGAGACAATAGCAACAATCAAAATGGGAACAATCAACAAGGGAACAACCGTACTTGCACCTTCAAACACTTCAACTCGTGCAAACCCACTAGCTTTAGTGGAAAAGAAGGAACCACTGGACTTCTCGAGTGGTTTGAAAGTATGAAGAATACGTTCATTGTTAGCGAGTGTCCCAACGAGTTCAAGGTTCGCTATGCCACAAGTGTTCTTTAACAACGAGCACTCACATGGTGGAATAGTGAAAAGAGAAACCGTGGAACTGAGATTGCTTTGGCCTTGCCCTGGGAGGAATTCAAGGAGGTTATGATTCAAAAGTTTTGTCCAAGGAGCGAGTTACAAAAGCTAGAGGAGGAATTCTGGAATCTCAAACAAGATGGTGAGAATCACTTGGCTTATTCCACCCGGCATCATGAGTTGAGTATGCTCCTACCACACATGGTGGACACCGTGCCCCGTAACATCGAGAAATTTATCAAGGGGGTGCCACCTCAAATTCAAGATGCCGTGGTGGGTAGTAGGCCCACAACTTTGGAGGAAGCAATTACCATCACTGCACAGCTCACCGAGAATCATATAAGAGCTGGCACTATGTAGGCAAAGGGTTCCAAGTCTGTTACGAAGGTGATACCCGAGGCAACAAAGGAGGTAAGGGCCGAGTCATCTTCTCAAAACAAGAAGCTTAAGTTCATCCCGACACGCAACTACGCCGTGACCGCCCCTAATGCTCCTCAAAAACAAATGGTGGTTGTGAATCAAGCTCCCATGGCTAAAGTTTATGCTGGTCCACATCCTATGTGTAACACGTGCAAGTACCATCATTCAAGCAACATTCCATGCCGTGTCTGCTCGTTGTGTGGAAAGTATGGTCATTTGGTGGCTACTTGTCTTCGTGCGCCAAACAACACTGCCATGCTTACCAACCGAACCTGCTACAACTGTGGCGAGGCTGGCCATATTCGCCCTCAATGTCCTCGCAATGCGGGAACCGTGCCACCGGCTCGTGGAAGGGCTTTCAACATCAACGCCAACCAAGCACAAGCCAACAACGACGTGGTGAATGGTACGCCGTTGAATTTCTTTTAGTCCTTTCTTGTCTTGTAAAATTTCCTATCTATGTTCATCATACCAATAATTGGTTGTTACCAAACAGGTATGTATCTTGTAAATAATCGTTATGCATCTGTATTGTTTGATTCGGGTGCCGATAGGAGTTTCGTGTCCTTGGAATTCGAGTCTTTACTTTCTAAACCGCGCGTCAACCTAGAAAGATCTTTCACGGTCGAAGTCGCCGATGGAAAATCTATTGTTGTGGACGTCGTAATACGTGACTGCACTTTAAGCCTTAACGAACACGAGTTCTTCGTCGACCTTATTCCTATGCAATTAAGAAGCTTTGATGTTATCATTGGTATGGATTGGTTAGCCAAGCATCGTGCGGAAATTCTATGTTTCGAGAAGTGTATCCGAATTCCTTTACCGACTGGAGATACTTTGAAGGTCTTTGGGGAGAAATCATCCCAAAGACTCAAACTCATGTCTTGCATTAAGGCCCGCAAGTGCTTAAGTAAAAACTACATGGCTTTCATGGCATATGTAGTTAATACGAAAGCCAAGGGTAAGGAGTTGAAAGACATTCCTGTTGTGCGAGACTTTCCCGAGGTTTTTCCCGAGGATCTTAAAGGGTTACCTCCCGTGCGAGAAGTTGAGTTCAAGATTGACTTAATCCCTGGCGCAAACCCTGTGGCTAAATCACCTTATCGTCTTGCACCGTCTGAAATGCAAGAATTAGCTAGTCAATTGCAAGAGTTGACCAATAAGGGTTTCATTCGCCCTAGCTCATCACCGTGGGGTGCACCTGTACTGTTTGTGAAGAAGAAGGATGGTTCATTTCGTATGTGCATCGACTACCAGGAACTCAACAAGCTTACTATCAAAAATCGATACCCTCTTCCTCGAATCGATGATCTCTTCGACCAACTTCAAGGAGCAACTCAATTCTCAAAGATCGATCTACGTTCTGGGTATCATCAACTACGTGTCCACGATGATGACATTCCAAAGACCGCTTTCCGTACTCGATATGGGCACTACGAGTTCATGGTTATGCCTTTTGGTTTGACCAATGCACCTGCCGTATTCATGGATCTCATGAATCGAGTATGTAAACCGTATTTGGATAAGTTCGTAATCGTGTTCATTGATGACATTCTTATCTATTCCAAGACGAAAGTCGATCACGAGACACACTTGCGACAAGTTCTTGAACTTTTGAAGAAGGAGCAATTGTACGCTAAGTTTTCCAAGTGTGAATTTTGGTTGGAAGAAGTTCAATTCTTAGGGCATGTGGTGAATAGCCAAGGAATTCACGTTGATCCTGCTAAAATTGAAGCCATGAAGAATTGGTGCGTTCCCACAACCCCAACCGAGGTTCGTTCTTTTCTGGGTTTAGCGGGATATTACCGTAGGTTCATAGGGAATTTCTCGAAGATTGCTAAACCATTAACGGCGCTAACTCAAAAGAATCGACTCTTTGAATGGGGACCCGAGCAAGAAGAGGCTTTCGAGACATTAAAACGCAAGTTGTGCAACGCTCCTATTCTCACACTTCCTGATGGAAATGATGACTTCACTGTATATTGCGATGCTTCTAATCAAGGTCTTGGTTGTGTACTCATGCAACGAGGCAAGGTTATAGCATACGCGTCGAGACAATTGAAGGTTCATGAAATGAACTACACAACTCACGATCTCGAACTTGGTGCTGTGGTTTTCGCATTGAAGATTTGGCGACACTATTTATATGGGACGCAATGCATAGTCTACACCGATCATAAGAGTCTCCAACACATGTTTAACCAAAAGGATCTCAACATGAGACAAAGACGATGGATCGAGTTAATTAGCGACTACGACTGCGACATTCGCTACCATCCTGGAAAGGAGAATGTTATAGCCGACGTGTTAAGTCGCAAGGTTCACAATAAGACTGTCTCGCTTCAAGAAATTCGAGATCGAAGGCAATGGTTTGATACGTTAGGAGAATTTGATACCGAGATCCATGTGGATGTCAACAAGGCTATTATCATGCTCCAAAACATAAGAATCGATAGTGACCTCGAGTTATGCATTCGCGAGGCTCAACAAGCGGCATTAACCGACGAAGGGAAGGATGAAGATTTGATGTCTAACGCTCGGTCACAACTGGAGACAAAACCGAATGGCATGTGGTATTTCTTGAATCGACTTTGGATCCCGAATCGTGACAATCTTCGACACTTCATTATGAACGAAGCTCATCAAACCCGATATTCCATTCATCCTGGCTCCGATAAGATGTACATGGACTTGCGTGGTCAATATTGGTGGCCTGGAATGAAGAAAGATATCGCGTCTTATGTTTCTAAGTGTCTCACGTGTGCAAGGGTCAAAGCCGAGCATCAACGACCAAGTGGTTTACTTGAGCAACCTGAAATCCCTATGTGGAAAT
The DNA here is from genome assembly GCA_025215565.1 of Flaveria ramosissima. Lineage (NCBI taxonomy): Eukaryota > Viridiplantae > Streptophyta > Magnoliopsida > Asterales > Asteraceae > Flaveria > Flaveria ramosissima. The sequence continues at coordinate 33,035,271 of CM046032.1, forward strand.
GGGAACATATATCCATGGATTTCATAACCAAGTTACCTCGTACACCTCGTGGTCATGATAGCATATGGGTCATTGTTGACCGTTTGACCAAGACAGCACATTTCATACCCATTCGAGATACGTACAAGGTTTCAAGGTTGGCTCGAATCTATATTGACGAAATTGTGAGCCGTCATGGCGTGCCCTTACACATTATTTCCGATCGAGATGCTCGTTTCACTTCGCACTTTTGGTCTTCGATGCAAGAACTCTTGGGTACTCAATTGGATTTAAGTACGGCTTACCATCCTCAAACCGATGGTCAAACCGAACGAACAATCCAAACCCTCGAGGATCTGTTGCGACTTTGTGTCCTTGATTTTGGTGGTGATTGGGATACGCATCTACCGCTCGCGGAATTTTCGTATAACAATAGTTATCACTCAAGTATCAAGATGGCACCATTCGAGGCTTTGTATGGTCGGAAATGTCGTTCTCCAATCTGTTGGACTGACATTGGGGAAAATCTTATCACTGGTCCGGAACTTATTCAAGAAACGACTGACAAAGTTTCCAAGATTCGAAATAACCTTGAGGTGGCTAGAAGTCGCCAAAAGAGTTATGCCGATAAAAGACGCAAGCCGTTGGAGTTTCAAGTCGACGACATGGTTCTTCTTAAGGTCTCTCCATGGAAGGGTGTTGTACGTTTTGGGAAGAAGGGTAAGTTAGCCCCACGTTTTGTAGGACCCTTTAAGATTCTGAAAAGAATTGGTAAAGTGGCTTACAAACTGGCGCTACCTTCTGAACTTAGCGGAGTTCATCCCGTCTTCCATGTATCAAACTTGAGGAAGTGCTTGGCTGATGAAAATTTGCATGTTCCACTAGAGGAAATTCAAATTGATGAGTCACTGCATTTCGTTGAGAAGCCTGTTGAGATTATGGATCGAACCCTGAAGAAGACCTGAACAACTACCACACCTATCGTTAAAGTCCGTTGGGAAAACAAACGTGGAGCGGAGTTCACTTGGGAGCGTGAGGATCATATGAAGGAGAGATACCCGCATTTGTTCTCTTAGCTTTATTCTTAATTTCGGGACGAAATTCTTTTAAGTCGGGGAGACTGTAACATCGTGTATTTTTGGGTTAATTAAATGTTATCGTCGTTAATTCTTGTAAGGGTTATTGTTGGCATTTATGAAACTTAGGGGTTACCTATGTTTGTTCTTTAATCATTATTAAATTTTAATTTATAAAAGTTAATAAATAAAGTAATAAATTGTATAATAATAATAATAACACTAATAATAACTAAGAAAAATAAAATATTATTATTCATAATAACAACTGTAGAATATTATGTTATAAATTAAAAGGTTTTTTTTAAAAAGAAGTTAGGGGGTTTTATTGTCAATATTGAAACTTTAAAAGAAGGTTTTAAACATAAAATGTTAACCATAAAACCTCAGGGACTAAATGTGTCACAATACAAAACTCAACTTCCCCTTTTCTTTTTCCCCGTTTTTCCGGTGGTGTCCGGCCATACCATCGGCCATCTCCGGCCAAATCGCCGGCGAAGCCCCAAACCACGACAACAGACCCTAAAACCGCCCCGAACCGTTTCAGTTGCACGTTTCGAACTTAAATACAAGGTTTAATTGGGTTTTAAACATCGGTTTCGACTATAATCGATTGTATAACCGAAACACATTAAAGCATATAGCCGTTCGAGCATTTACACACCATAATAGACCAATTAAACTAACCTAAACGACTCTCTATCAATCATTAATCGAATACTATCCTCAATTGCATCTGAAACAAGCAAAATCTTTGAACTCGATCATCACTTCATCGCGACCTGCAACTCGAATTAAAACTACCTTTCGGGCATTATCGTTCCCAATTGATAGAGGGCTTCGAGTCTTGGTTGTTTACTGGAGCTGCACACGAATTTAATTCGGTTTTCATCAACGTTTGCACATCAATCGGACATCGTTGTGGCCGCGACTTGTTCCCTCATTGTTCATCTTCAATTTTCTATCAAAACGGGTAATTTGATGCATCATCTTGTTCGTATTTACAAGGGGAATCAAAGCCCCATGTTTGTTTCCATTAACATAATCGATTTGACATCCAATTTGTGGTCAATCGAATTAGGGTTCTAAGAAATGGGGGAAAACTATTAGTTGGTGTTTAAAACCATTTAAAACCAAAGTAAACCGCGGCTGAGAGCCTTGGTTCACTGGTTAAGCACAAACATCTCAAACATGAGGTCCCGGGTTCGAACCCTGGGAGCCTCATGTTTTTGTTTCAAGGCTTTTGGCCTTCAATTTTAATTCATTATTCTTTTAAAATTTATAAAAAAATCAATTTATGAACTTGTTATTTTTTTTAGACACCATATTATTTTTTTTTGCAATTTATTTCATAAAAACATTTTAATATTTTCATTAAATATTTTAGACAAAAATATATTTAGTTTATGTTTTTATAAAATAGACTTTAAACAATGTCTTAAATCACCAAGTTATTAGTTGCTCAAATAATATCTATATAAATGATGGTTCGATTAAAAATTATAAAAATTTATATAGACAATACTTAAACTTTATTTAAATAGTTCCTTTTTGTTTCTTAATAGTAAAATGAGTAAATAGTATATTCATTGAGTTAAGTTATAATTAAATATCCCATTTTTATTTGAGTAACTATTAAAAACCCCAAACACCAAATCGAAACCCTAGTTCTCGTTTAACCGTTAAACTTATTATAAAACGTAATAATCTTGTAAATGTATATATTCTAGGTGCATTGTGACGGTTTACGTTGGAACGACGATTATTATATTTCTTATTAATCATCAATAATATACATATTGATCATGTGAGTATTTCCATACCCCTTTTTGCTTATTTTCACACTTTGGGGTGAAACATGTTAACTTATACTATTGCACTTGTAAACTCATTTGAGACTTGTAAACCTATGGCAATTTATCTTGCTAAGTTGTGGTTAGTTGAACTTTCGTGGTTACCATGTTTTGGCGTTATATGTACAATCATTAACTATTGCTAGCCCAGCGAAGTCATAGATCTATGGGTAAGACAAGCCTGCTTGGTTGATCCAAGTACACTTAGCTGATCGTATATACTTTTAACGTTTGAGACTTGTAAAACTTTGTCGAGGTTTTGATTGTTGCATTGTTCATAACATCCCTAATCACTTTATTCACTAACTCATGACTTGAATTGCCATCTTTTATATAATCTATGTATTAAAAACTATGGAATGCTCACCAACATTATTGTTGACCTTTTATTTTTAACATGTTTCAGGAAATGCCCAAGTTTGATTATCTACACTTTGAAGCTTGCACATCTAGGAATAGACCTAGATTAATAAATAAAATAGAATGATTTGTTACATTTTATGTTATGCTTTTATTTCTTTGAAACTTATGATTGTAATGTGACAATTGAAACTTATGTGACAATTGATTTGGGAGTAAAATTAAAGACGAAGGAAACTTATGGCTTTTGAAATTGATAAAAATATTAAAGGGATAGGTCAGAAGTATTTAAATGGGTAAAATGGCGGATGGATAAGGTAAAGTGATAGTTTGGGGTATGATGTGACGAGGGCGGTAAGGTTAAAACCATTTAAAATATTCCGAAATCATTAATAAAATCTTTACCTTTTTACAGAGTGGGGCCCAAGAGATTTTGTTATACAGTAAAGCTTTCTTTCGAGAGTAAAAGCTTTTCTGAGAGTTATCTCTTCCGGAGCCAAACTTACTTCTGAAGGTAAATTTCATCCTTAAGAGGAATTTACTTCCGAAAGTAAGAAGGTCTTCCGAATGAAGAAGTTTTCAAGCTTCGGAAATAGATTTGATATAACTTCAAATATTCTTCCGAGGCTAAAAACTCTTCTGAAGATAGAACTAATTTTCCTTCGGAAGACACATAAGATATCTTTTGAGGGTTAATTTCTCTTCGGAAGAACTCATACTTAACAAATTTTGAAGAAATACCTTTTGTGACAGGGCTTAGATTGTATGACAAAGACAAGACACAATTTGAAAAGGTTTTTCAAACGAGATCTCCTAATCAATGTTTATCATCCCAATAGTTGTAGTAAGATATTTAAATCTTTGTTTATCAAATTCTTTGATAAACAAATTAGCATACTGTTCATTTGAGTAAACTTTGACTAGTTTAATCAGTTTTTTCTCATGAATATCTCTAATAAAATGATACCTGATGTCAATGTGCTTTGTCTTGGAGTGCTTGACAGGATTTTTCTATAATGGAAATGGCACTCTTGTTGTCAATAGGATAGGAGTCTTCATGAATTTGAATCCATAGTCTAACATCTGGTTTTGAATCCACAACAGCTGAGCACAACAACTAGCACCAACAATGTATTCGGCTTTAACAGTTGATGTTGAGACACAGGATTGCTTCTTACATTGCTATCAGATAATCCTTCCACCAAGAAATTGACATCCTCCTGATGTTGATTTCTTGTTGATGTTGTAGCCAACATAGTCACTATCAGTGTAGCCATAGAGATGAAGTTGGTGTTCCTTGGATACCAAAGACCCAGTTTAGATGCTCCTTTGAGGTATCTAAGGATTCTCTTGGCAGTAACTAGGTGAGACACCTTTAAAGCAACCTGATATCTAACATAGATGAAAGTTGCAAACATGATATCAGGTCTACTTGCTGTGAGATACATCAGAGATTCAATAATTGCCCTATACTGATGTTTATCAGTATCCTCCCCCTTAGAGTCAGGACAAAGATTGTGATTTCTGGGTATAGGAGTCTTTGCTGGCTTACAATCCTTCATGTCAAATCTTTCTAAAATGTTATGGACATATTTAGATTGATTAATAAAGAACCCTTCTTTCATCCGCTTTACCTGAATTCCAAGGAAAAAGTCCATTTTTCCCATGGAACTCATCTCAAACTTCTTTTTCATAATGCTCTCAAAGTCTTTACACATTTGATCATTTGAGGAACCAAAAATGATGTCACCAACATAGACTTGTACAAGCAAAATATCTTTCCTGGACCTTTTTTTGAATAAGGTCTTGTCAACGGTACCTCTGGTGTAACCATTTTTCAGGAGAAACTGAGACAGAATCTCATACCATAGCCTAGGTGCTTGGTGCAGCCCGTAGAGAGCTTTATCCAATTTGAATACATAGTTGGGGTGTTGTGGGTCTTCAAATCCTGGAGGCTGGCACATATAGACTTCTCTGCCTATATCCCCATATAGAAATGCACACTTGACATCAAGCTGGTAGACTGTCACGTTCTTGGATGCTGCATAAGCAAGAAAGACCCTTACTGCCTCAAGTCTTGCAACATGTGCAAAGACATCACTATAATCAATTCCCTCCTCTTGTGTGTATCCTTGAACTACCAGTCTTGCCTTGTTTTTGATAATCAAGCCTCTATCATCTCTCTTGTTCCTGAATACCCACTTTGTGCCAATGGGTACTTGACCAGATGGTAGTGGACATAGGTTCCAAATCTTTTGTCTTTTGAATTGAAGCAATTCCTCTTGCATTGATTCAAACCAACTACTATCTCCCAAGGCTTCCTCTACCTTCTTTGGCTCCATCTGAGATAGGAAGCATGGGTACAAGCAAACATTCCCATTGTGAGATTGTCCCCTTGTTCTCACACCTTCAAAAACATCTCTAATGATATTCTCAGCTGGGTGAGTGTTGTGAATCCTGAGCCTAGGGATCACATCCAGTTGCATGGATAGATCCAAATTGGAAAGGTTTTACTCAGGGTTTTGAACGCTTGGCCCAACTGTTGTCTCACATTCATTCAATGAGGACTGATTGAATGAAGGAGAGATAACATCAATATCATTTGGCTGTGAAATAGCACTAACAGTTGTTTGTTCCTTCAAAATGTTGTTTCCATAAGCTTAGTGTTATGCATTATCACTGGATGAGTTTTGAGGCTCACTTTGTTGACAACTTGTTGAAGCTCTACGGGTTCTTGAGATAGTCATACTATCAGCTCATCCAATTGTGGGAGCTTGATTTTCAGCAACTCTTGGAGAACTTGGAAGAGGTCTGGGTAACTCAAACAGTTGGTCATCATCAGAATCACTTTGAATACTTGTTCCAGCTGAAACATTCTCATAAGAAGGTTTAGAATAGTTTGGAAACAATTCTAAATAAAAAATATGACCAGGTCAATTCCCCCTAACATAAGGAGTGTGCTCATTTATAACAATGTTGGAAGATTCCTCAAATTGTTGATTTTTAATGTTGTAAACTCTATAGGCAATAGAGTTAGAGGAATATCCAACAAAGATAGCATCATCTGATATTTCAACAAATTTTCCGAATTGTCCTTTGTGTTAAGTATAGTATACCTGCTGCCAAAAGACCTAAGAAAACCAATGAACGGTTGTCTCTTGTTCCATAGCTCATAAGGGGTTTTTCCATGGGGCTTAACTACAAGAACTCTGTTCTGCACATAGCATGCAGTGCTAACTGCCTCTGCCCAGAATGTTAGAGGCAGCTTTGAATCAACCAACATAGTTCTAACAACCTCAATAAATGTCTTATTTCTCCTCTCAGCAACACCGTTTTGTTGAGGAGTTCTAGGAGCACTATATCGTCTGGCAATCCCATTTGAGTTGCAAAATAAGTCAAGAACTTGATTCTTAAACTCAGTCCCTTGATCACTCCTAATAATCTTAACCTTGAGATCAATTTGATTGTCTATTTTAAGAATAAAAGATTTTAAAATTTTAGCAATTTTATCTTTAGTTCTTAAAAAGAATACCCATGTGAATCTAGTAAAATCATCAACAATCACAAGGCAGTATGATTTCCTTCCAATGGTCATTATACTTATAGGACCAAATAGATCCATGTGCAATAAATGTAATGGAGTGGCGATAGAGTTAACTTCTTTGGATTTATGAGATACTTTATATTGCTTTCCTTTCAGTCATGCAACATAGTTATCTTTACAAAAAAATTCATTTTTAGTCACACCATGTACCAAGTTATTTTTGACCAATTTATTCATGGTTTTAAAGTTAACATGACACATTCGTTTATACCACAGAGATGACTCATCACCATTAGCTTTGGAAAGAAAGCATGATACTTCACCCAGTGGGGAAGCATTGTTCATATCCAGCTTGTACATATCCCCTTTCCTGCGAGATCTAAGAAGCATCAATTCCTGAGGAATTGTCATCCCGGTTTTGAGGATAATGCACTCATGTTCTGTAAAAAGCATTTGATCACAGAATTGAGAAACACTTAAGAGATTTTGCTCAAGCTATTTGACAAAGTTTACTTTGTCGACTTTTAACTTTTCATTGGATACACTTCCTCTACCAGAAATGTATCCTCCGGCCTCACCTCCAAATTGAACAGGACCTTTATCAAAATGTTGAAATTATTGAAGAAGAGATCTGTTTCCAGTCATGTGCCTAGAGCATCCACTGTCTACAATCCACACATTGTCATACTTGTCATGTGGATGTCCCTGCATATAAGGTGAAAAGGTTAGTTATTATTAGAAACCCAAGCCATGTTGGTCTTGGGCTCTTCCAATGAGGATGACATTATTGAACCAAAGTGCATGCATGAGAGTTCAATTGATGTTTGTGAAGAAGAGGTTTAGGCTACAGCATCTTTTCTGATCTTCCATTCCATCCCTTGGCTGATCAGTGTAGATGAGCTTGATGAAGCTTAAGCGGCATAGCATACTTCTGAGGCTTCTTTCTTCTCAGAAGAAGCTTTCACCGTCTTTTTTCTGAAGCAATCTTCTTCTCGGAAGGTTTCAAAGGAACTTTTCTGTTCATTTGAATTTTCTTCGGCTTACCTTCCGAAGCTATATTCCTTTCGGAAGAATGAGTTTCTTCCAGAAGCAACTTTGCTTCGGAAATAAGATTTCCTTTCCTCATCACTTCGACCATGTGATAAGGTCCAAATCTGAAACCTTCTTTGACTCTTTCTATTTAATATTATTTGTATAATGTGTACTTGCAGGATTGTAGTAACAATCTTTAGCTATGTGGTTGTGCAGACCACACATTATGAATTCAATGTTAACTTTTATAGGATGTGAAGACTGTTGTTTCTTACACTTCTTATCATCATCAATAGTCTTCCCCTTCAACTTTTGATCCTTCAGCAGGACGGGAGTGCTGGTACTACACTCCTTTCCTGAATCAGGACTTCCAACCACCTGGAATCCGGCTGAAATGAACATGCCCTTTTGCTTTGGGTCTATTTTCAGCTTGGACTCAACCACTTTATTGGCAGTTTTTCTAGCTTTCTTAGCTCTGTTTCTTCTGGCTTTGGTGGTTAGGGGTTAATCGTCACTGGTGGGGATGGGTTGTTTTACCTGGTCCTTCCCTGTGATTTCTTCATAGTTGTATCATTTTTCAACTCATGAGGTGGTGGGTCAACAGTTGGAACCTCTTGCTCTTCAGCCCCACATCTTGGTTGTCTTATATACTCATAAGAATGTGGTGGAGCGATTTCATTAGTTTCTAACCCACCTTTGTTTTGATAACAAATCTTTGAGTGGGAGGATGATGCAATAATGGCTTGGAAGTTTTACTCTGAAATAGCATGCTTCCTGGCTTTAGCCTCGACTATTACTAGCTGAACCTGAGCCTCAGTCAATTTGGAAATTAAATCTTTGATTTAAGCCCTATAATTGGTATGTTCATGTTTTAAAGAGGACATGATTTTCTCTAACTCTTCAATTTTCATTTTAAAGTCAGATTCTGCCCTTTTAAAATCAGATTAAAGGATGTTAAAAAACTCAATATCATATTTGATTTTCATATTATAGTCCTGATACAGTTTAACTTTAGCAATGCAAGCTGGAGTACATAGGTGTTCAAATACCTTGTTGTCATCAGTTTCAGCCATCAATGCTTGAGCAGGACTCACATCCTGCACCATAAAGCTCCAGTCAACCTCTTGAGCAACATCAGCTGTGTGTTGTTCAGTTGACTTTCCAGTGGCTTTAGGTGTGGTAGGATGTGTGGAGGCTTAAGTGGCTCCCGGATTGGGTTTGGGAGCTTTGCATTCCCTAGCAAAGTGACCTAACTGGTTACAGTTGTAACACTTGGCCTTGGTTTTGTCAAACCCGAACTTGCTGTTAGTTGGGTTTTGGGGAAATTGCCTTCCAGTTCTCTTAAAGAAATTCTTTGCTTTGTAAGTTAGTAGAGCCATCTGTTGGACAATGTCCATGTACTCAACATCATCTGGGCTAAAACATTCTATATCATCAAAGCCAAACTTAAAATCACTAGAATGCCCATTCCCTGAGAAAAAGGCACAGTTGTCCTGGAAGGGACTTGGCTGAGCCTGTTGAGACCTTGGAGTCTCAGGAAATGTAATGTATTGCCCAGAAGAACAAAATGAATGTTGGGAGTGAGTCAGGTATTGTTGAGGTTGGGGGGTCCTGAGCCTTCAGCAACCATTAAAGCGTTGCTAGCAGGAAGGCTTGAGGGTCTGCTCACCTAGTGGCCTCTCTTATTTTCCATCTCTACACGGTATCCATCAAGGATGCCATATAGTTCAGTCATAGTGAGAGAGTTCAAGTTCTCTGTCCTCTTGATAGAGACACAATAGAAAGTCCACTCATTTGGAAGTACACTCATGAACTTTCTTGAGAAACCTCTCATCTCAAGAGTCACTCCCACAAGCTGAAGTGATGAAATAAGATCCATGTACCTGAAGTATTGTTGGCTGAGGGTCTCTCCAGCAATGTAAGTGAAGTTTTCAAATTGTTGCTTCAGGGAATCTTTCTTGGAGTCATTGGAGCAGGAGTACATCTGAGTCAAAGCATCAAAGAGTTCTTTGGTTGACTGGCAATGCTCAAAGCCTACCATGATGTAGTTGGGTATGGCAGTAAGCAGCACAATCATTGCTTTGCTATCAATATCCAACCGCTTGTAGTCTTCATCAGAGTAGTCTTCAACAGTCTTCTCTATCATAGCACCATTCCCAGCAGGTGCTGCAACTTTTGGCTTGTGAGGGCCATTGATGATAGATTTCCACATCTTACTATCTTGGTACCTAATGAAACCTTCAATACGTTTGCTCCAACATCTAAAGTTATCTGGCGTATTGATAGGTGCTTTGGTCATTGTCCCCATTTCAGATTCAGATGATTTTTGGTTGAGAGCCATTTTGAGTGAGGTAAGTGTATGAGTAGTGAAACAGGCTGATTTGGATGGTAAGATCTCACAATCAAGAGCCTAAGAAGCTCTGATACCAATTGCAGGATTGAGTTTGGTCACTCAACAAAATTGTTATCTCTCAAACTTACTAAATCACACTCATTTTGATGATGCAGAATCACTTAAGAGTTGATACTAATATAATAAGTAAACAAAGACAAGAGATAAGTTTTCAAGATACTTGTATATATCACTTCTCAACTCAAAGTTTACAAGACTCTTACAAGCATACTAACTGAGTTTACAATGAGCACTGTATATACTACTATCTATAGTCGGTTATACAAAAGATTACCAGCTGAAAATTACAACTAAACAAATAGTGCATTGCTAGTAGTAAGGTATCTAAGATAAAATATTATCCTAAATTAGGTAGTCATGACATGTCCATGACTTACCTTTTGTCACCAACTAAAATTGGTAATTGTACTAACTGATAAGGAATGAACAGTGAAATAAAGTATGGTCAACTACATGGGCGTGGGAAAGCACCATGCAGTATCTCAGAGGTTGCAAAGGTTTGTCAGAGGTATCATACTTATGTCTATTGGTTCATAATAGGTTCTTCTGAAGCCACTTATACTTCGGAAGAGCATACTTCTTCCGAGACTTATGCTGATCTTCAAGACTTTATGCTTCGGAAGTCATTGTCTTGAAATCTTCTAAGTGTTGAACTTCGGAAGAAGGATGACTTTGTCTTCGGAAGTCGGGATTCCTCTTCGGAAGTTCTATCAGCCTTTCTCTTCGGAAGTTCTATCAGCCTTTATCTTCGGAAGTGCAGCTTTTGCCTTTGGAAGCTCTTTCACAATTGTACCAAAATTGTTTCTAAGTGTTTGTTTTGGTTGCACCAACCTTACTTGATCCAACAATTGGCTAAGTATTGCATTAATGTGTATCGTTTGCTTAAATGCAGGTAACGATGAATGCAGCTAAAATACGGGCAATAGTGAATGCGGCTAAGTAAACAAATGCGGGTAACCGTGAATGCGGCTAGGTAAACAAATGCGGGTAACAATACACAAACTAAACGGTCAATGCGGATGACGAAGTGAAATGCGGGCAACAGTATTGCAGATGAACTTTTACTCATAATTGACTACACTTGAATTGTGAAGCAGTCAATACGAATAGGAAGGTCAATGTGAGTAATGGTTCAGTAGCAACGGTTTTCTATTTCTGTTACGAGGGAAATCATGCAAATTTTTACTATTGACTCCTTTAAAAATCATTAGAACATTGATATGGAATTTTGGGTCCTTACATAGACTTTGAAAAATACTTTACAAGTAACATAACATGAACCCTAGATATAAAGTTGACAACTTTACAGTTTGTAACATTAGATCTCTACTTAAAACTTGTTTAAACATGTATATCATCTCCTAAATCAGTGAAAAACATAAAAGTGACAATCTAGAACTCACTTGCTAATGATGAAGAACAATTTTCAATACTCGAGATCTACACACTCCTACGTAAAGATGAAAACTTTATCATGAGATCTTGATTTAAATATAAATTGGATGAAGATCTATGCACGTTGATGATAGAGACGTAAAACGTTATCTTTTATGTGAAAATCAAGCTTACTCTCACTAGAGTAATCTTTCTCCCTCTCTAGAAAAGAAAGTTGCATGCAAAGCTTATCAAAATATGAAAGACACGACTAAGATCCTTTATATACCAAAACATTAGAGCATTATTTACATTAACCCCGTTTGCATTTTCTTTAGTAGTCTCATTTTATTTTAAATATAGTTTGGCCACTAAGGTCCCTGCAATTTTGTCAATCAAACTTTATATAAATATGTATATATTGGAAATATAGTTTTATGTTTAACTAATATTTTATAACATGTGTTTGTTGAGCCTTCATATATGTAAACATAAATTATAGAGTTAATCTTGGTTTTCGTCCTTCAGTTTTGCAAATTGTCTCCACTTGAGTATCAACGTTTATTTTGTCTTCATTATTGGTCTGAGTTTTGTAAATCGTTTCTATTTTCGTCTTTTTGACTAATGGTGTTAATATTTTCTGTTAAGTGCGTGTTAAATGAGTGTTAAATGACAAGAATACCCTTTTGACTAAATGTGTCATTTCTCTCTCCTCTCATCTTCTTCCCCCTATTTCAACTCCCCTTTACATCCCACTCAAACCCTAGAGGGAAACCACTTTGTACTCCACAGAAACTCAAGATTTCATACATTTACAAATCATCATCATCTTCTTCTTTAACAAATCACTTTTATCAGATACATCAATTAGGCTCCATGGATTCTCAGATTTAAGGTGCATTAAATCATCTTCTTCATATCATCCATTAATGTCAACTAATTGCAGCAAAGAATCCCCATATGAAACTCAACCCAGATCTTCAGTTCTCGTGGATCTAGGTTTTTGCGACGGTTTTAGTTGTAGACTCATCCTAAATCTCCAAATCTTCATCATCTTCTTGTTACTCAAACCATATAGATCTAGGTTTTTTTGACGGTTTCAGTTGCAGACGGAGGTGGGACTGGCGGTGGTGGTGTGTGCCGGTAGTGTTGTGTGGTGCGGTGGTGTGAGGTGCAGTGGTGTGTGCTGGTAGTGATGTGTGGTGGCGGTGGTGTGTGTGGTGGCGGTGGTGTGAGGTGCGGTGGTGTGTGTCGATGGTGGTATGTGGTGGCGGTAGTGTGTGTCGGCGGTGGTGTGTGGTGGCGGTGGTGTGTGGTGCGATGGTGTGGGTGGAGTATGCCGGCGGTGGTGTGTGGTGGCGGTGGTGTGTGGTGGCGATGGTGTGTGGTGCTGTGGAGAAGGAATTTAAAAGTGAGATAGTGATATTTTTATAGCCTTTAGGGGTATTTTGGTCTTTTTTTAAAATCTAATGGAAAATGTTAACAACGTTAGTCAAAAGTACGAAAATAGAAACGATTTGCAAAACTTAGGCCAATAATAGAAATAATATAAACGTTAGTACTCAAGTGGAAATAATTTGCAAAACTTAGGGACGAAAACCGAAATTAACTCTAAATTATATATACAATATATTTTTATCTATTAAGTTTGTAATTTTTTAATTTGAAATTGATTATTCTTTTATTAAATATTTAACATCAACTAGTCATTTATTATACGGTAATCCATGTCGATTTACCTAGACAAAGTTGCTTTATAAACTGGCGCACTTTGGATCTCAGGTTAATCCGTACAAGTTTTTGTACTCCAAGATTCTTTCCACTTGTATGTGATTTTTTCTTTAATTATTTTTTAGGAATTATTTTTTTAGGAATTCCTTATGGATTTTGAGATCCCCAATCTTGATTCGATCCAAATCCATTACTTTTGTTCAAGCTATTCCTTCATTTATTTTACTTGATATATAAATATAAAAGTATGAGCAACGTGACAATTTGTGTATTAATATACACGTTATGTTCCCGATTATAGAAAAATTAAAGAGATTAAATAGTGGAGAAAAGTTAAGAGAGAAAAATATTTGTATTTGAGAGAAAAAGTTAAAAAAAAGTTATTAGAAATCTTTATTTCTTTATTATTTTCACTTACTTTTATTAGAAAAAACTTAGAAAAACAATTTTTTTTAACTACGGTCTATTTTCTTGCACATTTCTATTTATTAAATTATAAATAACCTACCTTTATTAACGTTATTAAAGTATCATTCTTTTTAAAAAATGTAATTTTATATGACCTTATACCATAATAACATTGGTGATTGTCTCTCAAATATGATTTAGGTTCAAATATTTACGAGTATAGAAGTAGATGATATTTATAAATAGAAATATTACTGTTATCAAAAGAGAAAATATTTTTTTATACCTGTTAGAATTGTTTACTTGTGGCTTATATGTATGATGATACGCACACACGCTGGATATTATGTTCATACTAATAATCTAGGCTATATATTCATCTAAAGTTTGATTGAGGAAGTGCACCGTAAATTGAATAAGCAGACAATGAAATAGAAAATAATTGAATAATTTATATGCTTAGTTGAATATATATACAAAAATTTTACTCTGAAAGTTAATTTTTTACCTAAAAAGTTTAAAAAGATTTCAACCCGATGTGGACGGGTCAAACGGAGGACAATTGACTTCATTTTAGCGCCTTTAGAAATAGCTTATCAAAACCTAAACTTTAAACTTTAAACTTCAAATCCTAAAGTTAAACACTAAAGTTAAATTATAAAAAGTAAACCATAAGTCCTAAACCTGATCTCTAAACCCTATACATAAAAGAGAATCCCTAAAAGCTAATATATTAGAGTTTGAAAGTCGATTACAATGCTATTTGAATGAGTTCAATTAGAGTTGGTTTGACTAGGTTTAGGAGTGAATATAAATCCTTCTTAGTTGTCTTATGCAAAAACAATTTTTATTTGAACCACCACTCTATATACATAGACATAGACACACACGTATACATACATATATGAAAGAGAATGAATATTAACTCTATTTTATTGTCACACCCCGACCGACGGCGGAATCATTGGGGCGGACGAATGTGAAATGAAAATTCAAGTCTCCTCATATCTTTGAAATCGGACATCTCGTGATTAAATTTCGGGACAAAATTTCTTAAAAGTAGGGGCGATTGTCACATATGCTATTTTTGAATAATATGCTTGATTTATATAACCAATGAAACGGGTTCGGGTCCATATTTTCAAAAATAGCAGATGTTACAGTCTCCCCTACTTTTAAGAAATTTCGTCCCGAAATTTAATGACGAGATGTCTGATTTCAAAGATATGAGGAGACTTGAATTTTCATTTCGCATTCGCAAGTGAACTCTTGGAAGCGTTTAAACTCAACAAGTTAAATTATGATGTTTTGCTATGCTTAAGTTTGTTAAATTTCATAATTCATGATTTCATGTGGTTCTTGACAAAGTGTATAAGATCATTAATTTAGAATTTTAATGGATAAACTTTTTGTATTTCAGATGGTTCAAGACGATTAGAAAGGTTTTTGTCATGAGTGAAACACCAAGCATTAGATCGATGCGAGACTCAGCTCGACGAACACGAGAAATATTTTTAAGACACTTTTAGATGAGATGTGAATTTATAGGAGTTTCTCAAAGCAAATAACTTTGACATGATTCTTAGATCGATTCTTGTTTACTATGTCATTGATGTTTCAAAGTTACATTAGTTCAAAATTGATACGGGAATCGTGTTTGTTAAGATTAAGAATAAGAGTATCATTGAAATGAGGTTTCACAACATGTGGGTTTGAGGGGACGACATTCAAAAAGATTATTAAAAGTCGTTATGAGAATTAGATAATGAGTTTTAAGATCCAAGAAGACGAGATCAAAGATAAGATGATGACAACAAGATGTTTCAAGTGTAACGTTCGGTTTACAAACCAAAGCAGTTCATTGACTTATCAAAGTATTAGGTCAACTACAACCTTAATGAAGACATGCATACCTATAAGCGGACACTCACCCCAAGGGTTCCTAGATAAGGTAAACGGATCCATCTTTTGATTTGGATTTATATGAATACCTTGCCTAGACAGAACACCTCGAGATACAGGCATCACGCTCTTCCAGCATTACATGTTTCAAGTTGTAGGACATAAACTTTGACAATGCTTAAAAACCACGAATAACGATTCAAAGCTCATTTTGAAAACCATTTGATTTAGGCATATAATGCCTTAGAATATGATTTAAGATTCGTGTGTGCATTGATAAGATTCAAAACATAAGAAGAATCACATAAGGCATATAAATCACATAATCAAGTATAAACATATAAGGCATATAAAATCCTATCTAAGCATATAAAATACATGAGAGGACACATGTGTAAGGGTACTTAGTTATAGTCTAGGTCATTCCATTTCTAATAACCTAATTCCCTATAATCATGGCTCTGATACCAATCTGTCACACCCCAACCGACGGCGGAATCATCGAGGGGACGAATGTGAAACGATTGTTTATAGTTCATGGAATTTAATAAGTTAAAATAATATTAAATGCAATTTTTCATTGAATAAAACTAGACAATTAAGTCATTACATTACAACAAAGATTTAACCAACAATATAAGATATTTAGTTAAACTAAGTCCAAGTCCTATATGAGCAAGAAGAATCCTCAAGTAGCAATCTTGAAACATGTTAAAAATAAAGAGTCAACTTTGAAAGTTGGTGAGTTTTCATGGGTTAAACATACATACATACATATATATATATATATATATATATATAAAATTTACAAGTAGCAATTCATGTCAATGGTTATGAATTATGCAAGATTATAGAACACATATAGCTACAATCAAACCTTGACCAAGATTAAGATTACAAGTTTATAACGATTAGCTAAGTGTATTTGGTTCCCATGATGAACAAGTCCTACGTCATCAGGAGCCGGCAATACATCGGCTTTAGCACCAAATAGGCTTGTCAGACCCATAGATCTATGACGTCGTCAGGCTAGCAATAGTTAATGATTGTCAACATATTATGTATCTCATATAACACTCACAATAATACAAATAACCATGACAAAAAGTAAAGATGAATTGCATGTGCATTTACAAGTATAAAAAGATGTTTACAAGTGTAAGTTTATAAGGTTAACATGTTTCACCCCAAAAGGTGTGAAATAAAGTAAAAAGAAGCATGGAGAACTCACATGGAAAATTCACGTGCTATAAGATGCTCTTAAGATAACAATAAGAAGATCAGATTACTCCAACGTTTCCTTCACGATTCAACCTAAAGGTTGATGTCTTAGAGTTAGAATAATGATATGATTCAAGAGTAGATATGAATTACGGTTTTCTTTGGAATTTGGGGGTTTTAATATTTAAGTCAAATAAATTATAATAATGCTATCGATTTGGTTCAATAAAGATGGAATAAAATCAATTAAGATTGGAAATGATAAAGAGTGATTCAATAATTTAATTTATTGATTTAATAAAGATTAAGTATAATGTGAAATAAATAATTAATTTAATAATTAATTATTTATAAAGTTTATAAAGATAATCGAATACTTATTGAAATGACTTGCAAAATAATTTAAAATTATTTAAAATCATTTTATAAAGTTTTTAAACTTTTAATTGATTTTTATAAAGGTCTTCTAATATCAAAGCCTTAAATAAAGAATAATAGAAAATTATATTCTTTTATAAATTTGAAAAATTTAAATAAAAGTTTAAGAAATAATTTTATTAACTAATTATGATATAACATGATTTAATGAATAGATGAATAATTAATTATTTAAATATTTATTTAAATAACTATTTGACTAATTAATTATTTAACATGTAGAATTATAATGTTTTGAAATAATCCAAATTTAAACCATAATAGATTTATAACATCATGACTTAAATATGTTTTCTTTAACCTTGATTATTCTTTAAAAGTAATTACATTTTAAAAATTATAAGTTTTAAAATCATTAAAAATTATTTAATAATTTACGGAATGTTTTAGTTCATAAAATAGATTTTATTTTAATTTAGTAACATATTGGGATATTTTCTTAAATTTAATATTTATAAAGATTAACAAAAAAAAATGCTAGAGGCCGGGTTCGAACCCGAGACCTCCTGCATACAAGGTTAGTGTGGTAACCGGTTGGCCTAAAGCCCGAATCTGTTTAGGATTCAAAAATAATTTATAAATCCATTAATAAAAGAAATCCCCAAATTACTCAAGAACCCTAAATCGGTTTCGATCAAATTGAACCCCAATTTGATAAAGTTAATGTATGGAATGTTAGGGCTTTTATTCCCGTAATGAAATCAAGTATATTGGTGTGTGAAACTTACGTGATTGTGTTCGAATTGTTGGTCTTAGGTTGTAGAACGAGTGGCGACCAAGAACAGTGTTTGATCGAGGTTTAGATGATGCTGTTGGTTCAATTGAAAGAATGGAAAGCTTATAATGGTGGTAATGAGCATTAACCCTCAGCCAATTTTGGTTTAAGGTGCCCAGAAGGTGTAGTTCGTCTAGGTTGCAGGTCGAAGATGAAGGTGATGATCGAATGGTTGTTTGTGTGTTTTGTGAATGAAATTAAGAGTTCAGATAGCTTCTCGACATCAAAATGGAGGTTCCCTTCAGTTTTATGGTTTTAACTTGGTCTGTTACGTTCGAACAGATCAAGGTTTTGAATCGAGTGTTTCGGTTTCAATTCAAGCGAATTAACCATCTCATAATACGTATTAAAGAGACCCATTAGTTCGAAACTGGTGCACCATAGTTAAGGTTCGGTTTAATTGCATTTTAATTAGGCGTTTTGATGGATTTGGGGGTCGCCGAAGATGGTGGCCGGAGGTAGTGGCGGAACGAGGAGGGGCGACGGGTAGGAGGTTGAGTTTTAAAAAAAATTTACACTTCCGGTCCCTTTAGTTTCAGTGAGTTAAAAGAACTCTTTAATTCAAGTTTTAAGAATTGCAATTCAAACCCTAAAGTTTGTAAAGTCATATTTAATTAACTAACTAAAAATTTAGTTTTTATAAAGTCTTTATGAACCTTTTAAATCTTTATAAAAGCTTCACAATTTAATTATATATTGTAACTTTATTATTAAAACTCATAATTTAGAATAAACCCTATAATCTTTATAAAATCTAAATTTTATATGATTATTCCATTTATTCATTTATAATATATTATAAAAAATATAAATCTTGTTAAATATTAATTATTAAATTATTAAGGTGGTTAAAATAATAGTTTTTATATATTTACTTATCCTTATAAATCTCATAGAAATTTTAAAGTCTAATTTCTTTTATATAATGATTAGAACTTCTTAAATTATATACAAAACCTCACAAGTTTATAAACTTATTAAATGAAAAATTACATAAATTTCACAAAGTTAGTTAAATAACACATTTATTGTTTTAAAAAAAACACCAAATTCAAAGAATCTTTATTGAACCAAATCGATAGCATTATTGTAATTATATTTGACTTAAATATTAAAACCCCAAATTCCAAATGAAACCCTAATTTATATCTACTCATGAATCATATCATTATTCTAACTCTAAGACATCAATCCTTAGGTTGAATCAGGAAGGAAATGTTGGAGTAATCTTATCTTTTTATTGTTATCTTAAGAGCACCTTATAGAACGTGAGTTTTCCATGTGAGTTCTCCATGCTTCTTTTTACTTTATTTCACACCTTTTGGGGTGAAACATGTTAACCTTATAAACTTACACTTGTAAACATTTTTTATACTTGTAAATGCACATGCAATTCATTTTTACTTTTTGTCATGGTTATTTATATTATTGTGAGTGTTATATGAGATACATATTATGTTGACAATCATTAACTATTGCTAGCTTGACGACGTCATATATCTATGGGCCTGACAAGCCTATTTGGTGCTAAAGTCGATGTATTGCCGGCTCCTGATGACGTATGACTTGTTCATCATTGGAACCAAATTACTTAGCTAATCGTTATAAACTTGTAATCTTAATCTTGGTCAAGGTTTGATTATAGCTATATGTGTTCCTATAATTTTGCATAATTCATAACCATTGACAAGAATTGCTACTTTGTAAATTATATATATATATATGTAAGGCCCCGTTCCCGGGACGCTTACAGTTGGCCATTCATCGCACATAAACATACAATTACATTTCATTAAGAAACATCGCAGCGGAAACATTCAGAAAAAAAGACATCACGCTTCATTATAATTACTTTTGCCAAATAATACATCATTATCCGGTTACAAATTCATGTTTGCATTACATCACAAAAGCTATATAATTGGATGCCATCCCAAAAGAGCCGAGTAGCTTCGCCGTGCCATCCTCAGCAATCATTTACCTGCCCACTGGAAAATGCAATAAAAGTCAGCGTTGCTGAGTGAGTTCTAGTTTCAATAATATAACATACTTTACTTTCATTTAAAAACCATTCATTTATCATGCGATCATGCAACATACGTATACACAGATAATTTCATTATTATCTTTCATCTCATTCATTATCTTCCATTCTTTTCGTTCATTCAGTCTTCCGAGTCTTTTGCGACAACATGGTCGCTCACCTCAATGGCAATCTCAATGATTGCTCGCTATCCGAGTCTTTTGCACCCCTAAGGTTGCTCACCCCAATTGCCCATCACGATAGCAAGCTATCCGAGTCTTTTGCAACAACAAGGTTGCTCACCCCAAGGCAACATCACGATAGCTCTTACTCGAGTCTTTTGCAACGGCGAGGTTGCTCACCTCATAGGCAATCTAAACGATTGCACTTCGTCCGAGTCTTTTGCAACACAAAGTCGCTCACCCCAATATATATGCTTGCAAGCCTTTCGTTCGTTCATTCATCATTAATTAATGCATGCATTCTTACTTCATGTTCCTCTTTCATTATCTTTCGCTTTACATTACATAATACTTCATTCATTCATTAGCATGACATGTAAAGCCACAAGAAAGATAAGCATACATTATAATAAGGAACATTCATTCACATTCATCATCATCATATAGGGCAACATCATACATTCATAATATGCATAAACGTGCAACATCATCATCATCATCATCATGCCCTACATGCTCTCTAAGGCCATAATCATCCTCTTACATGCTCTTACGGGTTACTTTGCGTCAAAACTTACATCTGCACATTTCCCCCGAAGGCCAGAAGTCAAACTACACATTCCTTCGAGTGCAACAGCCCTATTCGGGCGTATGGACACTGTCACAACCCCAACCTTGACGGCGGAAACGTCGAGATGTGAGGGTTAAGATTGTTCACAGCCACATAACGCTATTATTAAATCCAATATATTATACATAAGTTTCAAAATTACATTACAAGCATAAGTCTCAATAATGAAATAAGTTTCAACATGAATAACAAACATAATCATTTTGTTTATTAACTAGGTCCAAGTCCTAGAATATGCCAACAACATAAGTTCACTTCAAAACTTGGGGGTTTTCCTGAAACATGATAAAAATAAAAGGTCACTATAAATAGTTGGTGAGTTTCCAAGGTTTTCATACATAATATGAAAAAGGTTACAAGTAGCAATTCATGTCATAGGTTATAAGCTAGTAAGGTTATAGAACACATATCGTTACAACCAAACCTCGACTTGATTACAAGTATAAAAGATTGGCTAAGTGTATTTGGTTCCCTAGTGCACAAGCGTACGGCCCCTAGGAGTCGGCAATACCTCGACTTTAGCACCAAATAGGCTTGTCAGGCCCAAGATCTAAGACGTCGCCAGGCTAGCAATAGTTAATGATTGTAAACAAACTATGTATCTCATATAACACTTACAATACACAAATAACCATGACCAAATAATAAGTAGAATTGCATGTGCATTACAAGTCTCAAATGTGTATAAGTGTATCATGTATAAGTATCATGTTTCACCCCAAAATAGTGTGAAATATAGTAAAAAGGGGACAAGGAAAACTCACATGGAAATAAGCATTTCAAGATGATATAAAAGATTACAAGATAAATCCCAAGTGTCCATTACAAGTACCTAAATATATAATTTACAAGATGAAGATTAAGATTAATATATTGATTAATGTTTAAATAAGAATTAGGGTTTCAATAGATTTAGGGTTTTGATGAGTAACTATGTTTATAATGGTAATGATAATAATTTAAACGAGGTTCCAAATGATTTCTTTTACAAGTTGTTCAAACGTATTGATTCCAAAATAAGGTTCAATAATAAGATTATCAATTAGACATGAACTAGGGTTTCAATTTGGATTTGGGGGTTTAAATAATAAAATAATGAATCG
Source organism: Flaveria ramosissima (assembly GCA_025215565.1). Classification (NCBI taxonomy): domain Eukaryota; kingdom Viridiplantae; phylum Streptophyta; class Magnoliopsida; order Asterales; family Asteraceae; genus Flaveria; species Flaveria ramosissima. Next base: position 33,057,316 of record CM046032.1, read on the forward strand.
TTTATGTTTTGGTTTAATAATCAATTAAGTCCAAGAATGATTAAAAAGGTCTCAATAATTTAAATTATTGATTTAATAGAAATTAAGTATAATATGTAAAAAAAAATAATTAATTTAATAATTAATTATTTGATGAAGAGAATTTATTAAATACTTATTTAAGTAATCTTAAAATATTTAAAATCATTTTATAAAATGATTTATTATAAAGATCTTATAATACAAGATAAAAATAAAGTATAATATATTATTTTATTAGTTCCAAGAATTTAAGCAAAAGTTTAATAATAAGTTTATTAAGTATAACATGGTTACATGATTAATTATTTAAAAACTATTTGAATAGTTAATATGTAAATAAATAGGGTTTTGAAATAATTCTAATTTGAACCATAATATATTTATATCATATAATGACTAAATATAATTTTTATAATCTTTTTATTCTTTTAAAAAGAAAATAAATTGGATATTATAAGTTTAACAACCTTTAAAAATTAACTTAATAATTTCAGAAATACTTTAGTTAACAAAATAATATTTTATTTAAATTTAACAATATAATACAATTTTCTGAATTATAAAGAATATTAAAAAAACTATTAAAAATAATATTTAATTATTTAAATTTGGAAAATTAACAAAATGATTTGATGTCTTTAAAAATAATACAAGTTTACAAAACCCATTGTTATAGTTATTAAGAATTTTCCACAATTAATTTAAGGGCTAAAAAGCCTTTAAAAAATAATTGCAGGAGGCCGGGTTCGAACCCGTGACCTCTTGCATACTAATGTGAGTTGGTAACCGGTTGGGCTAAAGCCCAGAATCTGTTTATAATTGAAAACTAATTAATAAAAGCAATAATTAAATAATCCCCAAATCACTCAAGAACCCTAGAATGTTCTTGGACCAAATTGAACATCAAATCGTTGATGTTAATGAAATTAAGCTTAGGGCTTTTGATTAGCATCTGAAATCGATTAAAAAGGTGTGTTTAATTTACCCGATGGTTGTTCGATTCCGATAGCATGACTCGAAGAACACCCGCGACCAATAAGGAACTTGATTGTTGATCAAACGACGATTACAAGCCAATTCGCTGCACAGGTAGTTTCTAATGGATTCAAGGGTGGAAAGCCCTCTGTTAATTTTAGGTTAAAATGTTTCGAAGGCCACTATCGACCATATTGCAGGTCCGAAAGAAAGATGTTGATTGATGATGATGATTCTGTGTTTTTCGGATGAAATTGAGGTTGTTCATAGCTTAGAACCAGTTAAACGTTTGATTTGGGTTCCTTTAATTCAATTATTATTCGGTTGCAATTGTTGAACGGTTCATGCTTTGAATATAGATTTTGGTTTCGAGTTCTTGCCATTGATTGTCAATAGAATCCAACTAAAACCGATACATAGTTCGAAACTGATGTACGAAATGAAATGGGCGGTTTAATTGATGTTTAAACAGGCGTTTTGGGTGATTTGGGTGGCCGTCGGAGCCGCCGGAGAGATGGCCGGAAGGAGGTCGACGGGAAAATGGGCGGCGGTTTGGGTTTGTTTTCAAAATTGACACATTTGATCCCTGAGGTTTCCAAGGGGTATCATTTGTGTTTTAAAGCTTTGTTTTAGTTTAAATAAATTACAATATAGACCCTGAACTTTAACATGTTATTATTTTATGCCAAAGTTAGTTAAATACAAATTTTTAAATAATAACACTTATATTGTTTCAAGATTACTTTTAATATGATTATTATTATTAATCTTATTATTATGATTATTATTGTCATTTAATATTAATAATATTATTATTATTAGTGTCACTATTATAATAATAATAATATTAGTCATTATTTTATTTAAGATTATTACACCTTAATTTTATAATAACAAGTAAACATTATAACACTTATAATGTTGTTATTGTTATATTAATTTATTAATCACCAGATTAACTATTAAGTATAATAAACCTCAAAGTTTCAAAATTTACATAAGAGGCCCTTAAAACTTAACAAAGTTTACTTTTAATTTAACGAAAATATGAAATGTCACAGTCTCCCCAACTTAAAAGAATTTCGTCCCGAAATTAAAAAATGAACTTAAATGAAACAAAGGAATTGTAATGAAAGATAAATGTACAACGAACAGTGTTTGGCGTTTGATTACAGGTGGAACGCTTCACCTTATGGAATCTTTCAAGATTCTTAGCATAATACACGCGAGACGTTTTGAGATAGAACGTTGGAAAACGATGACAAGTTACCGTGGTACCTTAGATTTATAAGTCACAACCTCTAGAATATTATGATGTCTAGAGATCAATAAAAGACCAACAGTGATAAGAAAGGTTAACCGTCAGGATTTAAGAATCCCAAACGTCACTAAATGAAATGATCTTAACGCATATCTTGTGAATATGTATCTCTCCTTTGACCAATCATCGGTCTAAGAATAATACGATATGCGAAGATTTTGGAATAAGTTCACGACGACGGTTAGGAACATTATTAAAAGTAGAAAATGAATTGATCATCCAAATTAATGACCGATGTTTAACGACATACCACGGTATACGACTATTTGAGATAGATACGAGCAAATTTCTCGACCCGTTAACCCACACGAGTCAATATGAAATTAGTTAATCGGTCTATAATGCACCATTTGTCATCATGGCATATAAGATGAGAGACACTTAGTGATGAAAAGTTAAACATGGGATTCATAGGAACACGAACGTTAAGCTTTGTCATATATGAAGGTAAGACACTTAGACACATACCAAGTTATGTCTTTTCTTTTATGCCACACATATGACTACAAATTACGAAATTTTATGAACCCTTATATCCACATCGCAATGAGGATAATAACGAGTTTTGTTGTTCAAAACTAAGATAAAATTTCATTGATTTTCAAGGTTAAGGGTTCAAAAGCGATTCAAGAAATGACGCAAACATTAAGAAAAGTATTTGTAAACATGTTTTGCAAGATACCAAGTTTCCAAGTATAGATTGTATACGTAGTTCATCAAACCCATAAGTATAGTCGAGAACATTCGTATGACTAGAAAGACATAACCACAAGTTGATAATGTCTTTATTTAGTAGAAAGATTGTTTAAGAAGACTACCATCACACAAGCATGTGTTGATGATATCTCCAAAATGAAAGTTGATAATAGGGAATAAATGGTTCGATATAGCTAGATCAAATCAAAACATAAGGATAAAGGGAAAGAAATCAATTTAAGAATTTAAATGCTCCAAGCTCGGAATCAAAATCAACCTAGGGCGTTCAGGTCTCCTTTCAAGTTCAAAGATCATGCTTCGGCTTGATAGGTCGAAACACTATCATTGTTTCACCCTTCAAGTTGCTACATGTTTCTTGTCACTTGATTACAACCTTGATAAGTTGATGATCAAGAATGAGAATAGTCATCAAGGTGTGGTTTTCACTCCTAACTTGATGGTGTATTCCCAAGGTATGACCACTAACTTACCAATCAAAAAGTTTGATCCCAACTCCTTGTTGAGGATCCACAGAAACAAAACGAGGTAACTCACCATTAAGGTAAGGGAAATCACTCCTATCTTAACGGTGAAGTTTTACAAAAACAAAATATAACAAGATGAACTTCTTCATCAAAATCCAGAATTCACTCCTACTTTGATGAAGCCGTCTCATTTGAACAAATACAATTCATAAAGATGATATTGTCATCAAGGTATGGAATTCACGCCTATCTTGATGATTGAATTTCATAATAGCAAAAAAAAACAATCGAAGATTGACATTTGTCACCAAAGTACGGGTTTCAATCCTATTTTGGTGAGATCATGTCATTTGTGAAATGTCATTACAAAGAAAATAATTGAAGTCAATCCTCGGGATAAGGAAATCACCCCGATCCAGAGGATGAAATTTTATAAATCACAATTGGAAACCATTTATCGAAACGAATAGAGAATCATCAAAGTAAGGGAATCACCCCCGTTTTGATGAGTTAGAATCATTTAGGAGATACGGGTGTTCTTAGTCATAGGTTGACTTGCAAACACTTGCATCTCTCATGGTGCAGACGGTACGGAGTTTGACTTAACGACGAAAGGAAAATAATATCAATTAGAAATTCGGGAAAATTTTGTCACACCCTCAAAATCCACGTGCGGGGTTTTACCGCGAGGCGTGTGAACAAACCAGGATCACAGTCAGTAGTTACATAGAACGACTCTATATGCCACAAGTAAAATAAAACAACCAAAGATTTAGTTTAAAGCAGTGCGGAAGCGTTTTGAAAACAACTCAAACAACTTAAAGTATAAATATGGCCAAACATGTGCCAACCCAAAATAATAAACCATAATCATTAAAATACTAATGTCTTGAAAACCGAGTCTTAGTATGCAAGTGAACCGTGGAGTGCTCCTAGAGGCAAGCAGCTTAATGACCTGAGAAAAGCATACTAAAATGTCAACACATAGGTTGGTGAGTTCAAGAGTTTGAGTTCAGGAAACATATAAACAGTTGTGATATATATAAGCAGTGTGTTGCAATAGATAGCTAGTCTATTAACAGCAAATATTAATACATAGTGATTTCGCAATTGAAGCTGACTGTGATAGTTGTTGCCTCCTGTCACGACTTACCATGTCGTGACAATGTTCAATAGGACAAATTGCACCCGGTTGACCTCGAGTCACACAGGTGGGGCTCGTCAGACCCAGTAGTACTACCCAAGTTTCCCCGCTATTTAATATTAACAATTCGAAAGTGTGAGGACTTTTCCATGATAAATAGCACTATATCAATATTATACACAACTTAAATATTAAAAGCGTTCGTAAAATACCAGTATGCTATCTCCCCCAAAAGAGATTAAATAAAGCGTGGGGCATGAACTCACCTGATGTATGCAAAGAGTACTTAGGGTTTATTTGAGAAACGAGTGGATAGCCAACCTTCAAAGGTTACCTAGATCATGCGAGTACATAAGTACGTGTAAATGAAAGACATGTGAAAACCCTAATCATACCAAAACCAAAGACTCAAGCTTCCAGACAAATAAACACGTTTGACCTAGTTGACCCGTTTGACCCGTTGGTGACATTATGAGTTACAATTCAAATAGAGCCAATGAGAACATATAACATACATGACTAACATTCAAACAGTATCATACACATGCTACATTATCCATACATAACCCTTAAGTCATAGCCATGCTCATAGTATTCAACATACACCATAATCATTACTCACCAAACCCAAACATGATATCCTAGCAACTAATCAACACCAACTATACATGATCACCAAAATCCAAATATCATCCATGATTATCCAAAACATCCCATACAACTAATTCAACATGATTCATCACCTTAGAATTCATCCATGATCATACTAACATGCTCCTAATATCCCAAACATGTTCATATCATCATACATCAAACTTACACAAATAAAGTTTCCCTTTTGGGAAAGAACATCCCAAAATCTATCAAACATCCAAAGCATACATGAATTCAACATAATTATACCATCTCAAGCTCCATACAATATCTAAACATGATTAACATCACCTAAACACCATAATCTAACCATCTTCATACACAAAAGTTTCTACTTTTGGCAAGCTATGAACCAACAACATGCATTCAAAGATTTCTAACATTCATAACAACAATCTAGTATCTATACATCATCATGAACACATCCATAACATCAATCCATCAATAATTCAACATTTCATGCAAATAAAGTTACTATTATTAGTAACCTATGAACATAAACCCTAAATCATCAATTTCTTGCAAGATTCATGATTCCTAACATTCATACAACTTACTAATCACCACACATTCATCAAACAACAATCATTCACACAAAAATCATACAAAATTCGAACTAGGGTTAGACAAGAATCAAAATCCATGATTAAACCACTAAGAACATGTAATTCATACATAATCCACGTTAACTAACATGTAATCAACCTAACTAACATATAAACATCAACATTAGACATCAAATTCGACCCCATGAAGGCCAATTTCGAAATTAGGGTTCGGCTATGAAGAATCACACACAAAAACTCGAATAAACTAACCTTAACACGCGTTTAAACTTGCAATTAGCGATCCCTACGAGTTGTGTGCCTTGTAATCGATTGAAATTGATGTTGTAAGGCTTGTTCTTGGCTGGTTTTCGAAGGTGGAGAGGGGTGGGAGAGGTGTTGCGGCCGAATGGGGTTTGGGGGGATTAGGGTTGGTTAATTTTGTTAAGTTTTAGTTTTAGGTAATTACACTTAACCCCCTTTATTTTATATTTTATAAAAACTATTCTTTTAAACACTTTTTGAAAGGTTTTAACTTAATAATACCAACATTATTAATCAACAATAATAATGTTTACATTATTTTCACAAGTCACAAACTAGACAATCTAAATATACGCGTTTCCACGATACGCGATTAATCCTCAATTAACATATAAAAACATGCAAACACATAAGCATAACACAATAATCATATAATCAATTAGATTCTCATTAATTTAACATTATTCATTATTATTAGGTCACCAACGTTAAACGACAACTAGTGTGTGCTCACGACACGTGTATGCAAGACTTAACGAAACTAACGGAGTTTGGTAACGGAAATTTACCGGATGTCACATTATCCCCATGTTGAAAGAATTTTCGTCCCGAAAATTGCGTTACATGGTGAGAGTGTTCCATCACTGGTCTACTGCATTGGCACACAGAAATCGAAATCGAGTGAGTATTGGATGAGTTGTCACATCATCCCCATGTTGAAAGAAATTTCGTCCCGAAATTTAAATCAATACCTTCGTCTGCAGACATCGTCTTCTCGAATAGATGAGGATACTTAAGCTTCATTTGATCTTCCCGTTCCCATGTGAATTCCGGTCCACGTCGCGAATTCCAACGGATTTTGACAATAGGTATCTTGCTCTGCTTAAGTGTTTTCACCTCACGGTCCATCACCTCCACTGGTTCTTCAATAAAACGTAGTTGCTCATCCACTTGAACCTCTTCTAGTGGTACGACCATCGTTTCATCAGTTATGCATTTCTTTAAGTTCGATACGTGAAATACATCATGGATTCCACTTAGCGAATCAGGTAGGGCTAGACGGTAGGCCACTGGACCTATTCTTTCCACTATTTCAAATGGTCCAACGTACCTCGGGTTTAGCTTCCCTCGCTTTACTACGCCTTTCCATGGTGAAACTTTCAACAAAACCTTGTCACCAACCTGAAACTCTAAAGGTTTCCGTCTTTTATCAGCATAACTCTTTTGTCGGTCTCGCGCTGCTGCCATACGGTTCCGTATCTGTACGATCTTCTCAGTTGTTTCATGAATCAACTCGGGACCAGTCAGTTGACTATCGCCAATTTCCGCCCAACAAACAGGTGATCTACATTTTCTCCCATACAAAGCCTCGAAAGGTGCTGCTTGTATGCTAGTGTGATAACTGTTGTTATAAGAAAATTCCACCAATGGCAGGTGAATTTCCCAGTTATTCCCGAAATCAATTACACAAGCACGTAGCATATCTTCCAACGTCTGTATGGTACGCTCACTCTGGCCATCCGTTTGCGGGTGATAAGCAGTACTCATATCTAATCGTGTTCCCAAAGATTTCTGCAATGATTGCCAGAAGTGTGACGTGAAACGAGCGTCACGATCAGAGATGATTGAGATCGGTACACCGTGTCTGGAAACGATCTCCTTGAGGTACAAGCGGGTTAACTTCTCCATCTTGTCAGTTTCCTTTATTGCAAGAAAATGAGCAGATTTTGTCAATCGATCCACAATAACCCATATTGTATCACAACCAGTACTAGTCCTGGGCAGCTTGGTAATAAAATCCATGGAGATTTGTTCCCACTTCCACATCGGTATCTCGGGTTGCTGCAATAGTCCGGATGGTTTTTGATACTCCACCTTTACCTTCGAGCAGGTCAAGCACTTGCTCACATACGTAGCCACATCCGCTTTCATATTAGGCCACCAATAGTGCGCCTTCAGATCATGATACATTTTATCGGATCCAGGATGTATAGAATACTTAGATTTGTGTGCCTCACTCATAACCAGGTCTCTCAAATTTCCATAGGCAGGCACCCAAAGTCTATCCATGAAATATCGAATTCCATCTTCCTTCATCACCAGCTGTTTATCCATTCCTCTCAACGACTCAGAACCAATATTTTCTGCTTTCAAAGCTTCTACCTGTGCCTCCTTAACTTGTTCAGGCAGTTGAGTACTGATAGTGAGCTGTAAGGCTCGCACCCGTCTGGGTTTAGCTGTTTCCTTCCGGCTTAAGGCATCAGCAACCACATTCGCCTTTCCCGGATGATATTTAATAGCGCAATCATAGTCGTTTAGCAGCTCCACCCAACGTCGTTGCCTCATATTCAATTCCTTTTGCTCAAAGATATGTTGAAGACTCTTGTGATCGGTGTAGATAGTGCACTTGGTACCGTACAAGTAATGTCTCCAAATCTTTAAGGCAAAGACTACTGCACCCAACTCTAAGTCATGAGTAGTATAGTTCTTCTCATGAACTTTTAATTGTCTCGAGGCGTAGGCTATCACTTTGTCTCGCTGCATTAAGACACAACCCAAGCCTTGAATGGATGCATCACAATACACCACAAAGTCATCCGTCCCCTCTGGCAGTGCTAGTATCGGCGCGGTACATAGCTTCTGCTTTAGCGATTGAAAAGCCGATTCTTGGCTTTCACCCCATTTGTATGTAGTCCCTTTGTGAGTCAAAGCTGTGAGAGGTTGTGCAATCTTAGAGAATCCCTCTATGAATCGCCGATAGTAACCTGCTAATCCCAAGAATTGTCTTATTTCACTCGGCGTTTTAGGTGTGGTCCAATTCTTGATCGCCTCAATTTTGGCAGGATCAACATGTATCCCTTTCTCATTAACAATATGACCTAAGAATTGCACCTCGCGTATCCAAAAGTCACACTTAGAGAATTTGGCGTACAGCTGTTCCCTTTTCAGCAGCTCTAAAATCATCCGCAAATGCTCCTCATGGTCTTCCTTGGTCCTGGAATATATCAGTATATCATCGATAAACACAATGACAAACTGATCGAGGTAGGGTTTGCACACACGGTTCATGAGGTCCATGAACACAGCAGGTGCATTTGTCAACCCAAAAGGCATGACCAAGAACTCATAATGACCGTAGCGGGTACGAAACGCGGTTTTGGAAATGTCTTCTTCGCGTACTCTGAGTTGATGATAGCCAGATCTCAAGTCAATCTTCGAATAGTAACTTGATCCCTGAAGTTGGTCAAACAAGTCATCGATACGGGGTAGAGGGTATCGGTTCTTGACTGTTACTTTATTTAGCTCCCTATAGTCAATACACATCCGAAACGTGCCATCCTTCTTCTTCACAAACAGGACAGGGGCTCCCCAGGGTGATGTACTAGGGCGAATAAAACCCTTATCTAATAGCTCCTGGAGTTGTGACGACAACTCCTGTAGTTCGTTCGGTGCTAATCGATAAGGTGCTCTAGCAATCGGGGCTGCGCCGGGAGTTAGCTCAATTTGGAATTCCACTTGACGATGAGGTGGTAATCCAGGAAGATCCTCTGGAAACACCTCTGGAAAGTCGCGCACTATGGGAATATCCTCCATTCTCCTTTCCTTCGCCTGCTTATCAGTTACAAGCGCTAGAATAGCCACACGACCCTTTCGTAGTAACTTTTGAGCTTTCATGAACGAGATGATGCCTATCACAGCACCACTTCTATCACCTCGGACTGTCAGAATTGTGTCATCAACCGGAATTCGTATGATCTTTTCATGACATATAACTTCTGCCTGCTTGCTAGAAAGCCAATCCATGCCTATCACAACATCAAAACTCCCCAGAGTAACAGGCATAAGATCTATAACGAAAGTATGACCAGCAAGCTCTATCTTACAGTCTTTAAGGATATGAGTTACGTGAATTTGTTTACCGTCAGCCAACTCTACGGTGTATTTAGATTCTAGGGCGGAGGGTATATCACTTAAAAGACTACAGAATTTTAAGGACACGAAACTCCTATCAGCTCCAGTATCGAATAGTACCGTAGCAAAGCAACCATTAACAGAGAATCTACCAGTAACAGTTGTAGGATCATTTAGAGCCTCACCTGAGCCAATGACGAAGGCTCTCCCTTTTGCTCCATCCTTATTACCGCCATTACCGTTGCCATTTCCACCGTTGTTGTTACCATTGTTGTTGTTGTTATTGTTGTTGTTGTTGTGTCCATTTCCATTGTTGCCATTTCCATTTCTCCTTAGTTGCGGGCAATTTCGCTTGTAGTGCCCCTCTTTTCCACATTCAAAACAACCCTTAGGAGTTTCCTGGGGTTGTTGTGTCCTCCTAACCAGTTCGCCACGGCAATCCTTCGCAGCGTGTCCAATTTTACCACATCGCTGACATTTGAACTATCACATCGTCCCACGTGATGATAGTTGCACCGGTTGCACTTCGGGTGTCTTCCACCATAACCACTGGGTCCTTGATTAGTTGCAGTCGTTTGGTTGAAGTTACGATTGTTGTCGAACCTCCGTTGTTGTTGGACCGGTTGTTGTTGCTGCTGAGGTTGAGGTTGACCGCCTGAAGATGATGATGCTTTGGTGTTACTACTACCATCCCACTTTCTTTTGTTATCGGGCACGCTTGCCACGGCGCCCCGTTTGGGTAGACGACCCTGTTCCACTGCTTGGTCGGTTAGCTTATGGGCTAACTGAATGGCCTGCTGTATGGTGGCTGGATTAGAAGCAGTTACCATACTCTGTATTTCGGGTACAAGTCCCCGTATGTAGTGCTCGATCCTCTTGTGCATCTCATTTACCATTCCCGGGCATAATGTTGCTAGCTCGTGAGTTCTAGTGGTGTAAGCCTCGATTTCTGAGCCCTGCATTTTCAGTTGCCAGAACTCTATCTCCAACTTTTGCACCTCATTGCGAGGACAGTACTCCTCGGTCATCATGGTTTTGAACTCGGCCCACGGCAGTCCATTAGCCAATGCTTGCCCCAACATCTGAACTTGGGCATTCCACCAGGATAAGGCGGCACCCTCTAGGGTCCCGGTGGCATATTTCACCTGGTCAGCAGGTGGACAGTTGCACTTGGAGAATACGGACTCCGTCTTCTCGAACCAGCGTACTAGTCCCACAGCGCCTTCAGTGCCGCTGTAGGTATGGGGCTTACAGTCCATGAAGGACTTATAAGTACATGCTGGTGGTCCTGCTTTATCACAACAATTATTGATCAGACAACCTATACGGTTATGCAAGATATTCGGTTTAATTTTTCCAATCATTGTTTACCTGCTGGCTGTCCCGCTTGGGCAGCAGCCACCGCTGCCTGAATCAGAGCAGTTAACTCAGCAGGGGTCATATTAACGGCACCAGCGCCATGATCTCCGGCGCCATGGTCTCCGGCGCCACGTCCACGACCGCGCCCACGACCACGTCCACGTGCGTCCATTGTTCACTTTACATCCACAAATACAATAATGAGTAACATCAAACACATTTATCTCATTGAAGTACAGTAAACAATAAAGGAATAATAAGTCATCACAACCACAACATTCATAACAAAAATAATAACCAAAGTAAATAAATTGCAAATAAGCCACAATGTATTCATCAATGTCAAAATTTAAGTTTGTCGTTCGTGTGGGAAACAACCCTTCCCACATAGGTTTCAAAGAAAACACTAGGTAGTCCAAGTCATGTAAGAAAATCAGTCGACAATATCAGATCCATCACTCTCATCCTCCTCCTCTTCAGGTTCCTCCTCCTCAGGTTCCTCCTCCTCCTCAGGTTCTTCCTCCTCAGGTTCCTCTGCAGGTGCAGGAGCCATAGCAATCTGGAGTGCTGCTAGCTGTGCCTCCAAAGCAGCAATCCTATCATCAACCACAGCATCCCTCTGCTCGCAAGTAGCCACGCGTCCACTAGGGCTACAATCCCGTCCCTCATTTGGTAGCACCCGTCTAGGGTCTCTCCATGACGCCCATCAAGCTCATCCATCTTATGCCTTAGGTTGTACACCTCGGTCTGTAGTGTACAAACGTCGCTAATGAGTCGCCTGACTCGATGCTGTTCTGTATCTAATGCTGCCACCAATGCAGCAATCAACTGCTCGTTGGACTGCACCGTCCGGGGTAGTGAAGGCACTGCTGAATCAGAGCTACCTCTCGTTCTGGGTCTCGGCTCGGGCACGCGTTCCCTATACATGAGGTGGTTGACAAACCTAGGATAAAAGCTCCAGTCCCTTGGGGGGTCACGCTTCATCAACGCGAAAGGTTGATCCCAGTCGAACTCCCCTCGAGGATAATCAAAACGAGGCCAGTCGAGTCCATCATCAGGTACAGGTGCAGGAGGTGGGGACTCGGATCGCGCAGGTGATGCAGGTCGTTTTCCAGAAGCTCTTGATGACGATGCCATGCTGCAGATAGTGTGACGTGTATGCCAATGAGTATACAGTAAATGAAAATAAAGTACAGGTAACTAACTAACTGTGTGCGGTTATAGTCTAGTGTGTATGCAACCTAGTTCCCTATAACCAATGGCTCTGATACCAATCTGTCACACCCTCAAAATCCACGTGCGGGGTTTTACCGCGAGGCGTGTGAACAAACCAGGATCACAGTCAGTAGTTACATAGAACGACTCTATATGCCACAAGTAAAATAAAACAACCAAAGATTTAGTTTAAAGCAGTGCGGAAGCATTTTGAAAACAACTCAAACAACTTAAAGTATAAATATGGCCAAACATGTGCCAACCCAAAATAATAAACCATAATCATTAAAATACTAATGTCTTGAAAACCGAGTCTTAGTATGCAAGTGAACCGTGGAGTGCTCCTAGAGGCAAGCAGCTTAATGACCTGAGAAAAGCATACTAAAATGTCAACACATAGGTTGGTGAGTTCAAGAGTTTGAGTTCAGGAAACATATAAACAGTTGTGATATATATAAGCAGTGTGTTGCAATAGATAGCTAGTCTATTAACAGCAAATATTAATACATAGTGATTTCGCAATTGAAGCTGACTGTGATAGTTGTTGCCTCCTGTCACGACTTACCATGTCGTGACAATGTTCAATAGGACAAATTGCACCCGGTTGACCTCGAGTCACACAGGTGGGGCTCGTCAGACCCAGTAGTACTACCCAAGTTTCCCCGCTATTTAATATTAACAATTCGAAAGTGTGAGGACTTTTCCATGATAAATAGCACTATATCAATATTATACACAACTTAAATATTAAAAGCGTTCGTAAAATACCAGTATGCTATCTCCCCCAAAAGAGATTAAATAAAGCGTGGGGCATGAACTCACCTGATGTATGCAAAGAGTACTTAGGGTTTATTTGAGAAACGAGTGGATAGCCAACCTTCAAAGGTTACCTACATCATGCGAGTACATAAGTACGTGTAAATGAAAGACATGTGAAAACCCTAATCATACCAAAACCAAAGACTCAAGCTTCCAGACAAATAAACACGTTTGACCTAGTTGACCCGTTTGACCCGTTGGTGACATTATGAGTTACAATTCAAATAGAGCCAATGAGAACATATAACATACATGACTAACATTCAAACAGTATCATACACATGCTACATTATCCATACATAACCCTTAAGTCATAGCCATGCTCATAGTATTCAACATACACCATAATCATTACTCACCAAACCCAAACATGATATCCTAGCAACTAATCAACACCAACTATGCATGATCACCAAAATCCAAATATCATCCATGATTATCCAAAACATCCCATACAACTAATTCAACATGATTCATCACCTTAGAATTCATCCATGATCATACTAACATGCTCCTAATATCCCAAACATGTTCATATCATCATACATCAAACTTTACACAAATAAAGTTTCCCTTTTGGGAAAGAACATCCCAAAATCTATCAAACATCCAAAGCATACATGAATTCAACATAATTATACCATCTCAAGCTCCATACAATATCTAAACATGATTAACATCACCTAAACACCATAATCTAACCATCTTCATACACAAAAGTTTCTACTTTTGGCAAGCTATGAACCAACAACATGCATTCAAAGATTTCTAACATTCATAACAACAATCTAGTATCTATACATCATCATAAACACATCCATAACATCAATCCATCAATAATTCAACATTTCATGCAAATAAAGTTACTATTATTAGTAACCTATGAACATAAACCCTAAATCATCAATTTCTTGCAAGATTCATGATTCCTAACATTCATACAACTTACTAATCACCACACATTCATCAAACAACAATCATCCACACAAAAATCATACAAAATTCGAACTAGGGTTAGACAAGAATCAAAATCCATGATTAAACCACTAAGAACATGTAATTCATACATAATCCACGTTAACTAACATGTAATCAACCTAACTAACATATAAACATCAACATTAGACATCAAATTCGACCCCATGAAGACCAATTTCGAAATTAGGGTTCGGCTATGAAGAATCACACACAAAAACTCGAATAAACTAACCTTAACACGCGTTTAAACTTGCAATTAGCGATCCCTACGAGTTGTGTGCCTTGTAATCGATTGAAATTGATGTTGTAAGGCTTGTTCTTGGCTGGTTTTCGAAGGTGGAGAGGGGTGGGAGAGGTGTTGCGGCCGAATGGGGTTTGGGGGGATTAGGGTTGGTTAATTTTGTTAAGTTTTAGTTTTAGGTAATTACACTTAACCCCCTTTATTTTATATTTTATAAAAACTATTCTTTTAAACACTTTTTGAAAGGTTTTAACTTAATAATACCAACATTATTAATCAACAATAATAATGTTTACATTATTTTCACAAGTCACAAACTAGACAATCTAAATATACGCGTTTCCACGATACGCGATTAATCCTCAATTAACATATAAAAACATGCAAACACATAAGCATAACACAATAATCATATAATCAATTAGATTCTCATTAATTTAACATTATTCATTATTATTAGGTCACCAACGTTAAACGACAACTAGTGTGTGCTCACGACACGTGTATGCAAGACTTAACGAAACTAACGGAGTTTGGTAACGGAAATTTACCGGATGTCACAAATTTCAAGTTACATCAATGTAACTAAAGGAAAAATAATGCTTACAAGCTTAAGATCAAAGTTCAAGATAACAGAATTTGTTATGATGGTGTTCAAATCTTGAATAATTTAAATCAGGAAGGCAAAATCAAGGACAAGAATGATTCGACATCATAATGAGATGTGAACATTCGATTCACAATCGAAGGGAATACATGGACTTCTCAAGATATGAGATCAGCCATAACCTTATTAAAGACATGCGTACTTATAAGCGATCACTCATCTCAAGGGTTTCGAGTCAAGTAAATGGATTCAATGATCGAGTCAAATCACCATTTACACTTTGCCTAGACAAAGTATCTCGAGACGTAAGAATTTCACCTAT
Source organism: Flaveria ramosissima (assembly GCA_025215565.1). Taxonomy (NCBI): domain Eukaryota; kingdom Viridiplantae; phylum Streptophyta; class Magnoliopsida; order Asterales; family Asteraceae; genus Flaveria; species Flaveria ramosissima. Next base: position 33,072,874 of record CM046032.1, read on the forward strand.
AGCATTGCATGTTCTTAGTTATGGGACACATCCTTAAGGAGACTTGAGAACCATAAGTAGCGGTTTAAAGTTCTTGATGACCACTCGGTTTAGATTCCCAATATCTTTGGGTATATTAAGATTCATGTTCACGTTGGTCAAGATATAGAAATAGTTACATAAAACGCTCAACGTGTAACGGTGTTTAAACGTAAGAGTTGAAATGTCGGTTAGGTTCAATATTAACACGAACATTATGTATGATAAAAATGAAGTAATACGAGTTCAAGGAATCAAAGATTTTTAAGATACGAAGAGGATGGTTCCATTTGGTAACGCATTACCATTTGGAATCGTTGACACGTCAAGGTAAATTGACCCATTTGCCATAGAGACTTGTGTATGTTGACCATAGTTTATCACTCATCCCAGAAGTCCCCAGGTAAGCATAACTGGTCTCGTAATGAGATTTATACGTTATGCTTGCCTTAGCCCGAAGGCCTTTTGCCAGGAAATCCAGAATACAGGTGTCTATGTGCCACACAAATTTCTTTGGTTTATGAAATCAAAACCTTGATGAGATTTTCATAGATTAGACATAGAGTCTAAGGAATTGAACCCAGATGATAAGTGTAGATTCCACATGTCGTTAAGAATAAGTTTAGGAAGTTCATTTTGTCGGGGAGAGTCAAAGAGTCAAAGTTAAGTTTAGGGAGGCAAGTAACTAAGTTTAAGCATACATAAGGCAATCCTATGCTAAGGCATCAAGTTGCACAAAAGGCATAGCATTATGTAGCATGCAAACAACATGTAAACACAAAGGTATAAGGATCTTTCTATGAGGTTCATGCAACTATAGTCTAGGTCACCATTTCTAATAACCTAAATCCCTATAGTTATGGGCTCTGATACCAATCTGTCACACCCCAACCTTGACGGCGGAAACGTCGAGATGTGAGGGTTAAGATTGTTCACAGCCACATAACGCTATTATTAAATCCAAATATATTATACATAAGTTTCAAAATTACATTACAAGCATAAGTCTCAATAATGAAATAAGTTTCAACATGAAATAACAAACATAATCATTTTGTTTATTAACTAGGTCCAAGTCCTAGAATATGCCAGCAACATAAGTTCACTTCAAAACTTGGGGGTTTTCCTGAAACATGATAAAAATAAAAGGTCAACTATAAATAGTTGGTGAGTTTCCAAGGTTTTCATACATAATATGAAAAAGGTTACAAGTAGCAATTCATGTCATAGGTTATAAGCTAGTAAGGTTATAGAACACATATCGTTACAACCAAACCTCGACTTGATTACAAGTATAAAAGATTGGCTAAGTGTATTTGGTTCCCTAGTGCACAAGCGTACGGCCCCTAGGAGTCGGCAATACCTCGACTTTAGCACCAAAAGGCTTGTCAGGCCCAAAGATCTAAGACGTCGCCAGGCTAGCAATAGTTAATGATTGTAAACAAACTATGTATCTCATATAAACACTTACAATACACAAATAACCATGACCAAATAATAAGTAGAATTGCATGTGCATTACAAGTCTCAAATGTGTATAAGTGTATCATGTATAAGTATCATGTTTCACCCTAAAATAGTGTGAAATATAGTAAAAAGGGGACAAGGAAAACTCACATGGAAATAAGCATTTCAAGATGATATAAAAGATTACAAGATAAATCCCAAGTGTCCATTACAAGTACCTAAATATATAATTTACAAGATGAAGATTAAGATTAATATATTGATTAATGTTTAAATAAGAATTAGGGTTTCAATAGATTTAGGGTTTTGATGAGTAACTATGTTTATAATGGTAATGATAATAATTTAAACGAGGTTCCAAATGATTTCTTTTACAAGTTGTTCAAACGTATTGATTCCAAAATAAGGTTCAATAATAAGATTATCAACTAGACATGAACTAGGGTTTCAATTTGGATTTGGGGGTTTAAATAATAAAATAATGAATCGTTTATGTTTTGGTTTAATAATCAATTAAGTCCAAGAATGATTAAAAAGGTCTCAATAATTTAAATTATTGATTTAATAGAAATTAAGTATAATATGTAAAAAGAAATAATTAATTTAATAATTAATTATTTGATGAAGAGAATTTATTAAATACTTATTTAAGTAATCTTAAAATATTTAAAATCATTTTATAAAATAATTTATTATAAAGATCTTATAATACAAGATAAAAATAAAGTATAATATATTATTTTATTAGTTCCAAGAATTTAAGCTAAAGTTTAATAATAAGTTTATTAAGTATAACATGGTTACATGATTAATTATTTAAAAACTATTTGAATAGTTAATATGTAAATAAATAGGGTTTTGAAATAATTCTAATTTGAACCATAATATATTTATATCATATAATGACTAAATATAATTTTTATAATCTTTTTATTCTTTTAAAAAGAAAATAAATTGGATATTATAAGTTTAACAACCTTTAAAAATTAACTTAATAATTTCAGAAATACTTTAGTTAACAAAATAATATTTTATTTAGATTTAACAATATAATACAATTTTCTGAATTATAAAGAATATTAAAGAAAACTATTAAAAATAATATTTAATTATTTAAATTTGGAAAATTAACAAAAATGATTTGATGTCTTTAAAAATAATACAAGTTTACAAAACCCATTGTTATAGTTATTAAGAATTTTTCACAATTAATTTAAGGGCTAAAAAGCCTTTAAAAAAATAATTGCAGGAGGCCTAGTTCGAACCCGTGACCTCTTGCATACTAATGTGAGTTGGTAACCGGTTGGGCTAAAGCCCAGAATCTGTTTATAATTGAAAACTAATTAATAAAAGCAATAATTAAATAATCCCCAAATCACTCAAGAACCCTAGAATGTTCTTGGACCAAATTGAACATCAAATCGTTGATGTTAATGAAATTAAGCTTAGGGCTTTTGATTAGCATCTGAAATCGATTAAAAAGGTGTGTTTAATTTACCCGATGGTTGTTCGATTCCGATAGCATGACTCGAAGAACACCCGCGACCAATAAGGAACTTGATTGTTGATCAAACGACGATTACAAGCCAATTCGCTGCACAGGTAGTTTCTAATGGATTCAAGGGTGGAAAGCCCTCTATTAATTTTAGGTTAAAATGTTTCGAAGGCCACTATCGACCATATTGCAGGTCCGAAAGAAAGATGTTGATTGATGATGATGATTCTGTGTTTTTCGGATGAAATTGAGGTTGTTCATAGCTTAGAACCAGTTAAACGTTTGATTTGGGTTCCTTTAATTCAATTATTATTCGGTTGCAATTGTTGAACGGTTCATGCTTTGAATATAGATTTCGGTTTCGAGTTCTTGCCATTGATTGTCAATAGAATCCAATTAAAACCGATACATAGTTCGAAACTGATGTACGAAATGAAATGGGCGGTTTAATTGATGTTTAAACAGGCGTTTTGGGTGATTTGGGTGGCCGCCGGAGCCGCCGGAGAGATGGCCGGAAGGAGGTCGACGGGAAAATGGGCGGCGGTTTGGGTTTGTTTTCAAAATTGACACATTTGATCCCTGAGGTTTCCAAGGGGTATCATTTGTGTTTTAAAGCTTTGTTTTAGTTTAAATAAATTACAATATAGACCCTGAACTTTAACATGTTATTATTTTATGCCAAAGTTAGTTAAATACAAATTTTTAAATAATAACACTTATATTGTTTCAAGATTACTTTTAATATGATTATTATTATTAATCTTATTATTATGATTATTATTGTCATTTAATATTAATAATATTATTATTATTAGTGTCACTATTATAATAATAATAATATTAGTCATTATTTTATTTAAGATTATTACACCTTAAATTTTATAATAACAAGTAAACATTATAACACTTATAATGTTGTTATTGTTATATTAATTTATTAATCACCAGATTAACTATTAAGTATAATAAACCTCAAAGTTTCAAAATTTACATAAGAGGCCCTTAAAACTTAACAAAGTTTACTTTTAATTTAACGAAAATATGAAATGTCACAGTCTCCCCAACTTAAAAGAATTTCGTCCCGAAATTAAAAAATGAACTTAAATGAAACAAAGGAATTGTAATGAAAGATAAATGTACAACGAACAGTGTTTGGCGTTTGATTTCAGGTGGAACGCTTCACCTTATGGAATCTTTCAAGATTCTTAGCATAATAAACGCGAGACGTTTTGAGATGGAACGTTGGAAAACGATGACAAGTTACCGTGGTACCTTAGATTTATAAGTCACAACCTCTAGAATATTATGATGTCTAGAGATCAATAAAAGACCAACAGTGATAAGAAAGGTTAACCGTCAGGATTTAAGAATCCCAAACGTCACTAAATGAAATGATCTTAACGCATATCTTGTGAATATGTATCTCTCCTTTGACCAATCATCGGTCTAAGAATAATACGATATGCGAAGATTTTTGGAATAAGTTCACGACGACGGTTAGGAACATTATTAAAAGTAGAAAATGAATTGATCATCCAAATTAATGACCGATGTTTAACGACATACCACGGTATACGACTATTTGAGATAGATACGAGCAAATTTCTCGACCCGTTAACCCACACGAGTCAATATGAAATTAGTTAATCGGTCTATAATGCACCATTTGTCATCATGGCATATAAGATGAGAGACACTTAGTGATGAAAAGTTAAACATGGGATTCATAGGAACACGAACGTTAAGCTTTGTCATATATGAAGGTAAGACACTTAGACACATACCAAGTTATGTCTTTTCTTTTATGCCACACATATGACTACAAATTACGAAATTTTATGAACCCTTATATCCACATCGCAATGAGGATAATAACGAGTTTTGTTGTTCAAAACTAAGATAAAATTTCATTGATTTTCAAGGTTAAGGGTTCAAAAGCGATTCAAGAAATGACGCAAACATTAAGAAAAGTATTTGTAAACATGTTTTGCAAGATACCAAGTTTCCAAGTATAGATTGTATACGTAGTTCATCAAACCCATAAGTATAGTCGAGAACATTCGTATGACTAGAAAGACATAACCACAAGTTGATAATGTCTTTATTTAGTAGAAAGATTGTTTAAGAAGACTACCATCACACAAGCATGTGTTGATGATATCTCCAAAATGAAAGTTGATAATAGGGAATAAATGGTTCGATATAGCTAGATCAAATCAAAACATAAGGATAAAGGGAAAGAAATCAATTTAAGAATTTAAATGCTCCAAGCTCGGAATCAAAATCAACCTAGGGCGTTCAGGTCTCCTTTCAAGTTCAAAGATCATGCTTCGGCTTGATAGGTCGAAACACTATCATTGTTTCACCCTTCAAGTTGCTACATGTTTCTTGTCACTTGATTACAACCTTGATAAGTTGATGATCAAGAATGAGAATAGTCATCAAGGTGTGGTTTTCACTCCTAACTTGATGGTGTATTCCCAAGGTATGACCACTAACTTACCAATCAAAAAGTTTGATCCCAACTCCTTGTTGAGGATCCACAGAAACAAAACGAGGTAACTCACCATTAAGGTAAGGGAAATCACTCCTATCTTAACGGTGAAGTTTTACAAAAACAAAATATAACAAGATGAACTTCTTCATCAAAATCCAGAATTCACTCCTACTTTGATGAAGTCGTCTCATTTGAACAAATACAATTCATAAAGATGATATTGTCATCAAGGTATGGAATTCACGCCTATCTTGATGATTGAATTTCATAATAGCAAAAAAAAAACAATCGAAGATTGACATTTGTCACCAAAGTACGGGTTTCAATCCTATTTTGGTGAGATCATGTCATTTGTGAAATGTCATTACAAAGAAAATAATTGAAGTCAATCCTCGGGATAAGGAAATCACCCCGATCCAGAGGATGAAATTTTATAAATCACAATTGGAAACCATTTATCGAAACGAATAGAGAATCATCAAAGTAAGGGAATCACCCCCGTTTTGATGAGTTAGAATCATTTAGGAGATACGGGTGTTCTTAGTCATAGGTTGACTTGCAAACACTTGCATCTCTCATGGTGCAGACGGTACGGAGTTTGACTTAACGACGAAAGGAAAATAATATCAATTAGAAATTCGGGAAAATTTCAAGTTACATCAATGTAACAAAAGGAAAAATAATGCTTAAACATAAATCCCCAAATCCCATATGAACCCTAGATTCATCTAACCCCAAATCGAACAACAAATCGAATTCGTTTATTGAAATTGACATGGGGCTTTGATTTCCCATGTAATTTCGAACATATAGAGATGATTAATTACCCGAATGAATATGATCTGAATTCGATCCCTACGATGAACAAACCGCAACTATTTCGCGAATGATTCAGATAGAAACAAGATTGATACCCAAATTCGTTTTGCAGAAAGCTTCAAGTGGTCGAAATGATGAAAAGCCCTATGTAAATTTTGGTTTTTGGTGTTCGGGTGATGATGTTCGATTAGAGAATCGGTTCGTGAGATAGAAGATGGTGTGATGGGAAGTACGGGTGAATTCCAGATGAATTTTTGTTTATCAGAAGCTTAGGAACGATTTAACGGTCGTTTTGGTTCGATTAATTAATCTATTAAGAGAGTTTAATTGTCAACCGTTTGATATCATGAGAAATCGGTTACTCGGCCCCAATCGACCACAATAACCTCGTTTTAAACACAATTAAAGTTCATCATTGAGTTCGAATCAGTTACCCGAAGCATTTAGAACGGTTTTGGTATACAAATCGGCCCATATCGAGTGTTTTCCAGGCGGCCGGAGACCGCCGGAGTTAGGCCGGAAACATTCACCGGAAAAACGGGGGAAGGGCGGTGGGTTGGGTTTGTTTTTAATTAATTACAGAAATGGTCCCTGTAGTTTTATAATTATCACTTTATGCACCAACTTTGTATTTAAGGTTTTAAAAATTGCATTTTGACCCCCTTAACTTAGTAATTTTATAATTTATTAAGTATTTAATCCCCAAAGATTAGTGTTACTACTATTATTATTATTATTATTATTATTATTATTATTATTATTATTATTATTATTATTATTATTATTATCATTATTATTATTATGATTGTTATTATTATCATAGTTGTGATTATTATTTATCAATTGTCATTACAACAAATATAATTTATTAATAACATTAGTATCATTAGCTTTAACTATTATCTTAATTATTAATTTTTAACATTTTAATAACAAATTAAAACTAAAATTTAAAAGATAACACAATTAACCCACAATTACATATAAGAAACTTAACAAAATTAACTTTTAATTAACTTAAAATTACAGGATGTTACATATTGTTGGTTAAATCTTTCTTATAATGTAATGACTTAATTGTCTAGTTTTATTCAATGAAAAATGGCATTTAATATTATTTTAACTTATTAAATTCCATGAGTTATGAACAATCGTTTCACATTCGTCCGCCTCGATGATTCCGCCGTCGATCGGAGTGTGACATTTATTATGATAACTTGTGTTAGCTTATTAAGAACAATGAAAATAATATTTTCTTGTTGAAATAATATTATTACATTTATAGAACATTATATTCCTTTATATATATATATATATATATATATATATATATATATATGCACGTGTGTGTGTGTGTAAATTCATAATTGTAAAAAAATAAGAAACTACAAGTTAGATTTATACTAGTAAATATATATAGGCGTAAGTGTAACTTACACTTGTAAATTCATAATTATAAAAAAAATAAATAAGCTGAAAATATTTACAAAATATAAGTGTAATTTACACCGGTGTAATTTTTTTAGGCTTACAAATATGTGTAATGATATTATTAAAAATTAATGATTTTGATTGATTTTGAAAAGTTAACACGGTTATCAAAATAATAAACGGATAACATTTGAACCTTAACACACACACACACACACACACACACACACACACACATATATATATATATATATATATATATATATATATATATATATATATATATATATATATATATATATATATATATATGCGTGTGCGCGTGCGTGCGTGCGTGTGTGTGCGTGTGTGTGTGTCTGTGTGTGTCTGTGTGTGTGTGTCCCGTCACAATGCGCTAGTCCCAAATTGGCTTACTTATTGTTTTAGATGTTTTACGTTTCGCACTGTGTGGTTTAACATTTTTACGTCTACTTTTCGTTCGTTTTTATTTTTTTCATTATTTTGTATATTTTTAATATGAATTTTTTTGTATTGGTGGTCACTAACAGTGGTGTGCCATTAGTATTACTTGGCATGATTTTACGCTTCCTACTACAATTTAGAGAACTTAATACTAGTTAACTCTATTTTTTAAGAGCGCAAGGGGGCAAATTGTATTTCATAAATTTGACTATATTAATTCTTTTTACGCACATGACAATTATGCGCTTACAATTGATGACTTTAAATTTAACTTCCGCCATGATTTTAAAATGGCTAAAAGCTTTTTATATGTTATTTTAAAAAAAATATACAATAAAAAGAGCTTTTTATTATCTTTAATTTGAGTATGGTGTCATTAAATTTTTCTAGTTTAAACATATTATATATTGTGTTGCATGTTGTATTACGCGAACACTCATCTAAATGAAGAATATAAATGATTGTAAAACTTTTAACTAGATATCAACAAAGAAAATTAATTGAGAAATTACTCGTATTAAATTTAGGAAAGAATTACTAAGACACTAATTTATAGTGAGTCAACAATCTAAGTTGTTACTGCTCGTTGTGTTGACTCTATATATATTTTTTGAACGGTCAACTAATAAAACTCGGCTACCCGGGGTACTCAAATGACGAAAAGACACCCAATACGTCCACGGATTGACTCTATATATTAGTAGTAAAATAAAAGATAAAACTGTTTCGTTACTCCCCACGGATATTACGTGAATCTATTTAGATTAAATTAGAATGCACAAAGGGAAATACAAAATGTTGGAAGAAGATATTATTTGTGAATATGTTGATCAGTAATAGTTCTAGAACATGACAAGTGAGTTCTTCCCAATATAAGAACCTCAACTCAAGTACTCGTTTTGTTGACTTTCACAAATCATGATACAATCTTTTTTTCGTCACTGTTCCTTAAACAATCTTTTTGTGACATTTATGTCTCTTTGACATTCATTGTGCATAAGTGAAATGAAATGATGGAGGGTTTGTAATCTAAGGTGGTCCTGTTTTCTATTCCTTGAAGGTCAATAAATCCAACTTTAAAGGATCACCACTTAATTGTTCTAAATCTTGGCTCCACTTATAGGACCAGAAAACCAATTGAAACAAGTTATTTCTTTGCATGTTCAAAGGCTCATATGAATCCTATTTATGTCCATTAACACATATGATATATAATTGGAGGAAAATAACAAAATTAAAGATTATGTGATAAAATCACTACCAGAAAGAAAAAAATGCTAACAAAAAACAAAGAAACAAAAACAAAAACAAAAACAAATACAGAAACAAAAAACAAAAACAAAAAAAAAATACAAAGAAACAAACTATAAGGATCTGCAAGTTATTATCAACAAAAAACGTAAACCTACAAAACAAAATTTTCATATAGATTTTATCCTTAAAAAAAACTTGATGGAAAGTCTATCGCTAATCCATCAGTATATAGCGAATGATAAGATTTGAGATAAAGTTTTGCCTCAAACTATTCAGGCTTTGTCAGAGTGAACCGGTTCTCATCGGTTTCTGATGGATAATATGCAGGTAATAAGTCGTTGAATTAAAAGATAAGAATTCCACTATATTTCTAAGAAAAAATTACCACAACTTGTTGGTGCGATTGATTTTCCGACGAAGCTTTCGCTGGCAGCTCATCATAAATTTTCATTAAAATACACCACGTCTAACCATGTTTTTCATTGCCTTACATTGTTTCCCACATATGAACCTCATAATAAGTATTATTTGTTGAATACCAATAATTACTTTAGATGCCTTAGTGTTACTTGGAATCAATGCATTTACAAGTTAAATATGGAAAGGATGTCGTTCAGTATGTCATCTGAGTTCATATAGTCTTTGCAAGAGGATTAGAGTTATCCTAAAACATGATTTTCATGATATTAAAATCAAATCAAGCTTAAAAAAGGGCTCGTTTGTTAGCAACACAAGTCGAAAGCGTATTATACTAAATATTCGTCTAATCGTCGGCGACAAAGGATTTGAAGGATTGATGGGTTATCGTGATGACAAAGCCAAGGAGGCTAGTCGAGCTAGCTCAGTGTGTTAGTAATGAAGTTGTAAATGATGATAATTTAGGAATATTACATTGTAAACTGACGGGTGACTAGGGGTGTTCAAATTCGGATATCCGAAGTTTGGATATTCGAAAATTCGGATAGTGGATTTCACTATCCGAATTCGAATCTGAAATTTCGGATATACGAACGTTAAGATATTTGTTCGGATATCCGAATTCCAAAAAAAATTGTATTATATAATAAATTTTATAAAAATATAATAATTTATATTGAAACATTTTTGGATATTCGAATATTGTATTTAAATATCCGAAATATCTGAAAATATCCGAAATTTCTTATTAACATTTATTATTTTTTAATTTTTATAAAAATATTTCGTATATCTGAATATCCGAAAATTCTCAAAATCACTATCCGAATCCGATCTGAAATTTCTGATATCCGAATTTTAGATTTTCGATTATATTTCGGATTCGTTTTCGGTTTCGGATTCGGATATTTTTTAATACCCCTACGGGTGACAATACATGCTATGATTAAATCACAGCTTGGTGTGTTGTTGTGTAATATGTATGTATATAATAGATTATACCCTATGTATTACACGGGTTGAATAAATAAAACATTAAATAACTGGTAATACAAAAAATATGAATTTTAATACCATGTATGAAGATAAAATATGATCATAATTACGTATAAATAGTTACTTTAAGTAAATAAACACAAATATATTTTTTTAAACTTTTTTTTTATAAAACAACTATGCTTTTTGAATATTTTATTTAAGAAAAATGAATTTTATTTAAAAAACTCATTCTATTATGTATTTTTTATAAAACTTTTGTTTTTTAAAAACTATGTTTTTAATTAAAAAATAGGTTTTTATTTATTAAATTATATATTTTTTTAATTTGAAAATAGTATGAGTAATATTATTAGTATTCAATATTATTATTAATAATAAAAAGAAATAAGAAAATTAGTATGATTAGATTTACAATTATGTCACATATATTTTTCTTAATTATAGATAGATAGATAGATAGTCTAGAAACTAATTTATTAAAATATCTATACTACTATATAAAGAATAAACTTGGGACACAAATGTAATTTAATAAAAATTTAAGACACCTAATACAACTTTTTAAACATCAGGTACACGTGTTTTATGCAATCGTTCTTATTTTTCCATCATTTAATTAACTTCTTCTGATTAAAACATTAATTAATTCATATCATTAATACATTATTTTATATTATAATAAATTATTTAATTCACTGCATTACATATTTTATTATTTATAATACTTCACATTAACATTTAAATTTAGTATTATCTTATTTGAATAGTTAAATATATAAGTACTAATACTTTAATAATAATAATAATAATAATAATAATAATAATAATAATAATAATAATAATAATAATAATAATAATAATAATAATAATAATAATAATAATAATAATAATAATAAAATTTATAAATAAGTAGTATATTAGTTGAATACTTAACTACATAATTATTAAATACTTCTATACTAATAATGATAATAATAATCAACATATTATTTATACTATTATATAAAGCATTTAAGGATAGCACACTTGTAATACTACTCAAATTTAAAATACATAATATAATTTTTTTAAAAATAAGATACAAGTACTATATACAATAGTTTTTAATTTGCCTCTGTTTAATAAATTTATCCTAATTAATATGTTATTAAATATATATTTATTTTAAGTATTATCTTTTTTTATAATACCCTTAAATTAATATTGAAATAAATACATTTATTATTTATATTTTTATAACTTAATACTATTTGATTTAAGTATATAATCACTAAATAATTATATAGTTATAATAATAATACCTAAATATATCTGTGTTTAAGACAGGTCAGAGAAAAACTAGATACAACGCACTATATCGCTATATATAACAAATATAAAAGATTATAAGTAGTGTAAGTTGAGGTTTTTCCAAAATGTCACCATAATATTTTTTTTCTTCCAAACTAATTAAAACACCTCCTTTATTTTTTCTTAAAATTTTACATTTAAACCCTTTAAGGATTTTTTTAAAAACTAATCACAACATTTTCTCTCTTTTACTTTTTCAAATTAATAACTGCTCATTTTGTTTTTTTTTACTTTTATACTTAATCTTTCAAGTTATGTCAAATTTACATTTAATCACCATAACTTGTTTTATAATTTTATACATAAGTATTTGAGTTATGCCAAATTTATATTTATTGACATTTTTTTTAGTTTTATATATAAACTTTCGAGTTATGTCAAAATTTCTTTTAACCAATTTACAATAGAGCTCTTTAATTATAATAAAGTCACCATATATGCATTTTTTATTTTTCTTATCTGTTTTGAGGTATATATTTTTTATAGTTTTTTTGTTAGGTTTTTTATCAGCGTTTTGCACGTAATTTTTCTCGGGTGGTTAGTAGTAACGTATAAATAATCAAATTAAATCTTTCAAGTTTTATAACCCGAAAAACTATCATTACGACGTTCACGTATACATTAAACCATACCGCGTCAAAGCGCGGGTAGAATCCTCTAGTAGTTAGTAATAAACACGAAAAGTTATAGTATGAAATTTTAATATAAGTTATGATTAAAATTATATATACGTAATAGTTCAAAAATAAAATAATTATACTATTTTTTAATTCTCTTTTCTAAGTAGTTTTATTTTTAAACATTCATTTTAAGATTTTTTATAAAAAAAATTCTATAAAAATTTATTGATTAGAAACTCTGGTTTTTAATTATTCTGGTTGTTTTAATAAGACCGCTATTAGAAAATTTCACTTTTTTATAACTCTTTTAAAAAGGGACCGATTTAAAATATATTTTGTTTCAAAAAGGTTTAGCGTTTTAGAAAATTTTATATTATATAACTTTTTTTATTATTTATCTTTTAATAAAAAGATGTGATTTTCAGTTTTCTTAATAAAATCTATTTTTAAAATGGTAGTTTGATTTTAAAAAATCTAAAAAAGAGAGATAAATGTAGAAATTAATAAAATTAATTTTTAATAAGAGAGAAATTAGTTTGAGTGTTTAAATTACTATAATACACTTTTGTAGAGAAAAATAATGTGAGGATTTTAGAAGAATGACAAGTGACAAAAATGTGAATTTAAAGAATAAAAAAGTGACAATTTTTTTTATTAAATAGAATAGATATGCCAAAGGTAAAGAGATAAGAGAGGAAGTAACACGAAGGAGTATGTGATCAATGACACGATAAGGAAACAACATCTTCATGTCTGGACTGAATTTATGATTCTAAGCCTTGATTGATCTAAGCCTTCAAGTGTAATACCTTCATTATGTATTAACTAGCTTTTTAGCCGTCGTGAGTTGGGGCAACATTTTACGTAGCTTGAAAAAGTATAAAATACAATTGACCTGACTCGTTTCCGAACTAAATATACGTGAAGACGTAGAGTAACTTGAGTTTATACCGGTGAAGAAAAACATATTATATTTGGCCAAACTTTTTTCTAAGCAGAGTTATATCGAAATGTAAACCAACTAAACACGTACATGAAAAAACACGTGCAATTGAGCCGTACGCGACGTAATAACGTATATATTATAATTGTGCCCGACACTTCTTTTAACTAAATTTACGTTAAAACGTATTTATATTGTTGAGTGAAATGTATTATATTTGGCCTAACTCATTTCCAAACTAAATTTACGTCAAAACATATTTATACAGTTGAATGATATGTATTATATTTGACCAAACTAATTCTCAAACTAAATTGACGTCGAAACGTACTTAAACGATAAAATAAAAACAATAAACAAATACAATTAAAACAAAAAATAACTTATTCAATAAAGAAATAATATTTTAATGTTCATTTTTTTGGTGAATTAATATATATGTAATTGAACGAAATGTATTATAATATTTGACCCAACATATTTTCTAACTAAATTTACATAAAAATGCATTCATACCGTTGAATTAAACGTAATATATCTAACCCAACTCATTTCCGAATTAGATTTACGTCGAAACATATTTATACCATAAAATAAAACGTATTATATCCGACCCAACGCCTTTTCTCAAACGCTAAACAATCTTTTCCAAACAATAAACAGTTACAGGAAAGACAAAAAGTAATTTTTTAATAAACAAATAATGTTTTCACGGTTCATTTCTTGATGAATTAATATATATGTGAAAGTCTTTTAACTAAATTTATGTTAAAACGTATTTATATTGTTCGACCAATCCTACCGGTAAGACTAGCGTTTAGTTGTTCGGTCCGAATCTGAAAGCATTAGTTTTACGCCAAAGTTGTTCTCTTCATTTTGCTTTTACGCCAAACCTTCACAATGTGTTTTCAAATGCGAACTAGTCACCATACACATCTCCATGTACCCCTAATGAGATTATAACAAAGCATCCAATTACTCTCTCTTAAAAATAAAATAAATACATATCATTATAGCATCGGAAAACGATTAACCATATTATACATCTGTATGGTTTGGACGTAGGAGCAGGATCCAACATTGTGGGATCAAGTGTCGGTTGAAATCAAAGCAAGATACAACCTTTTCTTCATGATATGCAAGTGGCTAAGGCTTTGTTTTCTTTAGTCCCAAATCTATTACAATCGCAAAATATTCTTCCGGCACATAGTCAAGATTAAGATTGTTAGAAGGCGATATTAACAAAGTACTACTAGTAGAACACGATGTACACTTTGTTTAAGCATAACTTTTATGTTTTATTTAACAACAATACTTTATGTTTAATTCTTTAGAAACAAATAAGGGTTAAAAAGTTACTAAATTTAGTAAAATACGCGAGTTATTAAATGTATTATTTATTTAACACGTGTAATACGCGAGTTACTAAATCTAGTATAACATATACCACTAAATCAATTTTTGTTTTTAATGCTAACCAGTGTAATTTCTAAATATTTAATAGATAGATATAAAATAATTATTCTTTGAAAATTAAGGCTGTTTGAAAAATAATGTTGTTACACTAAAATAAATATTAAACTAGTATTAAGCCCCATTCATTGCAACGGGACATGTAAAATCCTGCTAAGTAGAACCAATGGCTGACACATCATTGCTAGTGACTACCAACATCGAAAAAACTTGAAATAAAAAACAAACAAAATAATACCGAATGAAAAGTAGATGTAAAAGCGTTGAACCACACACACAAAAACGTAAACACATATAAAACAATAAGTAAGTCGATCTGGGACCAGCGCGTTGCGACGAAGCCGTTAAACCATAAAAAAATAATCATAAAAATGTTGAACAACACATGCACGTTGTGGCGTGAATGTAAGATGAAAAAATTATAAAATATGAAAAATATAGGGGATCAA